>CAUYUJ010001966.1:0-15401 GCA_963575745.1 Prorocentrum cordatum | reverse complement strand
CCACGCCCCCTTCATCCATGTTTGCGATCGCCTGACCACGGGTGACCTACGGTTAGGTCGGGCGTCCCCCTACAGGCGGATGTTGGAGGACAAATCAAAGAGATAGTCAAAAAATGATCGCGACAATGATCAACAACAATAATAACATAATCGTCCAAGAAATCCGCGCGGAGCGACGGAATCTATGCTTATGCAATCGTTTGTTCTTCGAGAGCCGTAGCCGCCCGCCTCGAGCTGGGATTAGGTGGGGCATGTCCCCCTACAGGCGGACTTTGTAGGACAAATGCAGAAATAGTTTTAAAGCATATATATGTATATATATACTTACATATACACCGACAAATGTGAGAACAAATCGTCCCCAGCCTATTCTTTGACCATTTTTGAATATTCCCCCCGTAGAGGGACAGGCCCGACTTAAACCTACGGATTCAGGAGAAAACTTTGCATCAACAACGCTCCGACGACAAAGAAGCGAATTTCCCCCCCCCTCCAGCCCCCAGCCTTAATGTTGGAACGCGTTGCGGTCGAGATCTTGGGTTCAGAATTATTCGGCCGCTCATCTCCGGGTCCAACTGGTCAGTATGTAGGCCGGGGGGATGCGGGGGGGTGTATACGAAGTGGTCCACGAACTCTGGATGCAAAGTTCTTTCCTTCAACGGTAGTTTATGTGGCTTTGTCCTCTTCGGTCTCGGCTCCGTATACGAGCTCGCCCTCGGCCAACGGCGACCATGGCCTGGCCTGACTTGCGGCTGAGGGTATCTCGGCGGGCATGTCCTAAACTGCGTCGGCTTGGGCCGTCGCCGGAGCTCCCGCGGTCGATGGAGCGCTGCGCGTTGCGCGTGCCGTCGCGCGATTGACTGTGGCATCGGGGGCCACGAGAAGGCGGCGGGCTACGAGGAGTCAAGGTGAGACACCTTGAACGGCGCGAGGGAAAAAGTCTTCAGCAGTCGCTGGGAAGGCCTTGCGCGTGCCAGGCGAGCATCCCAGCATATAGAGTGCAGAGTACGCTGCGGGTGCGGCTCCGCGAGGCCGTCCGCTGGAGCCCCCGCAGCCGAACCGAAAACGTGTGCTCTCCCGAAGGGCAGCCCGCAGTCTCGGAGCAGGACTTTGAACAAGAAAACTGGCACTAGCATAAGCTGTCGTCGCTCCGAATGCATTTCCTGGATCTGCGCTGGACCCCCCTCCGGAGCGAGCCAGGGGCGGCGCCAGAGGCGCCGCCAAGGGGGCCCCCCAGCGCCGATCCAAGCAATCCGCGCGGAGCGACGAAACGTTATGGTTGTGCAATGTCTTCTTCTTCGAGAGAGAGAGCTGCAGCCTCCTCGAGCTGGGACCCGGCACGGCCCGGCCACAGAGCAAGGCCGCCACCGAGCCCAGCCTCGGAGGAGGGCCCTCAGCCCCGGAGGTCGCCTTCCGCGTGTGCAGTGAAGGCGCGGGCGGTCACGCCCGCGAGCCTCTTGCTGCCTGCGTGGGGGGTCCGGAAGTGCGGACTGGATTTGCATCCACACTCGCTGCGCCTCGCCCTTTTGGCGCCCCTTCCCAGAGAGTCCAAGACGCAGTGGACATGGACAGAGATCTTGCCGGCAGGGGGGCCCTGAGGCGAGGGGGCCCTGAGCAATGCCGATTCCAGCTGGGAGCCCTGCCCTAACTCTCAGGACCCAACTTGCGAAGATTTTCACAAACCACGACGCTGGCGCGCCTGAGAAAACTGCACCCGTGTATCGGCCCCTCCCCCTAATCCTCCGTTTCCTCGAAACAAAATGCCCCAGTCCTGGATTGCAGAATCCTGGCTTCCGGGCCCCCTGCAGACCGCATATCCTAAAAAATACCACAACAACGCATGTGCGAAGCCACATATACATGAACGTTCCCCCACGTCCGTGAAGCCACCTCGCGTGCCACGAACGCTCGCGCAGTGCGATCTCTCCTTCGAGAGACCCGCGGACTCGTATGCGCGCGCTGCTTCCCGAACATCCGATGCCGTATTTTAGGGTCCCTGGAATCCCCGACCATTTTCCCAGGGCCGGTGTCCCATGCTTCCATGGCCGACACGTTGTGTCTGATAGCTTTTAGGACCAGACCTCCCGACCCGCCCATCCTGCATACCGCGGCCGCCCGATCCCCAGGACCACCGGAGGTCCCGCGGGGATCCCTGTGCGGTCCGCCACATACCGCGGCCACAAGATCCCCAGGACCACCGGGGATCCCGCGGGGATCCCTTTGTGGGCCGTCACAGGACAGCACAAAACAGATCAGAACTGACCCAAAAACAAAAGTAAGACTGACAGCGTACCTGAGCAAAACAGTACGGTGCGACATAATAAAAAGCAATCATACCAGAAGAGCAAGCACATGAGACAACATGATTGAGTTGAACCCGATAGCATATGTTCTAATTTGTCATAGTGCACCAGCTCAGGGCATGCTGTGAAAAAACCAGTACGCAATGGAACATCACATTCTATACAAGACCAAAACATGGCGACACATAGTGGAAGACCATTGAAAGAAGAACCGTACAACATAGGCAGTGACAGACCAAAACAAAAAAAAAAAAAAAACGCCGTGACATATAAATTCATCAATTGTCGAATCGAAAAGTCGAAACGGTAATACAATAATATAAACTTGATGTAAAGTAGTCGCAGATAAAGCATGAGAACCTAACAAACGCAGACTGGTGACGTATGAACTGTAACAATCGCCGCGACGTCACGCCAGCCCGTCGAGAACCAGACAATACAGAACGTACCAATAAACCAAAATATAACATAACGTGACTGAACAACATTGGATACTCAAGAATGCGCCCCCAATGTCCCAACCGCGGCCCGTCCACGTTGCTTCGACGGAACAATTGGCGCCTGCGGCGGGCTCGCTGTGCAACGTGTATAACCAATCGGCGCCTGCGGCAGGCTGCTAGAACACCTCGCAGACAGCTGGCGACCCCGCCGCCTCTCACTCTTATCCACAAGTGCGGGTTGTTAAGACGATGCGTATATACAACAAGTATGTATATCATAGATGTTCAGATATACGTATGTGATGTTGTATGTAGGTGCGTACATATACGTGTAGACATATGTGTATCTAGACCAGACTGCATTGGCGTTTCGCGCCATGCGCCTTGTTCCGGACGCTTCTCGGAAAAAGGAAAAAGTCTGCGCGTGTTTCAGCAGAGGGGGGGGCGTCGAGGTCTGGACGGGCGACTGGCTCATTTTTCTGCTATCCCTGGAACTTGCTAAGAATGCGTTCGCCCGATGGGCTTGCACGCCTGTGCGCAGAAGTGGGGAGGGAAGGGTGATTTTTTCACGCGCGAGCGTGCTGGCACACGACGAAGCATCAAACGGTTGCGATGGCACCTGTCTGCGAACGGGGAACAGGAAGGGAGCAGGGGGAGGGGGGGCTCAAAGGGCGGAAAGGGGGGAGAAACGGGGAGAAGATCCAGAGCAAGGAGCGGGCGAATGAGGATGGCCATCCGATGCCAAGGACGTGGGGGTCGACAAAGAAGGCAGAAAAGGGGTTCGGGAAAGAGAGAGAGAGAGAGAGGGAGGAGAAGGGCACAGTCAGAGTGAGAAAGATGCCAAGGTACGGGAAGGATAGGCGGGCCTGCGGGAGCGCAACGAGCGCACGGCAGCAAGAACATCCTTTGCGAAGCTAGCCCAGCAGCGCCGCCACGTGGGCGCCAAGGGGCACGGCTGGCAGAAAGATAATCAGTCGGGGCAAGCGGCATTGGCACCGCCAGTGGACCAGAGGACTCCTTTTGGGGCTCTTTTGGGCCGTCTTGGAGCCCTCTTGGGCCGTCCCGGAACCCTCTTTTGGCCGTTTTGGGAGGCCGGGCCGGCCAGGGGCTTTTCGGGGGCCCTGTTAGGACACTCTTGGGGGCCTCCTGTGGCTCTCTTGAGGCTCTCTTGGGCGTTCTCGGGGCCCTCTGGGGCTCCTCTTGGGCCGCCTTGGGTTTCCCTTGGTCCGTCTTGGAGCTCTTTTGGGCCGCCTTGGGCCGCTCATAGAGGCCTCGGAGGCCTTCCTGGGGCGATCTTGAGATTTTCTGGGGATGCCGTGGACGCTGTGAAAGCGGGAAAAAACATGTATCTTCAAAAGCGTACGTTTCCTCAGGGAATGAGACGATTATTGGCTCTTGGGGGTCCCCTGTGGGGCCTCTTGGACCGTCTTGGGGGCCTCGTGGTCCGTCTTGAAACCATATGGGGTCCTCTTTGAGCGCTGATGGGCCGTCTTGGGGATCGTTTTGGGCCCGTGGGCTCCGATCGGCAGGGGCGTCCAACTGCCAGGAAGGCCGCCGGGACTCCGACAGGGTGTCCAGGGCGTTCGTTGGGTGGAGCGCAAGGGCGTCTGGAGCGTCCTGGGGGGAGGTGGTCGGGTTTAGGGGGGGTCGGGGGGGGCGTTGCGGGTAGTAAGCAGATAAGAATACGAATATATATATATATATATATATATATATACATATACATATATATATATATATATATGTGTGCATGTGTGTATGTACGATTGTATGTATCTATATACGTATATCGGAGTGTGCGATTTCTACCCACGCGGATCCATTTCAACTCGTGCGCGCGTTGGCTGCTTCGGGGCAGGCCAACGTGGACGCGCTTCTCTTCTTCATCTCGGCCCCGAGAAGGGGGCTCGGGGCCCAGCGGAGCCCCTCTGGGGGTGGCCGAACTGCAGCAACGATATAACAAAAATCGGCGCCACCGGCGGGCTTCTTGATTGAATGTTTCGTTCAATTTGTTTCAACGATCCGTCCGGAGGGGACCGCGGCGTCGTGGGAGCCCATTGGTGGCGCCAGTCTTGGCTGCGCAAAGATGCATGTTCAAATTTGGCGAAATCGGCGCCTGCGTTGGGCTTCTTCGCTGGTCAGTGCATAGCGCGCCGCGCCGACACCACCGCACCTGCGGGGGGAAATGTTGTGTGTAGATGTATGCGGATAGGTATGCATCTATGTATATCATAATGAGGGGGCCGAACGGTCATTCATTGTCCCTGGGTGCGTGGCTGAATGGAAACTCGTGGTGATTATTATGTGTGTTGCGTTGTTATTGTTGGTGTTGTTGATGTTGTTGTTGGTGTTGTTGTGGTTGGTACTGTTGTTGTTGAACTCTCACTTGTGAAATATAATGATTGTTGATCACCCTCACCGGTGCATATTGTTTTTCTCAATCAAATTGTGCACCTCGACGCTCGCACCCTGTTTTTTGAAAGGGAAAGGCTTGGTGCTCAAACTGTGCCCATGGCCCCCCGGATTACAACATCAACGGCTCCCGCCTGAGACTTCCTCCAAATTTACTCAGGACCCCCGCTCCCGCCTGAGACTTCCCCACAATTTACTCAGGATCGGTGCTCCCGCTTTTGACTTCCTCGCAATTTAATCAGGACCCCCGCTACCATCTGAGACCTCTTCACAATTTACTCGGAAACGGCGCTCCTGCTTAAAACTTCCTCGCAATTGAATCAAAACTTCCTCGCAATTTCATCAAGACCCCCGCTCCCGCCAGAAAGCCCTTCACATTTTATTCAGGAATTGCGCTCTCGCCTGTGACCTCCACGCACTTTATTCAAAAATCACGCTGTCGACGCTCCGGAAACACGCTGCGCCAAGGACGCCGTCACAATTTACTTAGGAATCGCGCTCTCGCCATACTCACGCATCCCGCTTGGATGTCCCGCCCGCCCGACCCGCCCGTCAGGGGATCGCCCACCCGTCGTGGGCTCCCGCCCGAGACCTCCTTCAGGAACGGCGCTTTCGCTTAGGACTTCCTCGAACGTTCACGCTTTGACCTTCCTGATCCTCCTCCCTCTCCCTCTTTCCCCCTCCCTTCTCTCCTCCCTTCTCTCTCCCTCCTCTCTTCCCTCATTATTATGCCTCTCTGCCCTATCCCCTCTCTCTTCTCTCCCTCCTCCCTTCTCCCTCCCCTTTCCTGCCCCCTCCCTCCCTCCCTCTTTTGCTCTCTCTCTCTCTCTCTCTCTCTTTCTTTCTCATCTCTCTCTCTCTCTCTCTCCCCTCTCTCTCTACCTCTCTTATATGTGGTTTGTCTCTCTCTCTCTCTCTCTCTCTCTTTTTCTCTCTCTCTCTCTCTCTCTCTCTCTCTCTTTCTGCCTCTAATCAACCACCCCCCTCTTCGTTCCTTCTCTCCTGGCGTTTTCCCTTTTCCTTCGTCCCTCCCCCTCCCTGCATCCCACTCTCCCTCGTTCTCCCCCTCCTTTTTTTGACAGGGCCCACACCAATTTCAATGGCGGGCACATGTACGCCCACGAAGGATTGTCCGCCCGTTCATGTTTGCCCGCCTGTCTAAGCTCACGGCCCACCGCAAAGACAAAAACACCAAACGGGGTGTGACCGAGGACAAAAAGGGCGCGTATCGAGGGTGCGGGGAATTCGTTTTGAATGACACACAGGCAAGTAAGAGCGAACAATCTAAACCTGAGTGTTGTTATTGTTGGTGTCGCTGTTGTTGTTGAGCCCTCATTTCCGATGAATAATTATTGTTGATCCCCCCCGTCCGATGCACATTGTTTTTTCGATTGAGGTGCCCTTCCCGGGGTTCGCACCTTGTTTTTAATCAGGGAAAGTCTTGAGGGTCAAACTGCGTTGTTGGCCCCCGGTTTACAACAACAGCGGCTCCCGCCTGATACTTCCTCACAATGTATTGAAGAATTGCGCTCTCGCTTGGGACTTCCTTGCGGTTTACTACCGGATCGCGGCTCCCGCTTGCTACTTCCTCACAATTTATTCCTCCCTCCGCTCGCGTTCCGCATTTCTCCAAAATTATCCCCAATCTCTCCTCCAGATTCCTCCGTGCGCCCCCCGTTCCTCCGCACTCCTCTCGGCTCCTCTTCTCCACTCTTTGCCGCTGCTCCTCCTGAAACCCTACTCTTGTCCACTCCATCCCAATCCACTCCACATCCCCGCGTTCCTCTCGACACGGTTGCAATTCTCACTATCCTTCCGCCCCGCTCTCCCAACATCCCGCTACTTTTCAGGGTTCCACGAAACTTGTTTCTGAAACCAGTTCGCAGCTGTACGTCCCCCAGTGGGGGTATCCACGATATGTTCTTTCAACGGGGTGGTACGTGGCGGTGTTTATGGCACGACCCATGGCGAAACTGATTGTGAACCTGTGTTGGAGTGGCTGGCGCAAGCCATGGCGCAAGTTGAATCGCCACTCACAGCGCAAATCATCGTCCTCCCTCCTTCTTGCCCCTCCCCTCCCTTCCTCCGATCCCGTCCTCATTCTCCCCCGTTATATGTGACCCTTCGTTTTTGAAGGCCTCACCAGACACACGTGACACGGAATGAATATATCCCCCAAAAGGGGGTACGATCGAAGACGAGGAGGGCGGGTATCCTGGGTTTGGGATATGCATCTTGAATGACACGCGAGCAGATAAGAGCGAGCAGTCTTAACATGAATGTTGTTGTTGTTGAATTCTCATTTCTGAAGAACAATTATTGTTGATGCCCCCCCACCGGTGCATAATTACTGTTTTTCTAAATCAAAGTGTGCCCTTCGACGCTCGCACCCTGTTTTTTGACAGGGAAAGTCTTCCTGCTCAACATGGGCCCCTGGCCCCCGGGTTACAATAACAACGGCTCCCGCCTGAGACGCCCCTACAATTTAGCCAGGACCCCCGCTCCCGCCCGAGACTTCCTCGCATTTTATTCAGTTATCGCGCTCTCGCTTGGGACTTCCTTACAATTTATTGAGAAATCGCTCTCCTGGCGTTCTGGAGTCGCGCTCTCGCTGGAGACTTGCTTGCAAATTACTGAAGAATGCCCCTGCGTTGGAATTTCATGCAATTTGCCCAAGCGCAGCGCTCCCGACACCCAGGCACCCAGGAGTCGCGCCCGTTGTGGCCCCATGTGCATGCCCTTCGTGGCCCCGCTCTCGCCGTTTGTGTCCCCCTCACTGTCCTACGTGGCCGAGTTGCTACCCTCACTGGCCCCATAGTTGCCTTCTGTGGCCCCGCATTATCTGCACTTCGTGGCCCCCGCTCGTTCGCGCTCTTCGTGGCCCCATACGTATTCCCTTCGTGTCCCCGCTGTCGCCCTTCGTGGCCTTCTTCGTGCCCTTCGTGGCCCTGCTGTCGTTCTCTCTCGCTCTCGCTTTCGCTCGTCGTCGTCGTCGTCGTCTTCGTCGTCGTCGTAGTCGTCGTCGTCGTCGTGGTCGGTCACCTGTCCGTCCCTCTTGGGGTCGGGTCGACAGTGCGCGGCCGCCCCGCCGATCAGCGCTGCCGCTGGCCAGGCCGACGGTCCGCGGCCGCCCCGCCGCTTGCCGGGGCCCGGCCTGCAGGGAAGAAAGGTATACCCCCCAAGAGAGGTTCGATCGAAGACGAAGAGGGCGGGTATCGATTGTTTGGGAAATACGCGTTATTGGACACTCGAGCATATAACGGCGAACAGTCTTAAAATTATTGCTGTTGTTGTTGTTATTCTTGATAGTGTTCTTCTTGTTGTTGTTGATGTTGATGTTGTTGTTGTTGTTGTTGTTGTTGTTGTTGTTGTTGTTGTTGTTGTTGTTGTTGTTGTTGTTGTTGTTATTTAGGTTGTTGTTGCTGTTGTTGCCGTTGTTGTTGTTGCTGCTGTTGTTGTTTAGGTTGTTGTCGTCGTCCCACCCGCGACCCACCAGCGACCCACCCTGCGACCCAACCCGCGACCCACCCCGCGACCCACCCCGCGACCCACCCGCGACCCAACCCGCGACCCACCCGCGACCTACCCGCGATCCCCCCCGCGACCCACCCGCGACCTACCCGCGATCCGCCCCGCGACCCCCACGCGACCCACCCCACGACCCATCCGCGACCCATCCGCGACCCACCCGCGACCCACCCCGCGACCCACCCGCGACCCACCCCGCGACCCACCCTCAAGAGAGGAAAAACCACCCGGACCCGACAATTGATGTTTATTAAACGGCCATGGGCGTTTACTAAACAGCCCTGCCCTTCTCAATTCATTATTGTGTGCGTTTACGGAACGGCTTCGCTTGCCGGGGTGATCCTTATGGGGTGGATTTTCTGCCCTCTTCATCCGCGACCCACCCGCGACCCACCCGCGACCCATTTGCGACCCACCCTTGAGTCTCTTGAGCGGCGTCTCTTGATTGGCTAAGTTTGTTGACGCTTCTCTTCTTGGGTGCCAGGGTCTGCAGCGTGAGCCCTGGAATTTTTGAAGGGGGGGCGACGACCCAGACCCCCGGCGTCATGATTTTGCCATGACGCGACCCTCAGGATTTGGACGCCCGAAATGGGCACCGAAAAAATTGGTACAATGCCCAACAGCAAATGTTGTCCCAAACCGACAGCGGCCGCTGTTGGGCAGGCGGCCTCCTGTCTCGAATGGACACAGGCCGCAGCGGCGTGGACAGCGAGCCCTGTTCAAAATGAACAAGATCCGCTCTTGGGCATTGTGCCCATTCTTTCAGTACCCATTTCGTGCGTGCAGACAGGAAGTCTGGACCCTTTCCCCGGGACCCGCTTCTCATCCGTTCCTTGACGGCCCCGAGGCCCGGCGAGGGCCCCTAGAGGCCTATACAGAGCGCAGAACCTCCCGCCGTGCGTCTTCGTCCCGACTCGAGGGGGGGGACGTCGGTGCGTTCTCCCCCGAGCTGAGCAGGGACCGACCGTCCCGGCATTTCTGTAGGCCGGCCACGACATGTTCTTAGAACCCAAAAGCGTTCCAAGAGCAATACCAATGCTCTGATTAACATAAACCCGAGGTGTTCAAACAAGACGGTCCCAGCAACACACGTTCTAAGAACAGCTCGCGGGAACCACAAAAGGTTCTTAGAACATTGTTGGGTAGGCCTATAGGCGAGCCAGGACGCTTCGCCACTGCTCGATTCTCCCCCGAGACGACCCCCGCCCCCGATGTGCTTCTCTCGGGTCGGGCGAAATGGGGGGATAGCAAAGGGGGGGGGGGAGAATCAGCTCACGTAGCTGTTTTGCCCGACGCCTCCCGGTGCCGGAGGCGGCTATGTATCGAGCAATGGGCCTCTCGGTGGGGCCGAAACCAGCTGCATGCAGCAAATTTCGTACCCCCCCCCTTTCCCAAACCCCTCCTTTCATCTGGCCCGATTCTCGGGCGACGACTCTCAAGCCTCTGGCGGCCGCCCTCCTCTGGTCGCTCCCGCGGCCCCCCACCGGGGACCATCGCCCGCCCCCCGGAGAGGCGCCGGAGCCGCCGGAGAGCACACGCCCCCTGCAGGGTGAAGTGCCGAAAGAGTGTCGGAGCATGTGTCGGACGAATGCCTCCCGGGGCGCGCGTTTCGGCATATTTTGCTGGTGCTCGAAATTCCCTCGAAGTGGCGACCAAGGCTAAGAGCAGGTTGGAGCAGCAGAGCTCTCGGGCCTCTGGCGGCCGCCCTCCTCTGGTCGATCCCGCGGCCCCCCCCTCCCGAGGGACCAACGCCCGCCCCCGGGAGGCGCCGGAGCCGCCGGAGAGCACACACTTTTGCAGGGCCAAGTCGGGCCTGTCCCTCTACAGGGGGAGTGTTCAAAAAAAGGCAAAAAGTCAGGGGTCTATTTTGTTGTAGTGTTTTTGGTTATATTATTGCATATGTTTCGAAAATGTCATATTTTTCGTCCGACATCCGTCTGTAGGGGGACACGCCCGACCCAACTGCAGGGCTGGACAGCAGCCGCCGGAGCACACCAGACCTCGCTCCGCTGAGCCCCCTCGAGTCACGAAGAAATCGCGACGGCCATGAACATTCACCTGACCTTAAGTAGCGTCCAACCTTACTTAAGGTCGTCCTTAAATTCTTCGTCGCTAAATTTAGCGCCACGACGCTGAATGTGAAGGTTAGGGTCGTCGTTGCGCCGCCATCACAACGTCGTGCGAAGAACGTCCCCCCCCCCAGACGAGACCCCTCGAGCCACGAGGAGATCGCGACGGGAGGGCCTTCCGCTATTCTCGGCCTCCGGGGGCCCTCGCCGGGCCTCGGGACGGTCCAAACATGGCTCGGGATGAAAAACCGGTCTCCCGCGGAAAGGGTCCAGACCTTTGTGGGAAAAAACACTCAAACTCTGTGGGAACACAACACACAAAGTGTGTGTGTATGTGTGTGTGTGTGTTACTTTTTTTGTGTGTGTGTGTGTGCGTGTGCGTGTGCGTGTGCGTGTGCGTGTGCGTGTGCGTGTGCGTGTGCGTGTGCGTGTGCGTGTGCGTGTGCGTGTGTGTGTGTGTGTGTGTGTGTGGGTGTGCGTGTGCGTGTGCGTGTGCGTGTGCGTGTGCGTGTGCGTGTGCGTAGTGCGTGCGCGTGCGCTGTGCGTGTGCGTGTGGGTGTGCTGTGCGTGTGCGTGTGCGTGTGCGTGTGCGTGTGTGCTTGAGCGAGGCGTGTGCGGTGTTTGTGTGTGTATGTGTGTTGTGTGTTATGTGGTGTATTTGTGTATGTGTGGGTGCGGTCCGTGTGTGTGTGTGTGTTTCTGTTTTGGTTTGTTGTCCCACAATGTGATGTTTTGTGGTGTGTTTGTTCGTGTGCTTTGTGCGTTATGGTGTGTGTGGTGTTGTGGGTGTGTGTGTGTGTGTGTAGTTGGTGTGTGTGTGTGTGTGTGTGTGTGTGTGTGTGTGTGTGTGTGTGTGTGTGTGTGTGTGTGTGTGTGTGTGTGTGTGTGTGTGTGTGTGTGTGTTTGAATGTGTTTTGTATGTTTTTTCCCCACAGTGTGTGTTTTTCCCACGGGGTCGCGCCATGCAAAAATCATGGCGTCGGGGTGTCTGGGCAGGCGTCCGAGCAAAAACCAGACTTCGATCCGCTCCCCGCGAGCCGATGTCCACCCCCCGGCCCGGACCCCCGACGGCACGACCCCTTCGTGGCGTGGACCTCTGGAGATCTCGACCCAGTCGATCAGGGCCGGCTCTTCATCCTGCGCCGTGACCTGACTGCCCCTGGGACTGACAAGAAGGCCCCCGGAGGCCGAGAGGAACTGGAAGATGCGCCCTTCTTCTTGCCACGACGCGAGAGCGTCTGGGTCCCCTGTCACTATTGCCCCTGAGCCTATCTAGAGGCCACCCACATGGGGTCCGAATAGATGGGGTCGAGGGATCGCGCCGCATCGCCAATGCATCGCCGATGCATTGGCGATGCACTGTCGACGTCGGCGACGCATCGGTGCGGTCGGAGTTGAGACTGTCGTTCTCCACATCGAGCCGCATCGCCGATGCATCGCCCATACCGCGCGATCCTCCAACCCCACTGGCTCGGACCACCATCTGGGAGGCCTGGATAAAGGGCCCCCGGATACCGAAACTTGCAACATCTTCCACAGAAACCTTGCGTCCTGACTTTGTCATGCCTCGAGGGGGTCTGGACCCCCTGTCGTTGCCCCCGAGCCCACGGCCGGGAACTTTTGCATAGCGTGACGCCCCGGCGGCCCCGGCGACACGCTATGCCTCGCAAGCGGACGGCGTGTCGCTCCGCGCCGCGGGGCGGGAGGCTCGGAGATGCTCGGGACACGCCTCGGGACCGCGAGGCGGACGGTGTGCCGCTCCAGAGCGCGCTGGGCCAGCACCGGCGCAGCGACGCGCTGCCCACAGATGCCCGACCGTCTGCCCCCCAATTCTCCACCTCCCCCCCCTGCCCTCCCCCCCCCTCCGCCCCCGACCTTCCAGGAGGGCTAAAAAATAGCACCAGGACCTCGACATCTTAATCCCTGTCGAGGTTTTAGGCAGCCCAGATAGGTCTTTAGGTCTGGAGGGCTATTTCTTAGCACTCTGGAAGGTCAGGGGCTCCCCTCCCCCCTCCTCCGCTTGCCGCCGCCCTCCGCCGCTCGCCGCGGCGCCCTCCGCCGCCGCCGCCCCCGACCGTCCTCCTCCGCCGCCCCCCGAGGGCCCCACGGGGACGTCGGGCGTGTCCCCCTCCAGGGTGATGTTCTATGAGAAATTAAGAATACCCCAAAAAATACCCCAAAGAGATCAGAAAATACTACAAAAAAATGCCCCAGACTATGTTTTGATCAATTCTGACTATTTTTGGTGTACTTTTTATTTTGCGTCGAAGATCCCCCAGTAGGGGGACAGGCCCGACTTAACCCTGGGGCCCCTCGCTGGTTTGGACAAGCTGCGGCAAAGACCGCCGTGTGGCACGCTCGGCATCACGAGCAGCTCTGGCCCGCGGCCACCTGCGAAAAGGCCTCTGGCTTCTTGCCTTGGACCTCCCGACCGCATCCAGAAGAATCACAAGCTGCACGAAAATAAACTGCTGGCGCTCCGCGCGGATTTCCTGGATCTGCGCTGGACACACACACACGCACACACACACACACACACACACACGCACACGCACACACACACACACACAAACACACACACACACAAACACACACACACACACACACACCGGCGCGCGGAGCGCGCCGGGGGCGGCGCCAGAGGCGCCGCCGGGGGGGCCCAGGCGCCGATCCAAGAAATCCGCGCGGAGCGCCCAAAGCTTGTGTTCCCTGAGGTCCGATGTCGTGATTTTTTCAATACGGGGTCCCCGGAAGTCTCGACCCATTCCCCAGGACCGGTTTTTCCTCCTGGGCCGTTGTTTGACAGCCCCGAGGCTCGGCGAAGGCCCCCATGGGGGTCGAGCTGATTGCGAAAAACCTCCGTCCTGATTTTGTCAATGCGTTGGATGTCTGGGTTTATGGCGTTTGTCTTCTTCTGATGAACGAACAACACACACACACCCATACCCATAGGGCGGTCGTTGAGAGGAGGACTGGCTGTGGGTATGGGTGCGGATTCTCGGACCCTGGGGAACGCTCCCGTTCGAGCAGGGACCCCCATCCGACAACACGCACCCATAGCCCTCTCCGATCCCCCTCACGGGTATGGGTGTGTGTTGTTGCTCCGTCTTCTTCCTCGAGCACCCCTCCCCGAACTTCGGCCCCCCACCGGGCCGCACGGCCCCCGCGGGCCTGGGGACTCCGCGCCCCCGCCCTCGGCCGCCGCGCGGCCCCCCGGCGCCGCGCACAGCACCTCGTCGGGCGGCGGGGCAGCGCGCGAGGCGCGCGCGCGCGAGGGGCCCCGCGAGGCCCCGGCGAGCCACGAGGCCCCTCCAGCCTCCTCCTCCTCCTCCTCCTCCTACGCCCCTCCTCCTGCACCTCCTCCTCCTCCTCCTCCTCCTCCTCCTCCTCCTCCTCCTCCTCCTCCTGCCCCTCCTCATCCTCCCCCTCCTTCTGCTCCTCCTCCTCCTCCCCGTGAGAAATCAAGGCGGAAGGTGTTTCGCTGTCTTCGGCCTCCATGGTGGCCCTGAGCTCGCCGAGGCTCGGGGCCGTCAAAAAACGGCTCGGGACGAGAAGCCGGTCCCCCCGGGGGTGGGTCCAGACCTCCGGGGGTCGCGTCATGAAGAGATCATGGCGTCGGGGGTCTGGGCACGGTGAAACACCGGCCCTGGGGAAATTGTCCAGGCCCCTGGGGGTCCGCGCGTCGAGAAAGCTGAAGCGCCCGATGTCTGGGGTGGCACATCTCTCCCTGCTCAGATAGGGAGCCCACAAAGGATGTACGCGCCCAACTATGTACATGAACGCGGCCCCTCGATCCGCGAGACTGGCCGCGTGATACGAACATACGGGCAATGCGTACTCTCGAAACCAGCGTGGATTCACGTCCTTCTTTCGCTCCCGCTCGCACCAGCGGCGCGGCACGCTAAGCCAACGCTCGGGACCCCAGACCCCCGACGTCATGGTTACTTCATGGCTCACGCCACGGACTGCGGAGGTCCCAACCCACTCCCCGGGACAGCTCTTCATCCCGAGTCGGCTTCGACGGTCCCGGGGCGCTGCGAGGGCCCCCAGGAGCAGGAAAAAAGCAGAACACTTGCGCCATGACGTTTTCTTGTCATTCTGGGCCGCATCTGATCGTCCACCCGGACGGTCAGGGCTCGCGCGCGCCGGGGGGGGAGTGAGAGCGAGAGGGGGCGGGTCGTCCCACAAGGCCCGGAAGTCCTCGGACCGTCAGAGAAGTCTTGTAAGCCTATACCTCGATGACACAGCACACCTCTCAGAAGGCCGGAAGGCTTCTGAGAGGGCCTTCTCCCTCTCGCTTCCCCCCTCGCTCGCCGCCGAACTGAGCTGCCCCGATACGCAACACGCATCGCGTAGCGCGTTGACACGGAGCTCAACACGCAGACAGACAGCGTACGTTGGACGCGACGCGTTCGCCAAAACGTGGACAAACACGTGCCGAGCCAATACACAGCGTGTTAGCGCGCACGTTTTGAGCACGGCACGTGCTGCGTCTCAATACGGGCGTATCAGGGCAGCTACGCCGCCGATTTACAAGAGGGGGCCTGGGCAATCGCTGTTCGCCCCCCTTCCTCCCGGAGGAGGAGGAGGAGGAGGAGGAGGAGGAGGCGGAGGAGGAGGAGGAGGAAGAGGAGGAGGAGAAGGAGGAG
>CAUYUJ010001965.1:17500-86293 GCA_963575745.1 Prorocentrum cordatum | reverse complement strand
GGAGGAGGAGGAGGAGGCCGGGGCCGCCCAGGGGGCGCGCGCGCGGGGGGGGGGGGCGAGCGGGGCCCGAGCCCGAGCGCGAGCCCGAGTCCGAATCCGAGGAGGGGGGGGGCGGGGGGGGCACGGCCTGGGGAGCGAGGCGAGGCGAGGCGCTGGGGGCACGTCCTGGGGTTCCAGGGCAGGGTTTCTGGTGAAATGTCCCTCGTGGTCGAGCTCTTATTGTATCGCCGATTCAAGCTCGACGTTCCCCCCCCCCCAGTGAGGCTTCGTATTCTTGACCATTCTCTCGAACCAGTTCCGCAGCCCCTGGGTGTAGCCCACAGCAGGCCGATCGGCGCAGTGGTGCCGCCGTCTGGAAGCTCTCGTCGAGCTCTAGCTGATAGCCGATGGAATGGGCCTCGACCCTCCAGGGGGCGAAGTGAACATCCAAATGGTAAGGATGTGGAGGACGATCAATGGAGAGGAAGCGGGTTGCCAAATAATTTCCAGATGTAAACATGTGTTAAACATGTTCCAAACATGTAACAAGCATGTCTAAAACATGTTTAGTTTGTTCGACATGTTAAGCGATAGGACTGTTAGGGTGTCCATTGTCGTGGCATCCGCAATGGTAAGGGAAGAGTCTGCTTCCCAAGAAACCCAGGGCACCCTGGAGGCAAGCAGGGTGTGTCTTGGCATGGGCGTCCACCGTACATCGCTGATAAGATCGGCGGTGCGTCCCCGATGGTAGCGAATCCGCACGTGCCCGCGCGGGGTGGCTCTGTCGGGGTGGGGCTATCGGGCCCCTGTCGGTGATAAATGGGCGATTGGGGGGGGGCGAGGGGAAGCATCGAGCTGGAATCGGCGATACGTCGCTGATCAATCGGTGGTAGGTCCTCGATCGTGAGTATCCGTGCGTGCCCAGGCGGGGTGGGGCTATCGTTCAGTCGGGCCTGTCCCCCATACAGGGGGATTTTGGATGAAAAACCAAAAATAGTCAAAACATCCCCCAAATTGTCAGAGACGGGTTTAAAACAATTGTCCCCAGAGACTATGTTGTGACTATTTTTGATTACATTCCTCCTGTGGAGGGACAGGCCCGACTTAAGCCGATCCTCCTCCTCCTCCTCCTCCTCCTCCTCCTCCCTCCCTCCCTCCCTCCTTCCTTCCCTCCCTCCCTCCCTCCCTCCCGCCCTCCCTCCCTCTCTCCCTCCCTCCCTCCTCTCCCTCCCTCTCTCCCTCCCTCCCTCCTCCTCCTCCTCCTCCTCCTCCTCCTCCTCCTCCTCCTCCTCGTCCTCCTCGTCCTCCTCCGAGGGACGGGCCAAACTTTGGGGCTGTCGGGCCCCGCCGGCGACGAGTGGACACCCTTCGGGGGGTCGACGCGCCCCTCCCCGTGAGCCCCGCCTCCCCTGACGCTTGCCCTGGGAGCCGACGCAACCCGCCGCCGCCGTGGTCGTCAACTCATCGTCGTCGTCGTCGTCGTCGTCGTCGTCGTCGTCGTCGCCGTCGTCGTCGTCGTCGTCGTCGTTGTCGTCAACTCGTCGTCGTCGTCATCGGCGTCGTCGTCGTTGTACTCGTCGTCGTCGTCGTCGTCGTCGTCGTCGGCGACGGCGTCGTCGTCGTCGTCAACTCGTCGTCGTCGTCGTCGTCGTCGTCGTCGTCGTCGTCGTCGTCGTCGTCGTCGTACTCGTCGTCGTCGTCGTCGGCGGCGGCGTCGTCGTCGGCGTCGTCCAAAGGATGTCGGCAGAGTTCGGCGGAGGGAAGGTGAGCGTTTTCTTAGTCGGCGTTTCGATGTTTGGCGGAAGAGGGGGGGGGGAGGGGGGGGGGGAGGGGTCTGGCTCCGGACATCTGCTCAGTGCGACTGTTTGCAACCGTGCGTCGTGTGGGGGAGACCCCACCTGCCTGAAGTAGGCACCCAAAAGCAGCCAAGATCTGCTCCATGGACGGGGTGGAAGGGGGGCGGGGTGCGAGGGCCCGCGCCGGTCGGCGAAACAACGAATAAGAAAACGACCGCGAGAGGGCGCCGGCGAAACAGCGAATATAAAAAACGATCGGCAAAGCAACGAATCAAAAACACGATTGGCCTTTTCGGGAGCGGCCAAGAGGGGGGGGTCCAAGAGGGGGGGGTGCAAATCATGACCGGCGGCATGTGCGCGGTCCTTGGGGGGGGCCAGGGACGTAATGAAATCAGAGGAGGCGCCATGAAATCTGGGGAAATATCATGACCCCCGCCATGATATCCACCCCCCCTAGTCATCACCCCCCTCTTTTCCGCCCCCGACACCTCTGCCCCCCGTCGGGCCTGGGCGGGGACCTCCCAGGATCCCCCTCGGACGGCGCTCCGAGGGCCTCTGCAGGGGCCAGGAGCCGGGCGGCAGCAGAACTCACCACGCGAGGGTGCAGGCCGAGAGCGGCGGCGAGCGCGGGGGGGAAGTGGGAAAGGGGCGGGCCCACCCAGAAGGCTCGGAAGTCCCCCGGCCTTCTGAGAAGTGCTCCAAACCTCCCCCGAAGACGCGGAAAACTTCTGAGGAGGCGCGAGGGTTTCTGAGGAGTCCCGCCGCCTTCTGAGAAGGCCTTCTCCTTTTCATTTCCCCCCCTCGCTCGCCGCCGAGGAGAAGGAGGGAATCCCAGTGGGAGCCCAGCAGTGAGCGGCAATCGATTGCACCTTGTGACACCACCTGACACCACTTCGGTCAGAAACGTCGAATGGTCTGGTGATCGATCGTTTGCTCCACCCGCACCACTTGCAACAGCTGGGGCCTGATGCGCCACTTGCACGACTTACACCACTTGAGAACAAGTTAATGCTGCCCGGATATCGTACTAATGTGCCTACTTCGCCCTCCTAATACTAGTACGACCGCGTGGCGCACGCCCACGTAGCAGGACTCGTACGATAGACCTTGGACGCCGCCGTCGTACGAATACGCCAACAGAGCCCAACGTACGCCCTGCGGGATTACACAATTATGTCTACTCTGGCCTACTACTACGTTGCGCGGTCGCACCAGCAGGGATACGAAGAAGCCGCCCACGTACGAAGGACCTTGCGCGACGCAGTCGTACTAGTGCTCCCACGTTGCCCTGCTTGCTTGCCCTGCGGGATCGTACAAGTACGCCGAATTCGCCCTACTAGTACGCCGCGCGGTCGTACTAGTACTCCTTTTCGACTACACGTAGGAGTGACCCTGGGCTAAAATGACCTTTGGTGCGCCGCTTCATGAGCGCCAGTGGGGGCCCAACGCAATCGCGCAAGCCGGCGTTGCCGCGCCGCATCAACGATCGGCGGGGCGCCTCTCGAAAGATTTTTGTTGCGCCAGCGGGCAACCGCGGAATTCCGCCGATTGAATTCGAGCGCCCCGAATGGCACCTCGAACGCGCTGCGAGACCAGATGCTGCCGGGGGCCGCCGCGGTGAGGTCTGGCACTGCCGGGATGCATCGCGATGACGTCTGACCAGGCCCGGCGTCATGGCCAAAATCGGCCCCATCCGAGAGCCTGAAATATGTTGGAGCATCTTTGGGTAACCTAAAGTCCCCATTGGTTCGAAAAGCATGATCAAACATATCCAAAGATATTGAAAGATATTCAAAAACATCTAAAACATATCAAGCCAAACGTTTTGGGATTTGGGCTTCGATTCGGAACTGGTCCTGGGCCGGAAAACGCGGCGCCGTCTGGTCGACTGGCCCCCCCTCGGGTAACCAATGCAAACTGTAGGGTGCGACGCGTATGCGTTGCTGTTGATTGCAAGGGGTGGGCCCAAACCTGGCGTGCTCAGATGCGAGCGTAATCACGCGATGCGGGTGCCGACGCGAAGCCAAGCTCATTCCACAAGAAAAATCACCCGACCCCCTGCACCAAAGGTCACTCCGACAAAGGGTCACTCTTACGTGTAGCCGACCCTTTGGCTCTACTACTACGACCGGCGGATGCCCCTGTTCGAGACATCCTCAAAATTCCGCCTTGGCGGTGGCTACGAGTACGGCTCCGTTGGCGTTATGGTACGACCCATGGGGGGGGGCTGGCCGAAGCGCAAAGCTAGGCGACTTCGGCCTGCTAGTACGACCGCCAGGGAAAAACACCCCTGCAAACATCTTCCCAATTCCGCCCTGGCTGATGTATTGCTAGGGTCGTACTTGAAAGACCCCAAAATACTGGGTGGCGTACTACGAGGGCTCCTGCGTCATATTCTTAGCGTTGCCCGGTTCACCTCTTCTCTTAACCAACAACAGTGCGCACTCATCGCCTGCACATCTTGACGCGATCGCAAGCACCGCAGGCATTGTTCCCGGAAAGGGCATAGGCCCAAGGTTCTCTTTTAGTTTGTACACTTGTCCCCGGTACCTCAACTGAGGTGGGCCACCGAATTCTTCCCCTGATGAATATCGAGGTTTAGGTGGGCCGGCGGATTAAAAATTGAGGATGTCTCCGGCGAAACGCTTGGTTTTGAAATCCCGATCGGTAAATCACAGGGTGCGGGCCACCTCAGCACGACCACACCCCAGCACGGCCACACCCCAGCACGACCACGCCCCAGAACGACCACGCCCCACCACGACCACACCCCAGCACGACCACACCCTAGCACGACCACACCCCAACACGACCCCACCCCAGCACGACCACACCCCAGCACGACCTCACCCCAGCACGACCACACCCCAGCACGACCCCACCCCAGCACGACCCACCCCAGCGACACACACCCCAGCACGACCACACCAGCACGACACACCCCAGCACGACCACGCCCCAGCACGACCATGCCCCAGCACGACAACCCCCCACACGACACCCCCCCAGCACGACCACCCCCCAGCACGACCACCCCCCCTGCACGACCACACCCCAGCACGACCACTCCCCAGCACGACCACACCCCAGCACGACCACACCACAGCACGACCACACCCAGTCGCACCCCCGTAGAATGTTTCGTGGGGTGTCTGGTTGAGTGGTTGCCTGTTCGTGGGGTGTCTCGTGGAATGTTTCACGGGGTGTCACGTGGAATGTTTCGTGAAGTGTCTCGTGGAATGTTTCGTGAGGTGTCTCGTGGGATGTTTCGCGGGGTGTCTCGTGGGATGTTTCGTCAGGTGTCGCCCAGTTGGGTATCATGAAAACGTGGCCATGCTGCACATGTCGATATCCTTTTTTCCGGGTTCGTGGGCCCATCATGTTTTTAATGTCGACAAAAACAACAGCAATAACTTTAAGACTAGTCGTCCGTATCTGCTCGAGTGTCCAATAACGCGTATTTCCTCAACCCTCGATACCCGCCCTTCTCGTCTTCGATCGAACCCCTTTTGGGGGGTATACCTTTCTTCCCTGCAGGCCGGGCCCCTCGGCAGCCGCGGACCTTCGACCTGGCCAGCGGCAGCGCTGATCGGCGGGGCGGCCGCGAACCGTCGACCCGACCCCAAAAGGGACGGACAGGGGACCGACCACGACGACGACGACGACGACGGCGACGACGACGACGACGTCGACGACGACGGCAACGACGACGTCGACGACAACGACGACGGCGACGACGACGACGACGAGCGAAAGCGAGAGCGAGAGAGAACGACAGCAGGGCCACAAGGACACGAAGTAGGCCACGAAGGGCGACAGCGGGGAGATAAAGGGAATGCGTATGGGGCCACGAAGAGCGCGAACGAGCGGGGGCCACGAAGGGCAGATAATGCGGGGCCACAGAAGCCAACGATGGGGCCACTGACGATAGCAACTGGGCCACGTAGGACAGTGAGGGGGCCACAAGCGGCGACAGCGGGGGCACGAAGGGCACGCACATGGGGCCACAACGGGCGCGAACGAGCGGGGGTCACGAAGGGCATACGCATGTTGGGCCGAGGAGGGCAAGGACGGGGCCACTGGGGGCAGCAACGGGGCCACGAAGGGCAGCGAGGGGGCAACAAGCGGCGACTGCGGGGGCCACGACGGGCATGCATATGGGGCCACCACGGGCGCGAACGAGCGGGGGCCACGAAGGGCATACATATATGGGGCCACGAAGGGCAACGAGGGGGCCACGAAGGGCTGCAACGGGGCAACGAAGGGCAGCGAGGGGGCCACGAAGGACTGCAACGGGGCCACGAAGGGCTGCAACGGGGCCACGAAGGGCAGCGAGGGGGCCACGAAGGGCTGCAACGGGGCCACGAAACAAAGCGAGGAGGCCACGAAGGGATGCAACGGGGCAACGAAGGGCAGCGAGAAGGCCACGAGGGGCTGCAACAGGGCCACGAAGGGCAGCGAGGGGGCCACGAATGGATGCAACGGGGCCACGAAACAAAGCGAGGGGGCCACGAAGGGCTGCAACGGGGCCACGAAGGGCAGCGAGATCCCGATTCCTAAGTAATCTGTGAGGGAGTCCTAAGCGTGAGCGCGACTCCTGGGTGCCTGGTTGTCGGGAGCGCGTCGCTTGAGTAAATTGCAAGAACTTCCAAGGCAACGGCGCTATCCTTCAGTTAATTGAAAGCAAGTCTCCAGCGAAAGCGCAACCCCAGTGCGCCGGGAAAGCGATTCCTGAATTAAGTGTAAAGAAGTCCTAAGCGAGAGCGCGACTCCTGAATAAAATGCGAAAAAGTCTCGGGCGGGAGCGGGGGTCCTGGCTAAACCGCGAGGAGTCTCAAGCGGGAGCCGTTGTTGTTGTAACCCGGGGGGCCAGGGGTCCAGTTTGAGCCTCAAGACTTTCCCTGATACAAGAAAGACAGGGTGCGAGCGTCGAGGGGCAAACTTTGATTGAGAAAAACAATATGCACCGGTGGTGGGGGATCAACAATAATTATTCTTCAGAAATGAAAATTCAACAGCACCAGCAACAGCAACAGCTGCAGCAACAACGACACTAACAACAACGACAGCAACAGCGACAGCAACAGCAACAGCAGCAACAACAACAGCAGCACAAACGACAACAACAACAACAACAACAGCAACAACAACAACAACAACAACAACAACACCAACAACAACAACAATTACTAGCACGTGGGGACACACCGTTCTCACCAGTGCCTGGGTTTTCATAGGAGGCGGGCAATACCCCCACTTTGTGGGGGGGCCGGTTCAAGCTCTACCAAATTTCCAAACGACTCTTCGCCACCACCCACACCCAGCTTCCCGCCCTATGACGTTCGGACACTTCACTTCGTGGCATGCGGACGACCGTGGCTACTATTCAGGGCCCCGCGGCCGACGACGACGGCGTGCGCGCGCGAAGAAAAAACGAATGTGTCCCGCATGGTATTATTTGACAGGGATGATGGCCCTGGCAGGTGCGCAACCGTTGTTGCAGAAGTTCGAAAAAGTTGCTCGCAAAAGCCCGTTTGACAGAAATGTTTAAAAAGTGTTGGGTTTCCTACGAATCCGCAAGAGCGCGCGGGATGAAATTTTGACATTTTTTTTTGAAAAACCATTGGTTTTTTGATGTTTTTATGTTAAAATCGCTACGAAAACTAAGGTTTTGGAAGGATTTCGTCTTGCGCGCGCGAATGTCCACTTTACCTTATTTTTTGCAAGGGATTCTTGAAGTTTGGTTATGTTAGAACAAGAAATGTCCACTTTAGCTTATTTTTTGCAAGGGAAAACCGATCGTAACAACACAACCGGATCCGGACTCCCCCGTTTTGCCTGAGACTTCCTCACGAAAATGATGAAAATGAGGCTGCGGCCTAGGCGCGGCGGGGGGGCCATGCACCAGGGGCCCCAACAATAATTATTCTTTAGAAGTAGTAATAATGTTCAACAACAACAACAACAACAACAACAACAACAACAACAACAGCAGCAGCAGCAGCAAGAGCAACAACAACAACAAATATCATTTTAAGACTGTTCGCCGTTATCTGCTCGAGTGTCCAATCACGCGTATTTCCCAAACCCTCGATACCCGCCCTCTTCGTCTTCGATCGAACCCCTTCTCGGGGGTATACCCTTCTTCCCTGCAGGCCGGGCCCCGGCAAGCGGCAGGGCGGCCGCGGACCGTCGGCCTGGCCAGCGGCAGCTCTGATCGGCGGGGCGGCCGTGGACCGTCGACCCGACCCCAAAAGGGACGGACAGGGGACCGACCACGACGACGACGACGGCAACGGCGACGTCGACGACGGTGGCGACGACGACGACGACGAGCGAAAGCGAGAGCGAGAGAGAACGACAGCAGGGCCACGAAGGACACGAAGTAGGCCGCGAAGGGCGACAGCGGGGAGATAAAGGGAATGCGTATGGGGCCACGAAGAGCGCGAACGAGCGGGGGCCACGAAGGGCAGATAATGCGGGGCCACAGAAGCCAACGATGGGGCCACTGACGACAGCAACTGGGCCACGTAGGACAGTGAGGGGGCCACAAGCGGCGACAGCGGGGCCACGAAGGGCATGCACATGGGGCCACAACGGGCGCGAACGAGCGAGGGCCACGAAGGGCATACGTATGTTGGGCCGCGGAGGGCAGGGACCGGACCACTGAGGGCAGCAACGGGGCCACGAAGGGCAGTGAGGGGGCAACAAGCGGCGACTGCGGGGGCCACGAAGGGCATGAATATGGGGCCACAACGGGCGCGAACGAGCGGGGGCCACGAAGGGCATACATATATAGGGCCACCAAGGGCAGCGAGGGGGCCACGAAGGGCTGCAACGGGGCAACGAAAGGCAGCGAGGGGGCCACGAAGGGCTGCAACGGGGCCACGAAGGGCTGCAACGGGGCCACGAAGGGCAGCGAGGAGGCCACGAAGGGCTGCAACGGGGCCACGAAACAAAGCGAAGAGGCCACGAAGGGCTGCAACGGGGCCACGATGGGCAGCGAGGAGGCCACGAAGGGCTGCAACGGGGCCACGAAGGGCAGCGAGGGGGCCACGAAGGGATACAACAGGGCCACGAAACAAAGCGAGGGGGCCACGAGGGGCTGCAACGGGGCCACGAAGAGCAGCGATATCCCGATTCCTAAGTAATCTGTGAGGGAGTCCTAAGCGTGAGCGCCACTCCTGGGTGCCTGGGTGTCGGGAGCGCGGCGCTTGAGTAAATTGCAAGAAATTCCAACGCAAGGACGCTACTCTTCAGTAAATTGCAAGCAAGTCTCCAGCGAGAGCGCGACTCCAGAGCGCCGGGAGAGCTCCTGAATAAAGTGTAAGGAAGTCCCTAGCGAGAGCGCGACTGCTGAAGAAAATGTGGGAAAGTCTCGGGCGGGAGCTGGGGTCCTGGTTAAATTGTGAGGAAGTCTCAGGCGGGAGCCGTTGTTGTTGTAACCCGGGGGCCAAGGGCACAATTTGAGCATCAAGACCCTCCCTGCAAAAAACAGGGTGCGAGCGTCGAGGGACACACTTAGATTGAGAAAAGGAGTATGCACCGGTGGGGGGGGGTCAACAGTCATTGTTCTTCTGGAATACAAATTCAACAACAACAACAACAACAACAACAACAACAACAACAACAACAACAACGACAGCAGCAGCAGCAGCAACAACAACAGCAACAGCAACAGCAACAGCAACAGCAACAGCAACAACAACAACAACAAACAGCGTCAACAACAACAACAACAACAACAACAACAACAACAACAACAAACAGCGTCAGCAACGGCAACAACCACAAAAAGAGCACAGGCATGCCACCCCGGTTAGGCCTCAGAGAGCTCCGCAATAGGGAAAAAAAAGGGATGGGGGCGAGGAGCGGGCGGCGGGGGGGAGGGGAGCGCCGCGGGCTCCCAGCATAACGGCACTGTACCGAAGGGATTGCCCCGAATCGGGCTGCGCCGCCCGTCGCGGGACGGGGCGGAAGGCGCATGGGCCGCGCCCGGGGGGGCGGGGAGACGCCGCGCGGGCAGTGCGCCTCGGGGATCCGCGCGCCCGCCACCGCCGCGCCAGAACGTCTTCGCTCGTGCGGTACTGACTACCTACCAGACCACCCCAACCCAACCCGAAGGCACGAATTTGACCCGAATTTCGGGTTGGGGGGGGGTAAGGGGACCACGTGTTTTTTCGACGTTCCCCGATCCCCCCCCACTGGAAATGGAGGGCAAATTGAAGCCTTCGGGTTGGGTTGGGGTGGTTTGGTGGGTGGTGAGGTACAGTGATGCCGATCTGCGACGTGGCCCAGCCATGTTGGATACCGCGGAGCAGTGCGCAGTACGGCACGTGCTGGCACAGCATGCGGCAGTCAGTGTGGCGGGTCGGCGCCGCGCGGGAGCTGCCGAGGTGCGCGCCTTCTCAACTGCGTAGGTGGATGTGGCAGTGGATGAGCAAGCAGGGCCGGGAAAGCTTGAGGCAAACTTGAAATTGGAAGGGCTGACCCGAACCATGTTTTCCAGCTTCCGTGTAGACACTGAGCCAGCCCCCTGGAAGCCGCTGAAGACACGCTTTGTTGGACAATCGACGGCAAAAGCGTCCACATGACTAAGCAGTGTAGTGCTGGAATACTACTACCTATACAACCGCCCTTCTGGTGATGTGGGGGCTCGGGGGGGGACCAACGTCTCATTGAACCGATCTCACGTCGATCTCCTTATTGATCTCGCATTCAGAACCACGATCGGTCTCACAACGGTCCCCACTATCGGTCTCACTATCGATCTCAAAATCGATCTCGCAACAGTTCTCACGATCGGTCTCAATATCGATCTCACAATCGATCTCGCGATCGATCTCACTATCGATATCATTGTCGATCCCACTATAGATCTCACGAGCGATCTCACCATCGATCTACTATTGGTAGCACAATCGATCTCAAATTAGAACGCTCTAGCGATCTCACAACAATTTTCACTATCGGTCTCACTATCGATCTCACAATCGATCTCGCAATCGATCCGACTATCGGTCTCACAATCAACCCCACAATCGAATCCCACTAGAGATCTCACGAGCGATCTCACAATCGATCTTACAACAGATCACAAGATCGGATCTCACAACAGATCTCACGATCGATCTCACAACAGATCGCACTATCGATATCACAATCGGCCTCACAACAGATCTCAAACAGATCTCACTACCAATCTCACAATCGATCTCACTATCGATTTGACAAGCGACCTCATTATCGATATCACATGCGATCTCACGATCAATCTCACAACAGATCTCACTATCGATCTCACTAGCGATCTCACCATCGATCTGACAATCGATCTCACTACCGAACAGACATTCGGACTCACGATCGATCTTACAACAGTTCGCCCTATCGGTCTCACCATCGATCTCACAATCGATCTCATAACCGTTCTCACTATCGGTCTCACTGTCGATCTCACAATCGCTCTCACGATCGATCTTCATTATCGATCCCACTGTCGATCCCACTATAGACCTCACGAGCAATCTCACCATCGATCTAACGATCGGTCTCGCCATCGATCTCACAACAGATATCACGATCGATCTCACGACAGATCTAACGATCGATCTTACAACAGATCCCACTATCGTTCTCACAATTGGTCTCACCATCAGTGGCACAACGGATCTCAATCGATGTCACGCTCGATCGCATTATCGATCTCACCGCCGCGCCACCGACGGGACACTCCGCGCCAACGACGGAACACCGACGGGACAACGACGCGCCACCAACAACGCGTGCCGGGGGGCCGGGGGGGGGCGGGACAAGCGGCTACGCAGTCCCCAGCCACGGGGGGGCATCATTCCTCTCGCGCGCCCACGCAGCCTCGCCTCGCCCGCACGCACGGCACGAACACGCAACCGAAACCGATTTCCTGGTGGGGGGCTCGCAGTTCCACTGCGATCTCACCCCCTCACCTCCGACATTGGACCACGTGTGAGAGGTAATGCCTCGCAGGAATACGCCTTGGGGGTGGAACTCGCCCAGGGGCATGCAAGAGCTTCTCCAGCGCCGGAACCCTCAAACATACAAACGGGAGCGCACAAAGATACGAAGAAACGCACACGAATACATCGGAGCCCGACGTCACACGCAAACAAGCGGGAACGCAAAGGCACACACACACACAACAGGGAAGATGCATGGACGAGCAACAACATGGCGCACGTGCGCCGTCAACATACGAGGGCCATAAGCACACCGTGAATCGCAGGCGCGGGGCACCCGCAGTCAACCAGTAGCACGATGCCATCGAACTCCGACGGGCAAGCAGATTTGGACCAGAAGGAACATTAGCGGCGCGCAAAAGGGGGTAGGAGGAGGGGGGAAGGCTTCTTAGAAGGGGGCTGCTTCTTAGAAGGCGCTGGCCTTTAGAAGCACCCTGCTTCTTAGAAGGCCTCGGCCTTACGTCTATAGAGAAGGCCCGCGCCTTCTAAGAAGCAGGGGTGCTTCTAAGAAGCCTTCCCCCCTCCCCCCACCCCCCTCTGCGCGTTGCCGAGAACAACTGTGCTGACGATGTTGATCGCAGAAGCTCCGTGGCCTGTGTGGCTCTGGTCTGTGCGCCGACGGGAGCCTCGACCTCCCAGCTCTCCCGGCAGGCCCGAGGAGCGCGCTCGGCAGAGTGCGGCTCCAGAGGCGCTGCAGGCGAGCGGAGGCACAGCCCGAAGAGGAGGGATCACCGCGCCTCGGCATGTGAAACAGGTGGAGAACGAGGAAGCGGAGAGTCCTCACGCTGCTATGTGTTGCATCCTCGGGGGACCTTGTCTGTCCCGTCGCGGCCCTGTCCGCGTCGAATCCGTGTCGAATCCATGTCGGACGCGTCGGATCCGCGTCGAATCCGTGTCGAATCCGCGTCGAATCCACGCCAAATCCGCGTCGAGTCCGCATCGAGCACGCGTCGGGCCCCCAAAAAGAAACAATGTTTTGGGACAGGCGAGGTCCCCCGAAGATGCAACAGAAGCTGCTGTGCAGGAGCGGCCCACCACTCCTCACGGCTGAAACTGAGCTGCCTGCAGATCAAACTCCGAGACCCTTGGCATGTCGACATTACTTGTCTTGGGCGTCCGCCCTTCCCTCCGCCGCCTTCCGCAGGATTTCCGCCAACCTACGCATGCGGAGACACCCTTGCGGGCAAAATCTGTATCCATATCCACGGCCTCTTGAGTTTTCCGGAAAGGGACTCCAAACACTCGAAACAAAAAGAATGTGGACAAAAGCCTGGGATGGCTAGGGGCAAGGCTTCTGATCCATATCCACCGCGTCTCGGGTTTCTGGGTAAGGGGGGCCGAAGCTGCGAGACGCAATGGATGTGCACATTCGTGTTGTCCGCGACTCCAGTCTTACCTCCGCCAGCTTCCGCGGGCTTTCCGCTGGCCTGCAGCCGAGGACGAGGTGCCAAAAGCCCCTCATCCCTCGAAGGCGAAGCCCCTCCTCTGGACCCCCTGCATGTGGCACCGACAGCAAGGATGAGCGACAAGGACGCAAGCCCCTTGGGCGCTCGTGCTGAAGCCGTTTCGAGCGCGGCGGGGCATCGGAAGAACTTAAGGATGGATCAAAGAGGCACGGATGCAAGGGCACTCCTTGGAAAGGCTGCGGCCAGACCCAGGACAGAAGAACATCCTTCAAGAACATGAGACCCTCCGCCGGCCAAACTGAAGCACATTCGAGGGTACCCCCCCAGGATGTACCAGAGCATCCAACAAGAACACGAAAAGCATGCGGGTACCCCCTCCTCGAACAGACCTCGATCATGTATATCGCTCCGACCGCACCTGTCCCATGCCCACCAACGGCTTCGACTGCACAAGGAAGCTCCTGGCAGCCCGCCGGCCACTACCACAAGAAGACCGCTGGGCCTCCCGGGAGCCCACGAAAGTGGCGACGGTTGCGCAGATCGCAGCCCCCAGGGCACCGCGAGGTCCCGAGGTGATCCGCCGTGGGACGTACCTCCGCTGGGCATCCCAGGAGCCCACGAAAGTGGCGACAATTGCGCAGATCGCAGCCCGACGGCACGAGAGAAGAGGAGAGGGGAAGACAGGAAACAGGAGAGGAGGAGGGGAGGAGGAGGGAGGAGGGACGGGGCGACCACGCTGCTCTATTCAAAACGAGTACCCAACCATAGGAGGGTTGAGAAAAAACACCGAAACCCAAGGAACCCAGGGCACCCTGGAGGCAAGCAGGGCGTCTCTGAAGGGGCCCTGAGATACACAAATAAATATACACAAATAAAAAGATTCCCCATCTTTTCCCATATTTTCTGAGCTGTTGTTTCCCCCACACTTCCGACATGTTTCCTGGAAAGGGCTTTAAGCCCAGGGTTCTCTTTTAGTTTGTTCCCCCTCCTCCGGGTTTGACTTGAGGTGGGCCGGCGAATTTCTTTCGCGATAAATATCGAGGTCGAGGTGGGCCGGCGAATTAGAATTTGAGGATGTCCCTAGCGAAACGCTGGTATTCCAGAATTTGCTGAGGATGTCTCGAACGAAACGCTTGTTTTGTTTTATAGATTGTCCTCTCCTGGGGACCTGAATTCAGCGGATCTCTCAAGTGAAATGCTTGTTTTCACGTGCCCAGGTCTTCAGGATGTCTCGAGCGAGACACTTGGTTTCGCGCCTCCAGATTGCCCAGACAGATGTCTAGCATGAGGATGTGTTGAGGATGTCTCGAACCAGAGGCTTGTTTTCACGTTTCCAGGTCGCCCAGGAGGATGTCTGGCATGAGGACGTGTCGAGGAAGTCTCGATCGAGACGCTTGTTTGCACGTGTCCAGATTGCCCAGGCGGATGTCTAGCATGAGGATGTGCTGAGAACGTCTTGAGCGAAACGCGTGTTTTCACATGTCCAGGTCGCCCAGGCACAGCACAGCCCTCGGCACGGTACATCAATATCGATACCCTTAGCATTTCAGCCTGGCATGTTGCCTGGCACGTTCCTTGGCGCGTTCCGTGGCGAGTCCCCCTGGCAAGTCCCGCGGTGCGTGCCCATGGCACGTCCCCTGGCACGTCGCCTGGCGAGTCCCTTGGGACGTTCCGCGGCGCGTCCTTCTGGCATGTCCCCTCTGTCGATAGTTCTGGGGCAGCTCAGGCAGCTCGAGCTTAAGATCCAGATCAGTTCGGTCAGGACCCGGATGCCAGGGAGGACTCGATCCACAACGCTATTTAGGCCACAATCGCGGCATGTCACATCGCAATTCAGCACGGCCCAGCACAGCACAGCCCTCGGCACGGTACATCAAGATCGATACACTCAACATTGCACCTTGGCACGTTCCTTGGCGCGTTCCGTGGCGAGTCCACCTGGCACGTCGCGCGGCGCGTCCCTGGCACGTCCCGCGGCACGTCCATTGGCACGTTCCGTAGCGCGTCCCCTTGGCACGTCCCGCGGTGCGTGGCCATGGCATGTCCCCTGGCACGTCGCCTGGCGCGTGCCTTGGGACGTTCAGCGGCGCGTCCTCCTGGCATGTCCCCTCTGTCGATTAGTTCTGGGGCAGCTACCATCTGCTCAAGCAGCTCGAGCTTAAGATCCAGATCAGTTCGGTCAGGACCCGGATGCCAGGGAGGACTCGATCCACAACGCTATCTAGAGCACAATCGCGGCATGTCACATCGCAGTTCAGCACGGCGTAGCACAGCACAGCCCTCGGCACGGTACATCAAGATCGATACATTCAGCATTGCATTTGCCCATCGCCCAATCAGGTGTCTTTGAACGTTGCCATGCCTTCCATTTCTAGATTCCTTTCCGGGTTCGTGGGTCGATCATGTTCCACATTGTCCTGGGAATCGACGATTCATGGTGTCTGTGTGTTTTTCCCCTCCTGAGTCTCTTGGCATGGGTCTCCACTGCACCTGGGGTCAAGAGCTCTGGGGGGGCCCACCTCGTGGACAGATCACGACGTCGGGGGCCTTGGCCACTCCTCCTCGCCCCTCATCCTCCTCCTCCTCCTCCTCCTCCTCCTCCTCCTCCTCCTCCTCCTCCTCCGCCTCCTCGCCCCTCCTCCTCCTCCTCCTCTCCTCCTCCTCCTCCTCCTCCTCCTCCTCCTCCTCTCCTCCTCCTCCCTCCTCCTCGCCCCTCCTCCTCCTCCTCCTCCTCCTCCTCCTCCTCCTCCTCCACCTCCTCGCCCCTCCTCATCAGCTCGTCAAGGCAGAAGAGTGAAGGGGCCCAGGGGCACACAATAACATGCAAACACCAATCCCAGGATCCCCCACGTGTCCCCACATGTTCTGCATTCTCGTCTTCCCCCCACTTCCCATATGTTCCTGGGCATCGACGATTGCTTGTGCCTATGTTTTACCCCCTCCCGAAACTTGCCAATGCAGAAGAGGCCGAGCCAGCCGGAAATGCCGCTTGCAAGCGGAAGGAGCTGCCCGAGCCGAGCGCGGTCACCGCACGCCCCAACCCAGAACCCAAGAAACGGGGAGTCGAGGGAGGATACTAACGGCGACGACGACAAGTACGAGTCCGAGTACGAGTCCGAGTACGAGTGCGAGTACGAGCACGATTACGAGTACGACGACGGCGACGAGTACGAGTACGGGTACGAGTACGAGTACGAGTGCGACGACGACGACGAGGACGAAGAGATCTCAAACGGTATCTGGAGGTTCAGGGAAGTCCTGTGAGGCCTCCAAAGGATTCAAACAAAAAAAGATGTAAAAACATGAGACATCGATCCTCGAGGAAGGCCAAGGAGCAGGAGGAAGGGGATGGAGGTCTGCGACCGAAATCGGCTGATGGTCGAGGGTAATCCGACCAAGCGGCTCGCCGGCGCGTCAAATTGTGCAGGTGAGAGGCTGGGAAGACCCTCCTCCTGTAGTGCTTCACGGCGAACTGACGCCTCACCAGATCGAAGCCCCTGGTCGGGAGGATCGAGGGGGACCAAGGATCATCGAAGAGCAGCAACAAATTCAAATGTCTCTTCGGGGATCTACTGACCCGGGTCAATCCAGACCCGGGTCAGTCAGGCCTTGCAGGACTCTGCACGCAAACCCGGGCCGGCGTGCCCCTGGCCCTGCAGGATCCTGCAAGATCCGTCGTCCCGACTGCCCCCCGTTTGCACTGACCCCTGTCCCTTGAGCCCCAGTCTTTGATTCTCGGCGGTGGACAAACCTCCCTTTAGTAAACCTCCCCATAGTGAAAACGGCCTGGGGCCGAAACCGACGGACCTGGACCCGCGAAAATGACGGCCGCGACGCCCTCTCGCGAACCGAAAACGGCCAATTCCTCAATCGACGTGTCAGGGTAGCAGACACCTGGAGACGGCTGGGCGCAGGACGACTGTCGTTAAGTCGGGCCTGTCCCCCTACAGGAGGATTTTCGACCAAGAATAAAAAATACCCCCAAAATGCCCCAAAAAGGTCCAAAAATACTCAAAAATAGTCCCCACACTATTTTTTGATTATTGTTTGACTATTGTTGGAGTATGTTTCATTTTTCGTCGAAAATCCCCCTGTAGGGAGACACGCCCGACTTAAGACTATCGCCATGCCGCGACCAGAGGAGTTCCGCATCCAGCTGGAGCAAACAGTGGTCGAGCAGCAGCAGAAGAACACCGAGCAACAATAGACCTCTTGCAATTGCAACAACACGTTCAGAAATACGCGATGACCGGCCCCAGCGACGCCATCACCACGCAGAAGCCCCTCGGGAGACGTGCAGGGGGGCACAGCAGCAGCAAATCGCATGATGACAGGCAGAAGCGGCCGCTTGCCTGATCCGATTCTCTGTACGTCGGGCATGTCCTCCTACAGGCGGATTTTGGACGAAGCATAAAGGATAGTCAAACAAGATTCAAACATTCTCAAAAATCCTCCCACAGATCGTCCCCCAAAACTATTGCTCTGCTATTCTTGACAATTCCTCCTGTAGAGGCACACGCCCGACTTAAGATGCTCACTCCTCCTCTGGTGCCCAGGTACTGAAGGGGCCCTGGGACACACAAACAAATACACACAAATAAACAGATTCCCCATTTTTTCCCATATTTTCCGGGTTTTTGTCTTCCCTCCCACCTCCCATATTTTCCCATATTTCCTGGGGAATCGACGATGAATTGTGTCTGTGGGTTTTTTGTCCCTCCTGAGGTGCCCCCCCTCCCTGCGCCGTGCACGAACGAGGGAGGCAGAGGTGGAGGAGCGGAGAGGAAGGAGCAAGGAATAGGGGCCCCAGGACACACAAAGAAATACACACAAATAAAAAGGATTCCCAAGATTTTCCCGTATTTTCTGGGCTTTTGTCTTCCCCCCCACCTCCCATATTTTCCTATACTTTCCTGGGAGTCGACGATGAATTGTGTCTGTGTTTTGTTCCCCTCCTGGAGTGAGGAAGGAAGGCTAACCAGCAGCAAGACTGGAAACCAGCTGCAGCCCTTATCTCCAGCGCTGGAGGGCAAGGTGGGCTGGCGGCATTCAGCATCCTCGACTTCATGCTGCATCCTCGGGGGGCCTTGTCTGTCCCGACGCGCCCCTATCCGCGTCGGATCCGTGTCGAGTCCATGCCGGCCTCGTCGGATCCGTGTCGAGTCCGCGTCGAGTCCACTCCCAGTCCTCGCCGGGCCTGCCTCGAGCCCGCATCGGGCACAAGAGAAGACGCCAACTCTGGGGACAGGCGAGGTCCCCCGAAGATGCATTGAGCAGGGACCGACCGTCCCGGCATTCCTATAGGCCTACCACGAAAGGTTCTTAGAACCCAAAAATGTTCTAAAAACAAAAGCAATGTTCTTAGAGCATTAATCTCATGTTCTAAAGCACGACAGCCTCAACCAGAAATGTTCTAAGAACATTTCGTGCAAACCGCAAAAGGTTCTTAGAACATTGTTTGGTGGGCGTATAGGCGAGCCAGGACGCTCCGCCACTGCTTGAATGCAGCGTAACCCTCTGCGCTGGAGGGCAAGGTGGGCTGGCGGCATTCGGCATCCTCGACCCGGTCCTCCCTCGCACTCTGTTAGGCGAGGGTCCGGAGCGGCCTGCACGGACGCTGGCACAGAGATCAGCGCACAGAGCAGCCCGGAAGACGGAGCTCTGCTCTCAAAGCACGTTGCCCGGTGGTAGCTCGGCGTCAATATCTCGGCGGCGCGCACCAGGTTCGGACGAAGCCATGGCGAGGCCAAAATCGGGCGAGGGTAAATCGAGAATCTCCGAGATCTGGCGGCTCTGGAGGGCGTCTCGGGCGCCGCGGCCTTTTCAGAGCGTTCCGGAGCGCTCTGAGAGCGTTCCGGAACGCTCTGGAACGGAGAGATTCGCTTCCTAGCCCTGTCCGATGCACCGATGAGAGCTCGGCGTCAGGATCTTGGGGGCGCGCACAAAGAGGTGGAGGGATGGGGAGGGCGTCGTAGAAGGAGGCTGCTCCTTAGAAGGCGCGGGCCCTAAATCTATAGACAAGGCCCGCGCCCTCAAAGAAGCAGAGGTGCTTCTAAGAGGCCCTCGCCCTCCCCCCTCCACCCACTGAGCGGGCTGACTCCTGCTTCACAAATGTGAAGGGGCCCTGGGACACACAAACAAATACAAACAAATAAACATATTCCCTATATTTTCCCACATTTTCCGGGTTTTTGTCTTCCCTCCCACCTCCCATATTTTCCCATATTTCCTGGGGAATCGACGATGAATTGTGTCTGTGGGTTTTTTGTCCCTCCTGAGGTGCCCCCCCTCCCTGCGCCGTGCACGGACGAGGGAGGCAGAGGTGGAGGAGCGGAGAGGAAGGAGCAAGGAATAGGGGCCCCAGGACACACAAAGAAATACACACAAATAAAAAGGATTCCCCATATTTTCCCGTATTTTCGGGGCTTTTGTCTTCCCCCCCACCTCCCATATTTTCCTATACTTTCCCGGGAGTCGACGATGAATTGTGTCTGTGTTTTTCCCCCTCCTGAAGAGAACAAGTGATACGTCGGCCCCTATCCCAGGCTTCGTGGGGTTCTCGAGGGGACCGAAAATCTGGGCCCCGGCCCTGGGATCTACGGGGGGGGGGGGCGCCCCTCCTCGATAGGGGTGCGTCCGAGCAGCCCCCTGGGGGTGCATCCCAGGGTTCCACTCCATTCCTTACTCGCTTCACGTTTCGTCGAGAAGCTGGGGGCTGGGACAGAAACATCGCCCGCGACCCGCCTTCACCAGCGAGCTGGCCCCCGAGCCTACCCAGGGGCGCATGCTGGCCAGAGCTTCGGGGCCAGGGCCCCACCGCTGTGGCGGCGAGAGCGCCCGGGGAGCTTCCAAAGAGAGGCCCTTCTCTTACCAGCCTGGAACATATCCCTATCCCTATGCTGGGCACCTCCTCATCACGATGCCAATCTTGCGGATTTCCTTATTTTTGAGGGCGAATCCCTAAGATTGTCATCGCCTTTTGGCGTGTCAATCTTAAGGATAGGGACACGTTCGAGACTGGTAATTCTCACCTGGAGCCCCACAGAAGCCTCCAGAGAGCATCAGAAGGCAACAAAAACGTCAGAGCCTCCAAAAGATCGGATTCCTCCCATCCTCCCATCCTATGACCGCCCCCGCGCGTCCGGGTCGCACGCAGGGGCCCGGACGCCTGGCGCCCCAGGAGGAGCGTGGACGGCAGAATTTTGCAGGTTTGTGGCCCCCGAAGCATCAAACACTGGCATGGGATAGAAAGCAGGGCCGCGTCAAGAAGTCTGTGGGGGGGGGCACCTCACGAGATAATCATGACGCCAGCTGCCTGCGAGTGTGGGCAGCGAGGTCCAGCGGGCGATCGGGGCTGCACGGAGCGGCACTGGTGATACTCTGGCGCCCCCAAAAAAGCTGGGGAGATTCGAATCGAGAACGGACGGGAAGGAAGAATGAGAAGGGAGCTGACCAGAAACGCCGAACCTCCGCAGGCCAAGTTGGGTCTGGCATTTTTTGGCATGATGCGTTTGAGAGAGCCTGGCACATGAGCAGCATCATACAGGTAACATGATGCATCGTGCGACCGCAACCTACCCTTTCTTAAGCCTTTCACGAGCTGCCCGGCGACGCGAAAGCATCGTCGCGACTCTCGGCGAGCCTCGTCCCACGGTCGATCGATGTTGGTGGTCTCGGGGTCGTCCAAGAGGGGGGCGTCCAAGAGGGGGACAAGGCACATGATGGGCCGAGGCACGTGCGCGCACGAGCCGAGGCGGGGGGGCTGGTGGACATGCCAAGAGCAGAAGAGGGAGGCCATGCATCCTCCTCCTCCTCCTCCTCCTCCGCCTCCGCCTCCGCCTCCTCCTCCTCCTCCTCCTCCTCCTCCTCCTCCTCCTCCTCCTCCGCCTCCTCCTACTCCAACTGCCGGTCCAGACGTGCACAGCGCGCGGGCAGCCCGCTCCAAGGCAGGAAACCTTCCCTTTGAGGAGCGAGGATACTGTACCTCACTTCCCCCTCTCGCAGGAGGCCTACTGCTTGCATGAAACGAGTTGGGAGGTTTCTGGCAGCTGTACTGACGGAGAGAATTATGAGAGTGTGCACATACAACCCGTTGTCTGCATCGCACGAGAGGCATGAAGATATATCCAGCGAGTTGGGATCGTGGGACGTGGTGCTTGTATCTGGCACACGCCAAGTTGCACAGCCCGACCATGGAGCGCAGCAACATGCACACGCGCGACACTGGGGAGTACACTTTGGGAAGAGGAAGGGAAAGCTAGTGTCGGACGCATGCGGGGTCACGATTTTGGTACACAATCGGATACCTAGTCGAGCATTGCACACTGTATACGTACCTCCAGTGCAAATACGAAGGCGAGTGGGTGGCATTCGTATTCAGACGAATGAAGTTGACTTCGTGGCCTTCTGTATTTACCTCGCCCCGATGAGTGATGTGAAGCACACGCTGGTCGCAGAAAGGGTATTCAAGTGGATAGACCAGCAATTGGACGCACTGGGGGTGGGATGTGCTAGTATAATAGGAGGGGGCGTGAATAGCGGACTAGGAATACATAGAGATGACGATGGTACCATGCAGAGGACAAGAAGCGCGACCCTAGGAGGAAAGAACCTTTGTTGCGAGAACGAGAATGGTAGGGCATACAGAGAGTTCTGCTACAAGAACGGGCTGGCAGTGGTAACTACTTTCTACGAGCATGGGCCCACCTTCTACGGCCCCAAAGGGCAAGAGTCACATATTGATCACGTTGCTGCCCCTATCGGGGCCATCCCGCTTGTCTCTCAGTGCAGCTGCCTATATAGAGCAGCAAAAAAGACTCCAGATGATCCCAAAGAGAAGGTTCAGGGACCACATCCCGATAGGTATACACGTGGAGATGTCAGTCACCAACCACGGGTACCCGACAGGTGACAATGACAAGATAGATCGGGGGTGCTTGATGAGGTGCCTGCAGAAAGGCTACAGAAGAGAAGAGCTGTTCACTAAGATAGATGAACAGATAAAAAAAGGTATCTATAGATATCTGGGAGCAGCTGTATTCTAAGAAGTCCCATGATTTCTTATGGAAAAAGTACGTGGAGTGTGTGAAAGCGGCGTTGCACGGCACGTTCAAGCAGGGCGCGCGCAGCAATGACAGCACATACAGCATGATGTGTACGAGAAGGATGCAGCTACTGGAGGAGAGGAGGCAGCACAGAGAAGGACTGCACGAGGATGGCACAGAGGCTAGCAGGACAGAGGTGGAAAAGAACTGAAAAGAGTGACGGCAGCACTGAAGGAGCTTAGGGAAGCACACGTAGCTGCAGAGCGAGAAGGTATCGTTCGAGAGATCTGGGAGGCATACAAGGAGAACATATTCGCTGACATGCATAGACTCAGGGTAGAGTATCAGCGGAACGGGCGGGGGCCAAAGAAGAGGTTCTATTTCAGCCACCGTTGTCACTGGTCAGGCGAGCAGTGGAGAGAGGAGCTAGGTCGTGACCCGCATGAGGGAGGGCTAGCGTGTACCCCGCTCGATTGGGAACAGACTAGGCAGGACTATGCGAACGACTGCGAGCTGGACGATGGTGACTTTCAATTCCTCCCCTCGGACGGTGATCTAAAAATTAGAGTGCTGAAAGATTGTTGGGCCATGAAAGCGTACTGCAGAAAGGCTAAAAAACGACGAGCGTACCCAGAGTGGGGTCTCCCTGTTGAAAGCGTGTGGATGCTGATTGCGCCAAATATTAACTTGTCTGGACCAACCGAGAAAACAAAGAGACTAAAAGCTAAGAGGACTAGAGGAGCAGAGAAAGAGGAAGACGAGGAGGAGTTTGAGAAGCACAGCACGCACTTCAGCCTAGCCACAGGAAGAAAGATCCTGCAGAAGTTAGGTTGGAACCCAGGTGAAACAGTAGGAGCACGCCAGCGAGCAGCGGGAGAGCCAGCACAAGAAGTTATAGAGGACCCCCACTGGCAGTTTGGCAGAACGGAACTATCGGGAGTGGGAATGCCACTTTTTAAAAGAAGTAGAGTACGAAGCACCGAAGAGATTGCTGAAGATTATGGATCACTTCAGACAATGCCAGACTATGCCGCTAGACATGCTACGATCGCACAATTTTGCAGCAGCGAAAGCGAATAATAAGATAGGAATAGCGGGGAAGCGCATCATGCACGCATACTGCGCAGCTGGCATGGCATGGCACAGTGGGATACACAGAAGAGCGCTGCCTATTGTTCGACCTCACTTTGCACACGGAGGACTAGCGCATAGGTCACGAGAACATGCAGTGCTGGTATTGCCGGCCACGAAGTGGAGATGGGAACAGGCAGGGAGATCGCGTATCATGAGCAACTTTGACTGTACAAACGCATTCGCGTCGACCGACAGAGCGTTACTCCGAGAACCAATAGATCGCACCACCGAGGAGCATGACATCCCGTATGCATACGGAGCGCTGGAGCACACTGCTTTGTCCCTACAGGCAGCCGACGAACGAGTTGACCTGAAAAGCAACAAAGGGGCCCAGATGGGCTTCACGCTGGCTCCGCGTGACTTTAACGATTGCTACAACCCAATCGTCACAGGCTGGCTAGAGGGAGAGAGGGAACAGGAAGGACAGCAGGTGAACGATATTCAGCACCCCATAAATGAGCAGCACTACGACCTGAGCATTAGCACCTTCATGGATGATATTACTAAAATTACGATGCTACCTTTCGCAGCAAGAAAAGAGGAAGTGGTAGAGCAGCTAAACCTGGTAAGTGGTAGGCTCGAGGAGGCACTAACAGCAGGAAACTGGCGGCTCAACCCTGACAAGACAAACCACCTTCTAGTATTACGAGGTGAACGAAGCTACCAAAGCACTCGGGCACTGAGGAAGCAGACGAGTGGACTCAGGGGAGAGGCCGTGCGAGAGATGAGAGTGCCGGGGCCCTACATACCTTCGGACCAGGGGCTGGGAAACGAGATAAGGAGACGCTGCGACGCAGCAAGAGCAGCATGGAGACAGTGTAGCACGTTCTGGTCGTCCAAGACCTCGAAGGTTATCAAGCGTAGCATGTTCATGGCTTTTATTGTGGGTGCAGCATTGAGTGGGTTATCATGTTTTGTGATAAGTAAGAAGTACACAGACGCGATCGACACTATTCTGCGAAAGTTACTCAGGTACTTGTCGAGGGGAAAGAACTGTTGGACTGTCGAGCAGGGAAGGAAGAGGACAACGACGGTGGAGGAGGTGTTCAGGGAACGGAGGATCAACAGGAGCGCAGGCGAGCTGAGAGTCAGAAGGTTCAAGTGGTACAAGCGCTGGTCGCAATTCCCGAACGACCACGAGGCAGTCATAGCAGCAGTATTCGGCACGTCTAAGAGTGACCAGAGCATAGGGATAAAGCGCATCAATGAGCACAATAATATTACGCAGCCCACACCGTGGGCCAAGCAGTATTTGGAGGTCATGTGCTATCTTGCTACCCATGACGAAGAATTTAAAGAGTGGTACGATAAACGGTCGAGCGACATGAGTTTATTTACAGATGGAACCGAAGATCAAGAGAAGCGGCTCAAGACGGACCCTTAAGTGTTGAATAGCATCGCTAGGGAATGGAAACAAAGTAGACCACAAACAGGAACCAAAGAGCCCGAAGAAAAAACAAAAAAACAGCAGAACTGGATAAACGAGTTTGGTGTGACTTTAAGAGCATGAACTCGGATGGGGGCAGACGTAGTATGCGGATGTAGATTTCGGACAGCTGCGGCACTGGCAGCACACAAGAGAGTGCAGCACAAGATAGAGCCGTTCATGCCTAAGCTTGTGATCGCGAACCAGTGCCCGTGGTGCAGATCGACCTTTTCCACTAAGAGAGTCGCAACAGACCATGCAGCAAGAGCAGCAGAGGGGACGGGCATTTGCTGCATTGCGTTCTCGAAGTGGGGACACAAGCTGATTGAGGTAAGAGAGAGCGAATTGATCTGTAGTGTTTGCCAGCATCAAGCTAGCAGTTTCGAAGACTTCCAGACACACGTCACTTGCCACCATCCTGGACCGCACACAGTAAGATTTGGCAGAGATGAGGGTGTCCTGGGCGTCAGCGAAGAAGAAGAGGGCGGTGGAAGGAGCCAGCGGAGCGGGCAGCAGCAGTGGGGACCAGCAGCTATCTGGGAAAGGGGGAGGTGGCAGGGGCAGGGGGCACAAGCAAGTGAGAGCAGACAACGTCGCCGCAGCCCCAGAACTCCAGCAAGCCTTGGTCACTGTCCAGAAGCTAACCCTCCGCGTAGCAGCAGAGCAGAGAGGCATGGCCAACATATGCACCGAGTTTTGGATCCTCCCTCGCACAGCCTCAGTCGTACGAGAAGGTTTCGAGGCTGGACAGGGGTACCACCAGGCTGTCAAGGAAGCGGGAAAGGGACACAAGCTGGGCCCCCCCCACGTGCACATAGCGGCGGGGGTGGTCGGGGCGATGCACGACGCGTTCGGGGACGAGGGGACCGAGGGAGAAGCCAAGAAAGTACTCGCGTCTTGGATGGAAGCAGCAGGTCCAGAGGAGTACGGGAAAGCATACGTGGACGAGTTGTTCAGGATGTTCCGTTTGAGGGAGTGCTACAGCCCAGACGGAGCGCCAGAGCAGGAGCGCAAGGCAAAACTTCAGTACTCGCCCAACATGAGCCCCGACCTCAGGACGGTGATCCACCTGGCCAAGGGACCCCCAGCACAAGTGCCCACGGTAGACATGAGATCCTTCCAGAGCGCCTTCACCTTGGGGCTGATCAAAGCGGGGGGGACCAAGCCGACGGGAGCAGGACCCAGGACGGAGTTGGAGAGGACAGAGGAGCGCCAGCTGTGGAATTTCCAGAGAGTGTGATGCAGCACGCGCGTGCACTGGCCCGTGATCCTCGGAAGCTCGCGAATCTCTACAAGATGCGGGACAACGGGGTGCAGAGAGTCGGGCAGCTAGTCAGAGCAGTAGAATTCGTTAGGCGCCAGATGTCCCAACAGTTGCAATATACGCACAGTACCATAGTAAAGGAGAGAGAAGGGAGAGATGTTGTTGAGTGTAGTGTCGATCGAGCTGCAGGGGGACCGCATAGAGCAGTTGCTATTGTGATTGCTTGTATTGCTGTGAGCCATGGCGACTGGACCAGCATCTACCGCGGGCACGGCTGCAGCGAAGGCTGCGCCAACTATTGCTACGGGTGCAAATGCAGTGCCAGTACCTCGCCAGCCGACAGGACCCCCTCCTGGACCGATTCGTTCGAAGGCAGCTCCGACCCGCAGGAACCAGAATGACGACCTGGGGAGAGTGCATGCAGCTCAGCAGGCCCACCTCTCGACGGGCCGTATCCTGCGCGATCATTATTCTATTATACTGGGGCAGTGTAGTATGTTGAACAGCCAGCTCAGTTACATCCAGCTCCAGAGGGATAATCCGCCGACCCTGTCGGCGTGTGTGAGGGGCTTTTCCGTTCGAGCCGTCATCTCCGTCATTATTTGTACTCGTCGTCTCTGTCCTTCCCTTTCCCTGGGAGACCTCTTCCCCTGGGCTCCAGCCAAGCCGACCTTGAGCAACCTCGTAATTGAGTCGAAGGGAAGCCCCTTCCCTTTGATCCCTCCCCCGCCGGGAGGGGGGGGGGGGTAGCGACCCCCCCCCCGGGTCAGATACGACGCCCCCCCCTGGGACTCCTCTTCCCCTGGGCTCCAGCCAAGCCGACCTTGAGCAACCTCGTAATTGAGTCGAAGGGAAGCCCCTTCCCTTTGATCCCTCCCCCGCCGGGAGGGGGGGGGGGTGTCGACCCCCCCCCCGGGTCAGATACGACGCCCCCCCCTGGGACTCCTCTTCCCCTGGGCTCCAGCCAAGCCGACCTTGAGCAACCTCCGAAGCCCTTCCCTCCCTGAGGGGGGGGGGGGGGCGCCCCCCCCTGGGGGCCTTTCCAGCGCTTCCCGAATCCCAAGCCGATTGTAAGTCGAAGGGAAGCCCCTTCCCTTTGATCCCTCCCCCGCCGGAGGGGGGGGGGGTGTCGACCCCCCCCCCGGGTCAGATACGACGCCCCCCCCTGGGACTCCTCTTCCCCTGGGCTCCAGCCAAGCCGACCTTGAGCAACCTCGTAATTGAGTCGAAGGGAAGCCCCTTCCCTTTGATCCCTCCCCCGCCGGGAGGGGGGGGGGGGTGTCGACCCCCCCCCCGGGTCAGATACGACGCCCCCCCCTGGGACTCCTCTTCCCCTGGGCTCCAGCCAAGCCGACCTTGAGCAACCTCGTAATTGAGTCGAAGGGAAGCCCCTTCCCTTTGATCCCTCCCCCGCCGGGAGGGGGGGGGGGTCGACCCCCCCCCCGGGTCAGATACGACGCCCCCCCCTGGGACTCCTCTTCCCCTGGGCTCCAGCCAAGCCGACCTTGAAGGGAAGCCCCTTCCCTTTGATCCCTCCCCCGCCGGGAGGGGGGGGGGGGTCGACCCCCCCCCCGGGTCAGATACGACGCCCCCCCCTGGGACTCCTCTTCCCCTGGGCTCCAGCCAAGCCGACCTTGAGCAACCTCGTAATTGAGTCGAAGGGAAGCCCCTTCCCTTTGATCCCTCCCCCGCCGGGAGGGGGGGGGGGTGTCGACCCCCCCCCCGGGTCAGATACGACGCCCCCCCCTGGGACTCCTCTTCCCCTGGGCTCCAGCCAAGCCGACCTTGAGCAACCTCGTAATTGAGTCGAAGGGAAGCCCCTTCCCTTTGATCCCTCCCCCGCCGGGAGGGGGGGGGGGTAGCGACCCCCCCCCCGGGTCAGATACGACGCCCCCCCCTGGGACTCCTCTTCCCCTGGGCTCCAGCCAAGCCGACCTTGAGCAACCTCGTAATCTCTTGCTGCGCATTGCGAACAGGGTCGGCGGCACTGGCCGTCAGGCCTTCGCAATATCATGTCCCACGCACCTTGAGGCCGACCGTGTCACCACGCGGCGCAACCTAGACAGTCAGATAAGCTACCTGAGGGACGAGCTGGATCGTTTGCATGAGTGCATCAGGGTGCTGGATGAATCTGACTACGGTGTGCAGCGTTTCGACTGGGAGATATCGAGACCAAGCGGGAGCAGTGAGAGGGATGAGGGGCAGTAAATAGAGCCAGCATGTCTTGCTTCCCCTCCCTCCGAGAGCCTGCGGCTGCCGCTCGCCTCCCCCCCCCACTCCCGCCCGTCCCGCGTCGACTTGCACGGGCTGCTGCTGTATAAGTACAGCCAGCAGGACAGCCCTGGACGCGGGGGGGAGGGTTGGCTACAGTCAGCGAGTCTTGATCTTTTTTTTCTTTTTCCCTCCCAGGCCTCATGAGGCCAGAGGTTCAGCAGTAAGGGGTGTGTGGCTCGCCCCATGAAGGGGTAACCACCCCCCACCCCCGAGTTTTGAGGTATAAAATTGCGACGGGAGCCTCTGCCGAAGCGGCAGCGCTTGCAGCATGAGGCTGCGGCGTTCGCCGTAGGCGGCAGGGGGGGGACAGGCAAAGGCCCCATCCTTGTTTGCTTCCATATCTTTCCTAGGGGCCCGACGTGCTGCAAGCGGATCGGACTTGGCCCCCAACGGCTCCACCACCACCACCACTCCTCCTACTCCTACTCCTCCTCACGGTCCTGGTCATGATATCCACCCCCCTCGTCATCACCCCCCTCTTTTGAGCAGGGACCAAGCGTCCCAGCATCTCTGTAGTCCTACCACGAAATGTTCTTAGAACCCAAAAATATTCGAAGAACAAAAACAGTGTTCTTGGAGCATAAGCCCGATGTGATAAAACAGGACGGCCCCGGCCAGAAATGTTCTGAGAACAGTCCGTGGAAAACACAAGAGGTTCCTAGAACATTGTTTGGTAGGGCTGCAGGCGAACCAGGACGCTTCGCCACTGCTTGACCCTTGGACACCCCCGATCGATCGATGCCGGTGGGCGCGCCCGCCCGGGGCCCCCGGCACGCCCGAGCTCCAGGCATCCGCACGCCGGGAGTGCAAGAGGCACGGTGGCGCTGGCCCGCCCCCACCTGCCGTAGGAAATCTGCGAGGGGGAGAGCATCCTTAGGGGAACAGAAGTCGAGCATCCTTAGGGGAACAAAGAATGAGAATCCTTAGGGGAACAACAAATCCTTAGGGGACAAGCAATCCTTAGGGGAACAGAAAATCCTTAGGGGACGAGACGGAAAATCGATGAGCATCCTTAGGGGAGCAAAAAGTGGCATAAACTGAAAAACTCTGAGGTCCGCTCGGATTTCTCGGATCCGCGCCGGACCCCCCTGGCGCGCTCGCGCTCCGCGCGCCAGGGAGGGGGGTCCAGCGCCGATCCGAGAACTCCGCGCGGACCTCCGAGTTTTTATGTTTATGTCACTTGTTGTTCCACTAAGGAAGAGGATCGATGAGCATCCTCCAGCACGCATGCTGAGCGGCTGCAGGAACCGGACTGTGCAGAAAGGACACACAAAACTCGTTCACGAGCGCAGCCGGCGCCTTAAAACGACTTCGGACACCCGTCCGTGGAGAGACAAACTCAAATTCAGGCCCACTGAGGGCTTGCCATGAGCTTGTTGAAACTCCATACCCCTGTCCGAAGAAACCAGAGAGCTTTAGGGTCCGTGCCCAGCCAAAAGCCGCGTCCGTGCCCCGTCACGACGAGAACCCGCCACCACGCCGTGTGAGAAGCTGCAGCGGAGAACGGAAGGCCTGATCGAGTTGAAGAGGACGTGTTTCCGAGGGTGTGGCAACACAAACAAGAGATTCCGAGAGGGGAGGACGACGACGACCACGACGAGGACGACGAGGGGGAGGAGTAGGAGGAGGACGAGGAGGAGGAGGAGAATGGCGCTGCAGGGCACAGACCTTCATGGCGCGGCAAACAGCGGAAACAGCGGAGGAGGAGAAGGAGGAGGAGGAGGAGGGGGAGGAGAAGGAGGAGGAGGAGGAGGAGGAGGACCAGTGCAAGCCCAAGAGGAGGGGGCGATCTGGGTGCACCTGGGGTGGCCCCTCGAGTGCTGCGCCCCGGCCAGGATCGAGCCTCGGTTGCCCGGGGCGGCGGCGTGCGACGCCCACCAGCCCTGTGGGCGTGAGTGGTTCGGCACGGTTCCTCTTCCATCTTTCAAGGGGCTCAAGGACACACAAATAAATACACACAAATAAAATGATTCCCCATATTTTCCCATATTTTCTGGGTTTTCGTCTTCCCGCCCAATTCCCATATTTTCCCATATTTTCTGGGGAATCGAGGATTAATTGTGTCTGTGTTTGTTCCTCTCCTGAATCTTCCCCGTCTGCCTCCTGGACCTGGACAGGTGGGGGGCCGTTTAGCACTGGGCTGCTACTGGCCCCCTGCGGGAAAAAACGCCACCTCTGGTTCCCCCCCCCCTCCTCTTTGATCGAGATTCTCCAAGATTGCCCCTGATGGCCCCTCAGGCTCCCAAGAGGCCCCCAAGATGTCCCCGAAAGGCCCCCAAGGACCCCCAGAGGACCCGAAATGCTTCCCCGAGGCACCAAAGACGCTTCAAGAGGTACCCAAGACCGCCAAGAGGCCCACAAGACGCCCGAAGAGGACTCCAAGGAGCTTTCAAGAGACATCCGACGAGACGCCGAGAGGCATCCGAGAGGCCTCTGGCGTTTCTGCTCACCGTTATCCTCCTCGTCCACACCTTCCTATTGTTGTTTTTGTTCTTCTCTTGTTATGATTAGTCTTCATCTTCCTCACACCCACCACCACCATCATCTTCAGCAGCAGCCGCATCATAAGCAGCATCAGCGTCAGGATCAGCACCGGCAGCATACTCATCATCAGCACCACCATCGTCATCATCACCATCATCAGCATCAAAGCAACAACACACACCAACAGTAACAGTATGGTGAACATCAACATAAACATTACCATCATCACAATCCTCCGCATCAACATCATAACCATAACCATCGTCGTCCTCCGCATCATCATCCTCAACAACAACAGCATAATCATCAGCACCATGCATCATCACCAGCAGGAGCATCAGCATCGCCATCATCAGCATCATCATCAGCAGCACTATCAGCATCATCATCGGCATCGTCATCGTCACCATCATGATCAGAAAAAAAAACAGCATCATCAGTACCAGTATCATCATCACCATCATCACCATCATCATCAGCATCATCATCATCGTCATCAGCATCAACATTATCAGCATCATCATAGTCACCATCATCAGCACCGTCATCCGCGTACACATCATCATCATCATTATCATCCGCTTTATCCACATCATCAACATCATCATCACCAGCATCATCATCAGTATTGTCAGCATCAGCATCAGCATCAGCGACATCAGCATCAGCATTGGCATAATCGGCAGCTTCACAATCATGATCACAATCACAATCATGATTGGCATCATCATCAGCATAATCATCATCAGCACCATTATTATCAACATCAGCATCATCAGCATCAGCATCATCATCACCACCACCATCATCAGCAACAGCATAATCATCCTCATCCTCATCCTCATCCTCATCCTCATCATCATCATCATCATCGTCATCATCATCATAATCATCATCAGCATCATGATCATCATCATCATCATCATCATCATCATCATCATCATCATCATCATCAACCTATTCCTCCACGTCCCTCATCCGTTCTTCCCCTCTGTCCCTCCTCCACCTCCTTCTTCTCATCCGATGCCTCCTCCATCCTCCCCCCATTTGGGTATAATGGTTTCCCCAACCCCTTATTCCACTGCATGTTCGTCCACATCCCTGCTCAGGGCAACTCGCCCTGGACTCAAAGAGTCACGAGGAACTTGAAGGGGCCGTGGGACACACAAATTCGCCGGCCCAACGGGCCAGAGGCGTGCTAAGATCTCCGGTAACTGGTTAACGATATGTCTAGTTCGCGCGCGCGCGCGCGGGGCGGCCCCTGGGGGTCCACCGGCGAAAAGTACCCCGACCGCAGCCCGACCACTGCTACCCAGAGATGGTTTTCCTCCTGGGTGTGGCTTCTCAGGCCCCCCAGAGCGCGCCAAGAGTGCCCCAAGAGGCCCCCAAGACTGCCCAAAGGGCCCCCGAGACGCCCAAAGAGCGCTCCAAGACGCCGATGATGACCCCAAGACGGCCCAAGAGGCCTCCAAGTGGCCTCCAAGAGGCCTCCCAAGAGGGCCCCGAGAGGCCAAAATCCTAAATTTCACTGTGGTTTTGGAAGGATTTGGGCCTTGCCCCCTTTTCGGCCATCGGATGCTCCAAGATGGCCCAAGAGGCCCCCAAGAGCGCCCCAAGACGGGCCAAGAGGCTTCCAAGAGGGCCCCAAGAGCGCCCAAGAGGGCCCCGAGACGGCCCAAGAGGCGCCCAAGACGGCCCACCCCAAGACGGCCCCAAGAGGGGCCCAAGAGGGGAACCACGAACCGAAACCTCGCGCCGTCTGCCCCAAGAGGGCCCCCGGAGGCCCCGAGAGGCCCCCAAGAGGCCCCAAGATGCCGCCAAGAGGCCGGAGGCAAGAGGCCAGGAGGAGTTTGGCCCCAAGAGCAACACAAGCTCCTTCGAGAGGCCTCTCCTTCCCCCTTCCTCTTTCCCTCCACCTCCTCCTCCTCCTCCTCCTCCTCCTACTACTTATCTTCATCCTCCTCCTCTCCTTCTCATCCTCTCCTCCTCCTCCCCTCCCCTTCCCCGTCCTCATCTTCTTCCTCCTCGGGGGCGCCACAATGGCCCCGGGCCCACGGCGAAGCAGTAGCGATCATGCAACATGGGTCGGCGGAATGAGCGAAGCGATTGAATGAATACAAACCAATAACAGGATTTCCCATATTTTCCCTTATTGCTTCTGGGTTCTTGTCTTACCCCCACTTCCCATATTTTCCCATACTCTCTTGGAAATCGACACGATTCATTGTGTCTGTGTGCTCTTTTCCCCTCCTGAGAACTCTCGAACGCCCCCTGCGCCACGGCTGGACTCTCAGAACCACGAGGAACTCTCGAACGCCCACCGCCACAGCGGCCCCGAGATCCGCCCACGAGCCCCCGGCCGGCGTCCGTCCCGGTATAGGGCCTCCGGCCACAACCCCTGCTGCGAGCACCCCGCCCACACACTGCCCGCACACGCGCGCGCACACACCTCCGCCACACTGAGCCGCAGCGACATGTCACTGCAGCGCTACGACCCTGCATCTACAGTCGAACGGTATCGTGAGGCTGCGCGACAATGATGCAAGGGCCTTGGAAGCCCATGTCGACCCTTTGCGAGCGGGACGGGGCCAGCGAAGGCGGCCAAGGGTGGGCCGAAGGGGAAGGATGCAAGGGCAACTTTGGAAAACCGCTCACCCTTGCTGTGCGGGTCGGTTGTCTGCACACGGCCGCGCTGCTCCCCCGTGCGCGGTGGCGGCTGCGCGAGGCGGCGCAAGGAGACACACAGAGCGGGGGAAGCGCACCGCGAGGACTGCGAGGAAGAGCGCGCCGGCCCCGGCAGCGCAGGGCTGGGCAAAAGAGCCGACGCCGAGGCGGCCGGCGGCGCGCAGGGCCCCTCAAAGTGCACGCACGGCGGCTCCGAAAAACCCAGCCAGGCTCGAGGCCTAAGACAGCCTCTGGGCCCAAGACGAGGCGAGGCTCTACTCGCCATCGCTCGGACGTCCGTTCCGTGTGCTTTTTTCGGTTTCGTGCGTGTTCTTTTTTTCGCCAAATGATCAAGGATGCTCCTCGATGGTCCTCGCCGAAGGAAAAATGCCCACGTCCGAGCGATGCCGAGTCTACAGTGATCGGCGCAGCTGTACAAGGGCCCGAGGCCTCCAATCAAGAGGCGAGGCCGGGGCGTGCACCCATGACTACCTACCAGAAGACCCCAACCCAACCCGAAGACCCGAATTTGAGCCGAATTTCGGGTTGGGGGGGGTACGGGTTCCAGGTGTTTTTTCAGCGCTCCCCGACCCCCCCCCCCTCCTGGAAATGGAGGGCAAATCGAGGCCTTCGGGTTGGGTTGGGGTGGTTTGGTGGGTGGTGAACCCAGGCGGCGCCTGGGGCGGCACCTGGTGCTCTGGCGATTCTCCGGCGCCGTCGAAGCGGGGTCGCCCTGGGGCAACAAAAAGAGTGTCCGCCACAGGCACGCTCGCCAGGGCAGTTGCGGAGAAGCGCGGGGTGCATCCGAAGGGGTCGGAGAAAGGCTGCGAGGAAGTCCGCTAGCGACGACCCCTCCACTGGCGGCTCGCCCGCAGCAAGGTGGGCATTCTCTCTTTGATGGTCTCCAAAACGAAGTTTCGCGAAGACTCAAAGGTTTCAAACGGATCGTCCCGGTACGCCATCATGCTCGGCTTGTCCCACAGCACGACGCCCCTGCCGACGCGCAACACAAATCTGCTGCACCCCCTGACCTGCTTGTCGATGATGATCTTCGTCGAACAGGAACCAGCGAGCCTCTTGGAGAACGCCTTCTGTATCTCCATCATGATGGCTCTGAAGTCCGGCCCGATGGTGAACTCGAGCACCACAGGCTGCTCGTTCCTCGCCCTCACCAAGTCTGGGTGCAACTTCTCGGTCAGGACGGGGGTCCGGACGCGGCTCCTCGTGCTCTCCTTTGAGCTACTGCCACCCCTCGACGTCGCCCGGAGTGCGTCTCTCCGAGGCTCGACCTTCGGCGCCAACTGGCTCCTGAAAGGAGTCTTCATCGTAGCGCGGGCGCTCTCTTCGCTTTGGAGGCCTGGGTACACCCACCTGACGAATTCGTAGGCGTCGACTTCACCAGATGAGTCCTTGGTTGTGTACTCATGGCGTCCCTTCTCCTCCTCATCATCCTCCTCGTACTCCTCCTCGTACTCCTCCTCGTACTGCTCCTCCTGTCCTAACTCTTCATCTTCATCACCCTCATCCTCCTATTCTCCTCCTCCTCCTCCTCCTCCTCCTCCTCCTCCTCCTCCTCCTCCTCCTCATCATCATCATCATCATCATCAGCAGCATCATAGTCATCATCACCATCATCATCACCATCATAATCGTCGTCATGATGATCATCATCATCATCATCATCATCATCATCATCATCATCATCATCAGCATCATCATCATCATCATCATCATCATCATCATCATCATCAGCAGCATCACCACCACCACCATCATCATCATCATCATCAGCATCATCATCATCATCATCATCATCATCATCATCATCATCATCACCACAACAACTATCATCACCACCACCATCATAATCGTCGTCATCATCATCAGCATCATCATCAGCACCATCATCAGCATCGTCATCAGCATCACCACCATCATCATCATCATCATCACCACCACCACTATCATCATCATCACCATCACCATCACCATCATCATCATCATCATCAGCATCATCATCATCATCGTCAGCATCATCATCACACCATCATCAGCATCATCATCAGCATCATCATCATCACCATCATCATCATCAGCATCATCAGCATCCCTCTGCTCCTCCTCCTCCTCCTTCTCCTCCTCCTCCGCCTCCTCCTCCTCCCACTCCTCCTCCTTTCTCTTACCCTCCCCTCACCTTCCTCCTCCTCCTCCTTCCTCCTTCCTTCTCTCCCCTCCTCCTCCTCCTCCCTCCTCCTCCTCCTCCTCCTCCTCTTCCTCCTGCTCCTCTCTCTCCTCCTCCTCCTCCTCCTCCGCCTCCTCCTCCTCCTCCTGCTCTTCCTTTTCATCATCCTCCTATTCCGTCTCGTCATTGCTCCCTCTCCCCCTTCCCCAACCGGCTGCAGTAGCAATCCTTGTCGATCACATCGAACAGGTCGCTGGCCTCCTTGGGTGACAGGCGAGCCTCGGGGCAGAATTTGGTGAGGAATGTCCAGAACTCGCTCTTGTCAAGCTCGCCGTTCCCATTGGTGTCGATCCTCTTAAAGTATTCCACAACCTGCTCAGGGTTCATGTCACCAAGACGTTCTCTCAGGCCGCCGCTATATGGGGCATACATCTGGAAGATCCAGCTCAAGAACTCCTCGCAGTCGATCTCTCCGCTAACATCCTCATCGACGCAGGCGAACATCTGGTCGCTGACGTGCCTCATAGCATCCTCCTCCTCCTTCTCCTCCTCGTTGGGTCCCCTCCTCCTGTGCCTCAGCATTACCATCCAACTCCCTCTGCCTTCTCGTCCCCCTCGCACGCCTCTCAATCGGATCTGGGCTCATCCGCTTCATCAGGACGTAGAACTCGTTCTTGTCCAGCCGGCCTGGAGTGCTCAGAGGGGGGGCAGACGACGAGGCGAGGGCGAAGAGACGGAGGCTTAGAATGAGTTCGAAGTCGAGTCAAAGGATGATGAGGAGGAGGAGGAGGAGGAGGAGGAGGAGGAGGAGGAGGAGGGGGAGGAGGAGGAGGAGGAGGAGGAGGGGGAGGAGGAGAAGGAGAGGAAGGAGGAGGAGGAGGAGGAGGAGGAGGAGGAGGAGGAGGGGGAGGAGGGGGAGGAGATCGAAGTCAAGAAGGAGGATGAAGATCGGGTGGTCAGCTCTTGATCAAAGCCGCGCCGAGACTCCGCTACCAGTTGAGCAGCAGAGAGGCACGCGGACCCTACATGGAGACGACCCCGAAAATGCGACTGCGGTACACCCGACACATCTTCGAATCGTCAACCGCATGTTCGGGTGCATGAGCACGCGGCAAATCTCGATGGAGAGTGCGCCTGACGCCTGATGGGACGGCCCCCATCTTGGCCGCTCTCCTGCAGCACCTCCTGACCCGTTGGACGCCCCGCTTGACCAGACTCGGGAGCGACCACGAGGGGGGTGTCCAAGAAGGGGGTGTGCAAATCATGACCGGCGGCACGTGCGCGGCCCAGCGGGGGGGCCAGGGACGTAGTGAAACAAGAAGAGGCGCCATGAAATCTGGGGAGATATCATGGCCCCCGCCATGATATCCCCCCCCCCCCCTAGTCATCACCCCCCTCTTTTCCGCCCCCGACAGACGGGCGACGTTCCCATCCCCCGACACCGGTCTGGACCCCTCGGGCCCCTTCTTCCCATGCCACTCGATCTCGCAAGCCTGCGCGCCGTCGCTCGCGCCCGTGGGCCCCCAGCGCGGCTGGAGCCTGCGCGGCCGCCCCCCGCCCTCCTTGCTTTTCGCTTAACAGGGGGGGGGGTCACCACGGTGGCTCTCGCGCTGCCGATGGAAATGACATCTCCAAAGCACACTCCTCGCATCAGCTCGCCTGCACCACCTCGCATCCGTCCTCACCAGGTCAGGAGGAACTGCGACTTGCGCTCTGCGCTCCTTTCACCCTTCGCGATGGCAATGCCGTCGTTCCCGCCTGTGTGAGCGCATGGTGCGCATCTCGCGGGCAAGCTGGAGAGGACCTCCCCCCAGAGAAGACTGCTGCTTTCTACTGCGGATCTGCCTGAGCGCTTCGCACCAGCAGCGGCAAATACATCGATAACGCACGCGGACATCCACATTGCGCGAGTTGGTCATCGCAGCTAGGGCTCTCGAAGGTGCCACAGCGGGGCTGACCCAAGTACTCGTCGTATTCGGTGTTCGAGCTGCGACGGGCAAGCCGATCGCAATCCCACAGCTTCCCTTGTAGTGCAGCACCAGGCGATGGAGGCCCCCCCCAAGCGCTCCAGACACTATGCGGCGCCCTGCTCGGGTATGATGCGCTTTCTGATGCGATTTCCAAGCGCACACCATGGTCCCTGCCGCATTGCCTAAGTCCAAGACTGTGAAACTCCTGAGTTGGCTTTGAGGAGGCCCAGGCGAGGGCGCGTCCGAGGGGACCCCCCCCCAAAGAGAAGAGTCGGGAGTGGCAAGAGAAGCATGGAGAAGCCCAAGAGAAAAGCATGGAGAAGCCAACTTGGCTTCTCCACGCGAACAACTGCCGAAGCCCAGCACGGGCTCCACACGACGCACCCGAGCGCCCCGGCTCTCCACGTGCGGAGGGTAGAGGGCCCCAGACAGGCGGCCGCCGAGGAGGCGCGGCTGCCCGAGCGTCCCGCACGCGCATCGGGGCCGCAGGCTTCGCAGCCGGATGGGAGAGGCAGGAGGAGGAGGCGGAGAAGGAGGACCAGAAGAAGCCCAAGACGCATCCACGATGCTGCAGCGCACCCTCCCGAAAGTGTCCAGGGATGGACCCAGGAGGCAAGGATGCCAGGGTACCCTTGGGAGGGATGCCTATCCCTACCACGCGGGTCGACTGTAGGACTGGAAAGGGCAGTTGACGACCTACTAGACCACCCCAACCCAACCCGAAGATCCGAATTTCGGGTTGGGGGGGGGCACGGTTTCCAGATGTGCCGTTTCCCATGTTCCCGGACCACCAACCCCCACTGGAAATGGAGGGCACATCGAAACCTTCGGGTTGGACTGGGGTGGTTTGGTGGGTGGTGGGCAATGGAGTGCACAAAGAGACCCCTGTGCGAAAATAATCTGCTGGCCATCTGTGTGGCTGCACCGCCCGTGGCAATGCTGCACACTGCTATACGGCCGGCCGCAAGTTAAATGGAAGCACCAAGCGAGAGCACCATCTCGAAAAGGAGCCGACCACAATCTCTATGACCATTAATTGATGTTCCGTGCAAGTTTCTACAGTCACAGAGAATCAGTCTCTGTGACTGTTAGAAACTTGCACGTTGAATGCGCCCGTCTCTAAGGCGAGAGCCCAGTATTGAAAAGGAGCTGCCCTCCATGAGTAGGACCCGCCCTCCACCCCTGTAGCTGGTGGAATAAGTCCGTGCGCGGCGCAAAGCGAGAGGCCCATGCTGAAAACAGCTCAACCTCCGAGATGGAAAGCACGTTGGAAAAGTGTAAGACAAATGCGCACGGCGCTACGACGTGACCCACAGTTTGAATACAGCCCGCCCTCCACTCTTGACAGCCCATTCGCCCGCTGGACGTAGGTGGTCTAGCGCGTTTTCTCTTCCACCCTCCCTCTTCCCCTTCGGGGAGGGGCTTACCCTTCCCCCACGACCCCCTCCCCTGGACCTGGAAGGGTGGGGTCGCGGGCCGTTGGAGCGTCCAAGATGGCCCCAGATGGCTCGAGGATGGCCTCAGAGAGCCCAAAATGAGTTCCTAGATGGCCCACGATGGCCCAAGATGGCTCAATATGGCTTCAGAAATGCTCCAAGAGGCCCAAAGACCGCTCCAAAACGGCTCCGAGTGGCCACGGAGCCTCCCCAGGAGGCCGCTAAGGAGCCCAAACCCTTCAAACACCTACGGGAAAGCAATGAATGTTACCTTCTCGCCTTTTCGCTTCCCATGGCCTTCCGAGGCCTCAAGGCAGCTCCAAGGCCCAAGAGAGCCCCAAGATGGCCCCCAAGAGCGCCCAGAAGCGCTCCAAGAGCGCCCCAAGAGGGGCCCAAGATGCGATGCGTGGGGCTCCCGAGGGGAGGTCGTAACTGAAGCTCCCACCTTTGTTGGTCGATCTCCTCCAAGGTAGCCCCAAGAGCGCTCCCAGTGCTCCCAAGAGCGCCTCAGGAGGGCCCCAAGAGGCGCCCAGGAGCCCCAAGAGGCGCCCAAGAGGCTCCCAAGAAACCCCCGAGAGGCTCAAGAGGCTCCCCGAGGCACCCAAGACGCTCCAAGAGAGGCCCAACGGAGCCCCAAGACGGCCCCAAGAGCGCCCAAGAGTGTCCCAAGAGCGCGCCAGGAGGGGCCCTTCCTCTGTGCTGCCTACTTCTCAAATCGAGGCAACTAGGGGGCCACATGCGAACCCCACCCACCCTCCCCCTCAGAAATCGTGGGAGGTAGGGGTAGGGATCGCATGTGGCCCCCTAGCAACTCCTCTGGGCATCGTCTCTGGATGGGCTGGTGGGGCTACGCGAAGAGTCAACCATTCTGGAAAATGCTATGATGGGCCTGCTTTCCACCACCACCACAACCACCCTAAGTTAGAGGGGGAGGGGGTCCTCCTCCTCCTCCTCCTCCACCTCCTCCTCCTCCTCCTCCACCTCCTCCTCCTCCTCCTCCTCCTCCTCCTCCTCCTCCTCCCCCCCCCTCCTCCCTCCTCCCTCCCCCTCCTCCTCCTCCTCCTCCTCCTCCTCCCCTCCTCCTCCTCCTCCTCCTCCTCCTCCTCCTCCTCCTCCTCCTCCTCCTCCTCCTCCTCCCCCCCCCTCCAACTGATGGTGGTGGTGGTGGTGGAAGACGGGCCCATCATTCGAACGGGAAGGTCATACGAACACGGTTGGGACGCCACAGCCGGCCGCCCAGCCCGCCCCACCGGCACGCCTCTGCGGCGATCCGCGGGGGGGAGTCCCTAGGCTTGCCGTCGCTCGGACGTCCATTTCCCGTGCATTGTTCGATCTCGTGCGTGTTTTTTTTGCTCGATGGTCCAGGATGGTCCTCGATGGTTCTCGCCGAACAAAAATGCACACGTCCGAGCGATGCCAAGCTAGGACTCAAGAGGGGTCGAGGATGGCGACGGCCACGATGCAGACGGCCACGACGAGGAGGGCGAGGAGCAGGACGAGAAGGGGGAGGAGAAGAGAAGGAGGACGAGGAGGAGGAGAAGGAGGCCGAGGAGGACAGCGTCGACGACGACGAAGAGGAATACGGCGAGAGGGAGGCAGGAGGAGAAGGAGAGGCGGGAAAGAGGAGGAGCAGCATCAGGAGCGGGAGCAGGAGGAGATGGAGAGGAGAGGAGGACGAGGAGGAGGCGGAGGAGAAGAAGAGGACGAGGAGGAGGAGGAGCAGGGCAGCGTCGACGACGTCGAGGAGAGCTACGACGAGAACGAGGGAAAGGAGAAGGAGAGGCGGGAGGGAGGAGGAGCAGAAGAGAGGAGGAGCAAGGGTCGGACGAACGGGGGGATGACCGTCCCCATTCTTGTCGAACATCTTCCAGTAGTCCATGATCTGCCAATAGTCCAGCGTTCGGAGGCCTGCCGGCACGACGTCCTTCGTCATCTGCAACCTCCTCTTCAGCATCTGCCGGAGGGGGGAGATGTTGGGTGGGGGAGGAGAAGAGGAAGGAGGATGGGGGGAAGAGCGCGAGGGAGGGGGTGAGAGGAGGGGTAGGAGGGGTGAGGGCGAGGGAGAAGGAGGAGAAGGAACACCTGCTTGCCTCTTCCATCCCTCCTCCCCCCTCCTTCTGGGGGGATGGCAGGCAGGGAGGTGAGGATGGGGTGCGGATGAAGAGACGTGGGATGAGGAGCAGGATAGGCGAAGCGGGATAAAGATATCACATATTGGGGTGAAACGGCCGAGGAGAATGATGGGGAGGACTGAATCGAGGAGGGGGCCACACGAGAAGGGGCAGTAGCATGGGAACACGTGCAACGACGACGGAGCCGAAAGGAGTGGGCCGTGCGATGGAGTCGAGAGGGCAATGGAAGGGGGATGGGCGGGGCATGAGAAGGAGGAGAAAGAGGAGGAGGAGGAGGAAAAGGAGGAGGAGGGGAATGAGGGGAAGGCGGGGAAGGGAAGGAGGATAACGAGGAAGAGGAGAACGAGGACGAGGAAAACGAGGAGGGAGGGGGTGCGGAAGGTTAGGGAGGAGCACGAGAAGAAAATGTGGGACGATGAGGAGGAGGAGGAGGAGGAGGAGGAGGAGGAGGAGGAGGAGGAGGAGGAGAAGGAAGACGATGAGGAGGAGGAGGAGGAGGAGAAGGAGGAGGCGGAGGAGGAGAAGGGAAAGGAGGAGGGGGAGAGGGAATGAGGGAAAGGCGGAAGGAGAACGAGGAGGAGAACGAGGAGGACGAGGACGAGACGAGGACGAGGACGAGGACGAGGAGGACGAGAGGAGGAGGAGGAGAGGAGGAGGAGGAGGAGGAGGGAGGGGGTGCGGGAGGTTAGGGAGGCGCACGTGAAGGAATTGTGGGACGAGGAGGAGGAGGAGGAGCAGGAGGAGGAGGAGGAGGAAGAGGAGGAGGAGGAGCAGGAGGAGGAGGAGGAGTAGAAAGGAAGACGATGAGGAGGAGGAGGAGGAGGAGGAGGAGGAGGAGGAGGAGGGAGACAATGAGGAGGACGAGGGGGAGGGGGCGGACGAAGAGGAGGAGGGAGGTGAAGGAGAGGGGAAGGGGGAAGACGAAGAGGAGGACCAGGATGCAGGGCAACGAGGAACAGAAGGACAGGGAGCTGGAAAACGACGAGAGAGAACAGGAGGAAGCGGAGTCCATGTCGTCTTCTTCGTCGTCCTCTTCCTCCTCCGCCTCCTCCTCCTCCTCTTCCCTCCTCCTTCGCCGCCTCGTCCTCCTCCTGCTCTTTCTAGGAGGGCCTGAAGAAGCCACAAGCATTGGTTTCCCCAGGTAATGACATTGGTTAACGCTCTCGCCGTTTAGGGCGTCCGACGGCCCCCAAAAAGCCTCCTCCTCCTCCTTATCCTCCTCCTCATCCTCCTCCTCCTTCTCCTTCTTCTCCGTGAAGGGAGTCGGAGCCCAGTCTGGCACGCCAGCGGCCATAGGCCACAGGAGAGGGACAGCACGCCGCGGCCACAGGGGATCGAAACCACAGCTGCAGGAGGGCGAGGACGACAACGAGGACAACGAGGACGACGGGGACGGGGACGGGGACGACGACGACGACGACAACGACGAAAAAGAAAAGAACGACGACGACGACGACGACGACGACGACGACGACGACGGCGACGACGATAACGACGACGACGACGACGACGACGACGACGACGACGACGACGACGACGACGAAAACGACGACGACGACGACGACGACGACGACGACGACGACGATGACGATGACGAGAACGACGAAGATAACGGTGACGACGACGAGCAGAAAAGAGAGCGGCAGGAGGAGCGGAAGAGGAGGGGAGAGAGGAGGAGGAAGAGGAGGCCGAGGAGGAGAAACGAGAGGAAGCAGGAGAACGAGGCCGGCGACGACGATAACGACGACGACGACGACGACGACGACGACGACGACGACGACGACGACGGCGGCCGAGGCCTGCGGCAGGGCCGCCGGGTCCTGGCCGCGGCCCGCCATCCGTGGGGCTGGCGACCGCCACCGGGCCGGCGGCCGCGGCGGGCCCCCGCGGGGCGCGGCCGGTGCGAAAACCGCAGCGGCCCAAAACGGCTCCCGAAGCTTCCTCCTCCTCCTCCTCCTCACCCTCCTCCTCCTCCTCCTCCTCCTCCTCATCCTCCTCCTGCTCCTCCTCCTCCTTCCTCCTCCTCCTCCCCTCCTCCTCCTCCTCCTCCTCCCTCCTCCTCCTCCCTCCTCCTCCCTGCCTCCTCCTCCTCCTCTTCCTCCTCCTCCTGCTCCTCCTCCTCCTGCTCTCCTCTGACTCCTCCTCCTCCTGCTCCTGCTCCTCCTCCTCCTGCTCCTCCTCCTCCTCCTCTTCCTCCTCATATCCTCCTGCTACTACTCCAGCTCCTCCAGCTCCTGCTCCTGCTCCTCTCCTCCTCCTCCTCCTCCTCCTCCTCCTCCTCCTCCTCCTTCTCCTGCCTCCTCCTCCTCCTGCTCATCCTCCTCCTCTTCCTCGTCTTCCTCGTTCTTCCTCCTCCTCCTCCTCCTCCTCCTCCTCCTCCTCCTCCTCCTCCTCCTCCTCCTCCTCCTCCTCCTCCTCCTCCTCCTCCTCCTCCTCCTCCTCCTCCTCCCGCCCCGTCCCGACCAGCCACAACTGGGGGAGCTGTGGTCCTTGCCCCCCCCGGGGGACCCACCGATTTCGACACCCCTCTCGAGAGGTCGTCGATGCCATGGACTCCCCCAGGGGGTAAGGACCACAGCTCCCCCCGTTATTAAGGGAACAAGAAGGGACATGAACATAAAAACTCGGAGGTCCGCGCGGATTTCTCGGATCGGCGCGGGGCCCCCTGGCGGCGCCTCCGGCGCCGCCCATGGCGCGCTCCGCGCGCCAAGGAGGGGTCCAAGCGCCGATCCGAGAAATCCGCGCGGACCTCCCGAGTTTTTGTGTTTATCTCACTTTTTGTTCCCCTAATAACTGGGGGAGCTGTGGTCCTTACCCCCCAGGGGGAGTCCATCGCATCGACGACCTCTCGAGAGGGGTGTCGAAATCGATGGGTCCCCCAGGGGGGCAAGGACCACAGCTCCCCCAGTTGTGGCTGGCCTGTCGTCGTCGTCGGCGCTGGCGTCGGCGGCGCCTGGCGTCGGCGCCAGCGGCGTCGTCGGAGCTGGCGGCGGCGTCGTCGGAGCCGGCGGCGGCATCGTCCTTCTCGTCTCCGTCGTCGTCTTCGCCGCCGCCGCCGTCGTTCTCATCGCCATCGTCGGCGTCGGCGTCGTCGTCAACGTCGTCGGCACCACCGCCGCCGCAGCCAGTTGTTCGTCGTCGTTACTGTTGTCGTCGTCGTCGTCAGCGGCGGCGTCGCCGTCGTCGAAGTCGTCGTCGGGAGACACACGGATACGGACACGGACACGGCGCCGACTCGTTCCGGGAGGACGGCCCAACGAGGGGCCAGGCGGTGGCGCCTCGGCGTCGGCGGAAAGATCGATTTGTTGTGGAAGTTGGGGGAAAAGTAAGGCAGCACCAGCCGGCCAGCTCACTCAATCGGAGGAGCCAGCCCTTGTCTCGGCACGCAGGGCTCCTCCGAGTCAGACCGCGGCGATCTCTGGAGCAATTGCTTGCCAAATTTGACCGCAGACGACAAGAATAACAACGCTTGCCATGTCGTCAATGTGTCGTCCGTTTGGTCGGCGTGGCAATCGCTTTGCGCGCGAGTGGGCATCGGCTGGGTCCCATGCCATAGCATAGCCGTTCGGCTCCGATTCCCCACGCCGTCGCTGACTGATCGCACAATCAGTCTGCATTGCAAGCGCCTCTACCGCGTCCGCCAATGTTCGTCGGAGGATGCGGGGTGAGATCGAAAGGGAACGGACAGCCCCAAATCGGGAAATCGGTTTTGGTTTCGAGTTCGTGTCGTGCGTGCGGGCGAGGCGAAGCTCCGTGGGCGGGCGAAGGGAAGGACCCCGCTGTGGCTAGGACACGTCAAGGCCGTTGACCCGTTCCCCCCCCCCCCCAATGCGATGGTCTGGCGGTGGCCCGGGTGGCCCGCCGTGTCCAGTGTCCCGTCGCTGTCCCGTCGGTGTCCAGTCGCGGTGGGCGGGCGGTGGCCAGGTTGTCCCACAGTGGTGTCCCGTCCGTGTCCCGTTGGTGTCCCGATGGTGTCCCGTGGTGTCCCGTCCGTGTTCCGTGGGTGTCCCGTCGGTGTCCCATGGTGAGATCGATTTTGAGAGATCGATAGCGAGATCGATGGTGAAATCGATGGTGGGAACGGTACTCCGATGGTGTCCCGATTGGTGTCCCGATGGGTGTCCTGATGGTGTCGTGGTGGTGTTCCGATGATGTCTCGATGGCGTCCTGGTGGTACCCATAGGAAGTCTTGGGGGGGGCGCAGAGAAGCCGATCCGCCAAGCTTGTTTCAATGTCAGAACCACCAGCCAAAGGATCGACTGTGATACCCGTCGGGGTCCCGTCGGTGCCCCGTCGGTGTCCCGTCGGTGTCCCGTCGGCGTCTTGTGGTGTCTCCTGGCGAGATTGCTGGTGAGATCGGTAGTGAGACCCACAATGAGATCGATAGTGAAAGTGGTGCCCCGATTGGTGCCCCGATGTGTGTCCTGATGCTGTACCGGTGGTGTTTTGATGGTGTCTCGATAATGTCTCCATGGTGTCCTGGCGGTGATCATAGGGTGACTTTAAGGGGTTCGAAAACAAACGGTTTTTTATGCCAACACCACTGGCCACGGCATCGCTTGTGTCCCGCGAGCGCCAGAGACGAAATAAAGGCTGCCACCCGGCCCCTTGTGGCCGCGAGCTTCCCAAGGCCAAATAAATATCACCACGAACGCGGGGATGAGGAACCCCGAATTCGAAGCTTCGGGCAAATTCGATAATGAGATCGGTCGTGAGATCGAGAGTGAACTCAATGACGGTACCGGTAATAACTGCGATGGAGTGAACTCGCCAGAGAGATAAATTGATAGTGAGATCGATTGTGTGACAGACTGTCTGATCGATAGCGACACACGCCAAATGCACTGTCGGTGACCCGCCGGTGCCCACGCGGTCTCCTGCTCATGTCCACCTCCGCTCTGTGTATTATCCCTCCGCGTTTTCCCTCACGCTCCAGGTGGAAGGTGGCGACGGCGGCAACGGCGGCGACGGCATTCTCTGGGTGTCCCGCGGTGCCCCCTCTGCCGCGCGAGCGGTCGAGGGGGGGTGCCCCGGTTCGTGCGTTCGTGGCTCAAGGCTGCAGCGACGGCGACGGCAGCTCGCGAGTGCCCCGTGGTGCCCCCCCCCGGCCGCGCGAGCGGTCAAGGGGGTGTGCCCGGGCTTGGGCGATCCAGGCTGAAGGTGGCGACGGCGGCGCGGCATCAGGCGGGGATAGACCCACGTTCTGCCAAGCTCGGTGGCCCAGGCAATGCCAGGCTCTGTCGGCTCGGGCTACTGACGCGCAGTTCACTTGTGGGCGGTGGCGCGAACGCAGGAAAAAATGTCACACCGTCGGTAGCATTCACCCACGACACTGAGCAAGCAGCCATCACAGCTGGTGTCCCGAAGGTGTCCCGATCGTACAGTGGGATCGGTCATGGGATCGATAGTTGGATCCATCGACAGTGGGATTGGCCGTGAGGTCGATAGTGAGATCGATCGATGGTGAGGTCGATCGAGTGGGGTCGATACAAGTAGTGGAGTCACATCGCGACGCATCATCATCACCACGCGTCGTCGCCAACTCGAGGACGCACCACCAGCATCGTCATTATCGCAGCCATCACAACTGTCGTCAGTTGGTTCTTTTCCCCCCCAACCTCCTTATCACCCGAAGGGTGGTCGCATAGGCAATCCGAATTCTCCGGGAGTATTGTTCCACTTGTTTTGCTGTGCAGTGAACCGTCTTGCCGAGGTTCCATTGCAGCCGTGGGAAGGGCGAGGAGGCGGGGAGGAAGATGGAGGTGGGGAGAACAGGGGAATGGGAAGGGGGGAGAAGGGAAGGAAGGAGAAAGGGAAGTAGCCAGGGAGGAGAGAGAAGCGTTAGAGGCTGAGAGGCGAGGAGCAGGAGGCCAGCCACGAGGACGAGAACCATGAGTAACGAGGCGTAACGAGGAGGAGGAAAGTAAGGACGCAAAGGGAGGAGAGAGAACACGGACGCAGGGAAGAGGAGGCAGGAGGCATGGGCGAGGAGGAAGGAGGCGGGACAGGAGGACGGGGGGAGCAGGGAGGGAGGAGGAATGAGGCAGGAAGGACGAGGGGGGGGGGGGGGGGGGGCAGAGAGGGAGAAAAACGGGAGGAAAGTGGAGGTGGAGATGGAGGCCGAGATGGAGGCGGAGGTGGAGGCAGGGGATGCAGGTGGGGGGGGGGGGGGCGGAATCACACCTGTCCTCCTCTGGGCGCAGGCGGTTTCGCGGGTCTTCTCTTCCGGCTGTCCAACAGGGCATCCCCCCTGCCATCTCTCCCGGGGACGGGACCCTCCTCCACTCACCCTCCGCCCACCCTCCACCCGCCCCAGCCACTCATCCCTCGACGCCCCTTCCTGCACACCCAACCCCCCCCCCACCCCCAACCTCTCCATCCACCGCCCGCTCCACCCATCCCTGCACCCACCCCCAGCCACCCTCCCGCCCACACCCCGCCTCTCCATAGGGGGCCCCCAAATATACACCACCACCACCTCCCTCCCCCCCTCCCTCTCGCTGGAAAGAGGAGAGAGGAGGGGGGCCTCTGGGCCAAACTCGCTGAACAATCAAAGGTTGGTACATGATTTTGCAAATGTCCGCGCTTCGGCCTGCAGGACGTCCAAGACGGCCCAAGAAACCCCGAAGAGGAAGACGGCCCAAGAAACCCCGAAGAGGCCGAAGAGGCTCTCAAGAGGCTTCCAAGAAGAAGGCCGCTGACGGCCCCCAGACGGCCCCGAAGCCCCCAAGAGGGGCCCGCGATGCCCCAAAGACAATCCAGAGGGGCCCAAAAGAGCTTCCAAAAGGCCTCCAGACATCCCAAGAGGCCCCCGGCCCAGGATCCGGAGGCGAATCCAGCCGCGGCGGAACGGGCCGCCCAGGAGACCCACACAGGGCGGGAAACCTAAAACGTATCCTCCTCCGCCTGATCCTCTTGCTCCTCCTCCGCCCACACTCCTGCTCCATCGCCCCGGTTCCACATGCCAGCGCTCGCAGACGCCCACCGCGCCCATGTTGGCACACCCCTCACACGTGTCGTGGCCCCACTCGCCTTTTGCTCGGACGTCCATTCCCTGTGTTTTTTTCGGTTTCGTGCGTGGCTTTTTCGCCAGATGATCAAGGATGGTCCTCGATGGCTCTCGCCGAGAAAAAAATGCACACGTCCGAGCGATGCCAGGCCCATAGGGAGCTCCAACAAAGTCCCAAATGCCAGCGCTCGCATGTGCCCACCACACCCATGTTTGCACACGCGCACACGCTTCGTGGCCCCATAGAGAGCTCCACCAAATGCGGTGCATACAACGACATGACCCACAACTGTATATGGTTGGATCCTTCGCCAGGCTAACTCTCCCGGAAAGGGCGGGGGCCCAGGGATCTCTTTGAATAGGTTTACACCCGGTTTCGACGGCTCTAGGGCCGGCGAAATTGTTTGCGATAAATAACGAGATCTAGGGCCAACGAAGTTATTGTTGAGGATGTCTCGAGCGAAACGCTTGTTGGTCAGAAGTTGTTGAGGATGCCTCGAACGAACCGCTTGTTTTGTGTTATAGAGTGTCCTCTCCTGGGGACCAGAATTCAGAGGATCTCTCAAGTGAAATACTTGTTTTCACGTGCCCAGGTCTTGAGGATGTCTCGAGCGAGACGCTTGGTTTCACGCCTCCAGGTTGCCCAGGCAGAGGTCTAGCGCCAGGATTTGTTGAGGATGTCTCGAGCGAGACGCTTGGTTTCAGGCGTCCTCGTCGCCCAGGCGGATGTCTAGCATGAGGATGTGTTGAGAAAATCTCGATCGAGATGTTTGTTTGCACGTGTCCAGGTTGCCCAGGCGGATGCCTAGCATGAGGATGTGTTGAATGTCTCGAGGCTTGTTTACACGTGTCCAGGTCGCCCAGGCGGATGTCTAACATGATGATGTGTTGAGGATGTCTCGAGCGAGACGTTTGCTTTCACGTGTACAGGTCGCCCAGGCGGATGTCTAGAATGAGGAGGTGTTGAAGACGTCTCGAGCGAAACGCTTGTTTTCACGTGCCCAGGTCACCCAGGCGAACGTCTCACATGAAGATGTGTTGAGGATGTCTCGAGCGAACCACTTGTTTTCACGTGTCCAGTTCGCCCAGGCGGATGTCTAGCATGAGAATGTGTTGAGGATGTATTGAGCGAAACGCTTGTTTTCACGTGTCCAGGTCGCTCAGCTTGTCCCCAGCACGTTCCGTAGCGCGTCCCCTTGGCACGTCCCGCGGTGCGTCCCCATGGGACGTCCCCTGGCACGTCGCTTGGCGCGTCCCTTGAGACGTTCCGCGGCGCGTCCTCCTGACATGTCCCCCTGTCAATTAGCTCTAGGGCAGCTACTATGTGATCAGGCAGCTGGAGATTAAGATCCAGATCAGTTCGGTCAGGACTCGGATGCAAAGGAGGACTCGGTCCACAACGCTATAGAGCACAATCGCGGCATGGCACATCGCAATTCAGCACGGCGCAGCACAGCACAGACTTCGGCACGGTGAATCAAGATCGATACACTCACCATTGCAGCCTGGCACGTTCCTTGGCACGTTCAGTGGGGCGTCCCTTGGCGAGTCCCCCTGGCACGTCGCGTGGCGCGTCCCCTGGCACATCCCGTGGCACATCCATTGCCACGTTCCGTAGCGCGTCCCCTTGGCACGTCCCGCGGTTCGACCCCATGTGAAGGGGCCCTGGAACACACACAAATAAATACACACAAATAACAAGATTCCCAGTTTGTTTCATGTTTTCTGGGTTTTTGTCTTCCCCCCCACTTCCAATAGTTTCCCATATGTTCTGGGAGATCGACGATTAATTGTGTCCGTGTGTCTTTTTCCCTCCTGACCATGGCACGTCCCCTGGCACGTCGCCTGGCGCGTCCCTTGGGACGTTTCGCGGCGCGTCCTCCTGGCATGTCCCCCTGTCAATTAGCTCTAGGGCAGCTACTATGTGTTCAGGCAGCTCGAGATGAAGATCCAGATCAGTTCGGTCAGGACTCGGATGCAAAGGAGGACTCGATCCACGACGCTATCGAGCACAATCGTGGCATGGCACATCGCAATTCAGCACGGTGCAGCACTGCACAGCCCTCGGCAGGGTAAATCAAGATCGATACACTCACCATTGCAAGTGCCCGTCGCCCAATCAGGTGTCTTTGAAAACGTTGCCATGGCTTACAGTTCTATATTCCTTTCCGGGTTCGTGGGTCGATCATGATTCATCGTATACCTCCATTAAGATGGCAGGTTGGAAATGGCACTCTAGCCCGATTCGGCCAGTTGACGACTGGCTCGATCGGTTGGAATTTGTACTGGTGGGTTGCGAGTGGTCCGTCATGCGGGTGAGCTCCCCCCCCATCTTCCACTCAGCGTGCTCATCGGCTACACTCGTGGATACCACGACAATGGACACCCTAACAGTCCTACCATTGAATTGTAAATATGCTTACAGTGTAGGAAAGATGTTACAAGAATGTGTTAAGCATGTTGAAAACATGCTTAACACATGGTGAAGACATGTTTTAGACATCTGGAAATTATTTGGCAACATGCTTCCTCTCCATTGATCGCCCTCCACAATGTTGTAAGCATGTGATACGCATGTTTAAAACATGCTTAAAACATGGTGAAGGCATGTTTGGGACATCTGGAAACTATTTGGCAACGTGCTTCCTCCCCATTGATCGCCCTCCACAATGTTATAAGCATGTGTTAAGCATGTTTAAACCATGCTTTAAAACATGGTGAAGACATGTTTTGGACATCTGGAAATGATTTGGCAACACGCTTCCTCTCCAGTGGTCGCCCTCCACAAGCTTAAAACGGGGGGCGCGGGGTGGCCGGACCCAAGGGCGCAGGCCGCCGCTGCCGCGCCGCGCTCGGCGATCGGGGGGGGGGTCCGCTCCGCCCGCACCCAAAGGCCATCCCAGCGAAGGGTCATGCTTACGCGGAGGCGACCAGCATGCTCAGAATGAAGGGGCCCCAGGACACACTAATAAATACACGCAAAGAAAAATGTTCCCCATATGTTCCCATATGTTCTGGGTTTCTGTCTTCCCCCCCACTGCCCATCTTTTCCCATATTTTCCTGGGGGGTCGATGATGAATTGTGTCTGTGTGTCTTTCTCCCTCCTGATATCCCCATGCCCCGCCCGGACCGGCCCGCCCACCCGTGCAGGCCCCCGCCTCGCCCAACAACCGCACGCTGGGAGCCCGCCCGCCCCACCCGCGCCCACGGCGGCCTGCCAGCCGGGCCCCGCCCGTTTGGGGCGTCGTCGCCGTCCTCACTCCAGGGCAGTTTCTAATACACTGGTTTTTATAAATAAAAAACATGGGATGTTTAATCCATCATTAGTTTATGAATAAATGTATGCATGAGCTCATCGTTGTTTTAAATTCAATACTAAATCCCTGCACTTTAATACATGATCCGCACGCGGAGTATGTATTAAAAACGGCACTGTCCAGCCGTCGTCGTCGTAGTTGCACTCGTCGTCGTCGCGTCGCCGTCGTTGTGTTCGTCTTCCTCGTCGTCGTCGTCGCCCACGTCGTCGTCTTCCTTGTCGTCGTCGTCGTCGTCGCCCACGTCGTCGTCTTCCTCGTCGTCGTCGTCGTCGCCGCCGCCGTCGTCGTCGTCGTCGTCGTCGTCGTCGTCGTCGTGGTCGACGTCCCATCACCCATCACCCGCGGCCTGGCCCGCGGCCTGGCCCGCGGGCTGGCCCGCGGGCCAGGCCCAGCCTTGGCCGCTCTCGCTGACCGCGCCCCGCTGAGGAGGAGGAGGAGGAGGAGGAGGAGGAGGCGGAGAGGAGGAGGGGGAGGCGAATGCGGAGGAGGGGGAGGAGGAGGAGGAGGAGGAGGAGGAGAAGAGGTCCGCCCCATCACCCGCGGCCTGGCCCCCGGGCTCGGCCGCCAGCCGCCAGGCCAGCGGCGCAGCGCCGGCCGCGAGGCGCGCCGCCCAGGCGCCGTCCATGCCGCGCACCGCCTGCAGGGCCGCCTGGCGCTCGGAGGGGTCGTCGTCGTCGTCGTCGTCGTCGCGTGGGCCCGCTGCTCCCGCTGCTGCTGTTGTTCCGCCTCGCCTTCGTCCTCGTCCTCGTCCTCGTCCTCGTCCTCCTCGTCCTCGTCCTCCTCCTCCTCCTCCTCCTCCTCCTCCTCCTCCTCCTCCTCCTCCTCCTCCTCCTCGGCGTTGTGGCCCGAGGCGCGCCCTTTCGGGACAGCCCGACAGACCACGACCCCAGCGCGGACCAGCAGGCATTTTGCCCGCCCGCCGCGCGATTGGGTCGACCCGCCACGTCGGGGGACCCCAGAGCCGCTGCGCAGCGCCGCCGCTCCCGCTCCAGATCGCCCGCTTGGCACAGGCGAGAGAGGAGACACAGGGCGCTGGCGCGAAAGCGGCTGAGGTACCAGCTAGACGTGTAGAGCGCGAGGGACCACCACGGCAGCACCCCCCAGGCGGCGCGATTGCGTACAGGCAGTACGGCTACGGACAACGACGTGGAGACACCAAGTCCAAGCAGAGCACCTCTTGGTATAGCCAGAACCAAGGGGCCAACCAGTGGACGACATGCAAGAAGTGCGGAGGCTGGAAGTACGACTCGGTGCTTCCCAGCAAGGACTGGCGATGCCACTGTGGCGCCCAGATGGCCAGGAAGGGCAAAAACAAGCAGAGCGCGGCGAAGGACGACGGCCTCGCGAAGGACCTGGAGGATATCGCGGCGAAGCTCAGCGCGGACACCATCAAGCCAGAGCTGTCTCAACAGCTCGCCAAAGTGATCACCGCCATCGCCGAGGCGGCCAAGCCGTCCCCGCCGAAGGTCAGTACTGCCACGAGATTGGCAAACGCGGCCTGGGAGTTTGAACAGAAGAAAAAGGCCTACGACAAGGCCTTCAGCGCACGAGAGGAGGCCAAGCAGCGCCTCGAGAAGTTGGAGGCCGACCTGAAGGAGAAGGCCGCCGCAGTCGCACAGGCAGAGTCGGAGGTAGAGGCCATCAGGCTCGAGAGCCATGACAGCAAGAAGCCCTCGCTCCTGCGCGACATCCTCACGTTGGATCCCGACGCCCTAGAGAAGGAAACGCAAGACATAGACGCGGCCCTTGACATCAATATGGAGGAGGTCGACGAAGAGGCCATCGCAGAGGTGAATAAAGCCAGAGAGAAGATGCTGAACGAGTTCGAAGGCAGAACCACCGACTTCATGGTCCAGCTCGAAGTGCACCTGGAGTCACTACGAGGAGGGCAGTCGCAGACAAGGCAGCATCGATCCAGGCGGCGAAGAAGCGCAAACACAACAAGCAGCAGGAGTCAAATGGAGCAGCCGCCTGCTGAGCAGATGCAGCCCGAGACCGCCCAGACCGCCCTGTCCGACGAGGAAGAGATGGCCCCGTCCCCGGGGGCTGCCAGCAGCACAGGCGGCGGCCCGCCTCCTGCTGCCCCAGCCGCAGCCGCTGCAGCTGCCGCCCCAGCTGCCGCGGACACCGCCAGCACGGAGGAGCAGAAGAAGGAGCAAGCCAAAAAGGTCGCGAAGCAGAAGCTCCTCGCGGCGGCACGACCCCAGCACAAGGCGGCCGGGGCGCCGCCCGCCCCTGCCTGACGGGGCCATGGTCGCCCAGGGCGCTCGCATGCTGTTCCCGAGTGCGAGCGCGCGACGAGGCAGGTTTTCATCGGGAACGTTACAGAGTGGGGGGTCACAGCCAGCAGATTCACCCGAGAGTCGATCGACTGCTACGACGCCTTCATGCTGCAGGAGACTCACGTCAAGCAGCCTCAACTGACAGGGCTGGAGCAGGGGGCGAGAGGCCGGGGCCTCAAGGCCGCCTTCTCTGCCGCTCGCCATAGCGAGACCTCTCAGAGGGGCTCGCGAGGCGGTGTGTGCACAGCTGTGCGAGCACGCCACCAGAGCACTATGTTTCGTGAATTGGCTCGCCCGCGCTGTGCTTCAAAGAGCACGGTAAAGGTGAGTCGGGGACAGAGGGCCCCCACTTGTTGTCTCTTACATTGGATGCCAGTCACATGGCACCTGAAGGGAGTCATCATCGCATTAGTGAGCCTGTACCTTGAGGGTGCGAATTGCTTTATTGGTCAGAATGCTGCCAAGCTTGCCTCCATGGGGGCCTTTTTGAGCACTGTAAAGAACCCTTGGATAGTTGCAGAAGATGTCAATGCCTCCCCCGAGCAGTTCTGGAAGTCCGGATGGCCAACCAAGTTGAATGGCACCATAGCGTGCCTGGAAGAAGGTTTCACTTGCTTCAAGAGGGGTAGCTAGCCCCTTCCCAAATTGACTATGTTTTGATGAGCCCCGAAGCGACCCCCTATTTCAGGAGCCTCGAAACAGTTTCAGTCCCCTGGAAGCCCCACGTCGGTCAGGCACTCGCGCCCCGAGCTTCTGTCATCCCTGCGCTCACGAGATCGCTGGGCATGCCTGCTCCGTTCGCCCACCCGCCTCGCAAGGAGGCCGATCCCACCAGCAAGTGGCAACAGCGCCTGCGTGAAAAAAAAATGCCCTGCCCTCGCCCTCGGCCTCGGCTGCTGCTGCCGCTGCCGCCGCCCCCCTCGCCTCCGCTAAAGCCGAAGATAAGGGGCTGATGGAGCAAGAGCTGCTAAACCGACGTTGGGAAGCTTCAGGGCCCACAGGTTGGTCGCATTTTCCGCGGGGGAAACTCGCAGGCCTCGACGAGGCTGAAGCAGACCCAATGCTGGAGCTCGAGCGGGACCTGGAAGGACCCTCGTTTCAAGAAGAGCCCTGCAGCCAACCTACAGGCCCTCAAAAGCCCGAGGTCTCGTCTCGGTTGGTGTTCCCTGGGCCTGGCGGGGGCCTCTCTCCTGCGGCTGCTGGCTCACCGGGAACTTCTGGGGCGCCCGCAGCGGACGGCCTCGCCGCTGGCGCCCATGGCCACGGAGACCCTCGATGATTGGAGGCCTGGAAATGGGCACCAACACCAACACAGGGGGTTGCCTCCACAAGGGGAATGCGATCCTAGATTTCGGTGTTGGCGGTAATACTTCGGCCACCCTGGAAGCCAGAATCTGACCACCCTCACCGAGATCGGGATCTTCTTCCCTCGGTGGTGAAACACCGCCGATGTTGTTCTTGGTGTCAACCTCTGGGCCTGCGACTCTGGGCCGAAGTGTCCGAGGCCTTCCCTCCCAGGCTGGGCAGCGCCCCCGCTCGCACACGGCACGGCGCCCTGCCTTCCGCGCGAGCCCGCCGGGCGCCACCGCTCGGGGCCGCTGGGTCACGGTCGGCGCACGCAGAGGGCTGGGGACTCCTGTCTAGCTTTTTGGAAAACATCAGGCAACACACACAGGAAAACGAGAGAGAAAGGGATAAAATTAAACTCCGAGAATCTCAGCCCTCAACATCATTAGACCAAGGCCCGACGTCGACTGTAACACCGTCGCGCTTGGGATGGAGGCACTGAGTTATGCGCTTCCACGAGCATCTGCGACCACTGGCCCCCTTTAGGGGGAGGGGGCAACACTCGCGGCGGAGACCACGCACTTGACCTCCGCTAGTATAATGCTTACAGCGGAGGCAGACAAAAACGAGCGGGTGATCACTCGCTTCAAGATAAATCATGCATGCCCGAGCTCCAGGAGGTGTGGGCCGTCAAAACCGCGGGTGCCCACCCCAGGACCCCCGCGGCAAACCCCAGGAGGAGGTATCAGGATGGCCCTGGATCCTGGGAAACAACGCTCACACTGCCAGAACCTCCCTTGCCAACTCCAAACGTGACCAACTGTACTTGGCCTCGCTGGGACGGGGTGCTTTATATGTTCTGCACCAGACAAGTCAAGACGGGGCCAGAGGGGCAGCAACTCCCCCGCCAACTCGCACGCAAGCATCGACATTCTGAGCTGGCGGGAAAGTTGCTCAGCCTGATCAGCCGAGGGACTGGCATGCCGCGCCGCGGCCGCCTTCGCTAAAAGGTCAGCCGCATCGTCACCTAACTTGTGATATCGCTGCTCTTCAGACATATCAGGATATTCTACAGCGTGCCCCTTGACTCTAGTTACTGTCTTAAGTCCAGTGGGCTGCAAAGTCAGAAAACTACCGCTATAAGGGCGCTTATATGACAACTGTTCTCTGGTCGTCTTGAGAAACTGCCTAGCAACATTGAGACAATCCGAGAAACCATTCGAATCAGGAACCGCAGCTTGTCCCGCAGCACAGATGGCCAAAAATTCAGCAGCCCGGGGGCCTGAGGGTTCGGGGCCCCGGGCGGAGCGCTAGCATGGCACAAAACCTTCTGATCGGAACCGCATCATATAAAACTCCACCCCACCCTGGACAGTTCAGGAATCACATGTCTGAAGCAGCAGCCGTCGAAATGGAAGTCGCCTTGCGCTTCCATGACCGAGTAGTCTCCCCGATCAGGCGGGACTGCATGCAATCCTCCTTCTGACAGGGGGCGCGGGTATATATCACCTGGGTGTTCAAATATACCTCGAGCGAACAGAAAAGACTCGGCGGGGCCCTGGAAGTCGATTCCACTGAGGTCGGGGCGGTTATCTTTGAGCTTATCCAACATTTCTTCGCACTCCTCTTCACGGCCTGGGCAAAAGTACAGCCTGTGTACTACTGTGTATGGGGCCTCCTTGCACAGCTCACAAAGGGTGTCGGCCTGCTTATGCCCCCTCTGAGCAGCCACTTCCTTGGTCCAGATTCCCCCACAGCTCATGGCCTTCATGCACCCTTTCTGGAGAGGCGTGCATGTCTCAGAATTTAGCTGAGCCCGCACCTGGTCGCAGCACAAGCGGCGGACTGAAGGGAGTAAACTGGAAGCGCTCTGCCTCTCCAGCACGCGCAAGACCGCGGCAAGCAAAGCGCGCTTGATGAAAGCAGGGCTGCACAGCGTCATCTGGATGACCACCCCGAAATCATCGACAAGCTCGGTAAATGAACGCATACACCAACCTATCCTCTGCAGAGACTTCTTCACTGCCGAAATCTGTCCAGAAACACGTCTCCAGGATCCTGGATCGGGCACACCCTCAAAAACTTGTCCCCAGCCTTCTCGGAGCTCCCGAAAACTGATGCAGAAAGGGTAAGATTTCGTCAAGGCTGCCCAAACTTCCTTTGCACATCTCACTATCGGACTGACTGCGGCGTACCAGCATGGGTCTTTCTCCAAAATCAGGAGCGATGTCAGCGAACGCTGTCCAGCACTCGGTTGACAAGTTGCAGCCAACGAACGTCTGGTCATAGCTAATTCATATTCAGAAAAACCTCGAACTTCGCTGCCGTAAACAAGTCCAGGAAGAGGGCCCGAGACGAAGATGGGCTTCGTAAACCTTCCCAGGACAGGCTTATGTTTCTTCAGACGGTCCCGTTTTTTCTTCAAAGCAGCAACTCGAACCTTGAACTTCTTTGATCTGCCACCTGCGCGGAAGGCTCGGCCGCAGGCGTGGTCAATGCCGAGGTCGACCGCAGAGTTACAATCCGCGCCTGCAAGATCCCCCAGCTCCGCTCGGGTCCGAGAGGCAAGTTGCGGGAAGAAGCTACGAGCGCCGCCTTCTCGATCGCAACCTGACCGTGCAGGTCTGAAAGGGCGACATCGTGAACGATGGCCGAGCCTTTGGCGATTCCCTCATACACAGCCTTCTCACTACCTGTAGCGCTGATGCCGTAGTCGTCTATGTAGATGTCTAGTCGAACTTGGTTCGGTAGGCCGGCCTTATCGATACTCTTAACGACGAAGACTCTGATCAACGTAGTCGCAACCGAACAGCCTGCTATAATTCCACGCGTGGCCCGAAACAGGCCAGTCACCAAGCCACCCATGGATAAACAACCGAGGCATACGCTAAAAAGAGATAGCCAGCCGAGCTAAAGGTAACCGGAAGATCACCTCAGGGCAACGATGGTATCGTATATATAAGGGGATCAGCTCGTAGAACTTAAACAAGTCCCATAACAGTGTCGCAGCGGATTCACCAGCTGATCGAGCTGCTTCAGTTCGGAAAGCCTGGCGCCATACTACATATGATGCCGATGCAAAGCTACTCCCTGCCAGGTACTCTCGTTCATACTCAGCTTCCCAAGCGGATGCAAGACCCCTGCGGCAGCGGCCCCACATGCGGTTGCAAGATACAAAGATGCCTATCGGTCGGAATCCGCCAGCTGGCTTGGCCAACAAGGCCGTCAGAATGACTTGCAGTTGCTTCGGCACCAATCCTGACCTTTCCATGATGGTGAGCATTATGCTGAGCACCGTCAAGCACTGGCCACTCATGGAGGCATAGTGGCGCATATAGAAGCCGTCGACTGATGCGGCCGTGTGCTCAGCATAAGTGCGACTGGTCCCGCGGAGCGTGTCGGGGGATAACTCTGGCAACGCATCCATTGGCGCAACATGTTCGGGCTCGTCAGCAATCGTCGAGGAGGCGTGCCAGAGCTTGGAAAAAAACCTGCGTGCTTCTGCGTCGAAAAGTGACAAGGGATCAGCCAAGACATTGCCATCGCGAGATAGCGTTGCCATTGGGCGCCATGGCTCCACCCCGCGGATGATCGCATGTGCTCTCCTTCCCCCCTTGTCAATCCTGTCTAAAATGAACCTCCTCCACTCCTGAGAAGCTCGATTACGCTCAGCAACAAGAACTAGCTGCAGGGCCTCGTCCATGCGGCCGAGAAGGGCGCCCCCTTTGTCACAGTCAGAAAGCGGCCCAGATACCATAAACATATGAGCTGCCGCGAAATACTCCCAGAAATCTCCCATATGTTTTTTCACATGTCCTGGAGGCTTCCGAAACAGATCGCGCAGGTCCTGGATGCGCTTCGAATCTCCCCCGACAGCAGGGACTCTTGTATAGCAAGGCTCACGCCGTACCCGATCGGGGCGCCAGGAGGCTTCAAGGGAGAGCCCGTACTTTCAAGCTGAAAGGGCAGGGGGTCAGGGCGCGAGGGCTCCGCAGACACCGGTGTCAGGGCTGCCGAGCCAGCTGGCCGTCGAGAGCGGCGGACACGCTCGAACTCCATTGCACGTTGGCCGAGAAAAAGGAAGGCTGTCAACAGCAGCGGGAGCTTCGCAACATCGCCCATCGACTTGTACAGGAGGGAGTCCCGTCGGGAGATGGGAACCCCACTCCGACGGCGCGCCTCCACCGCGTTGTTTGGGTTGAACGGCCCTCGGACAGTTCCAAGGTCGAGCGTCCTACCCCCCTTGGCATGGCACTCCAAGCATCCGACGAGACCACCAAAGCCCACAGGCATGATTTGGAAAAGGAGTCGCGCGCGTGGGCTGATTGGCTCTCGGACCCATCCCTCGCCAAGCCTGGGAAGTTGCATAAAAGTACGAAGCCCCGCCCCGAATCTGAAGATGAAATAACCCGTGGCAGTGAGAAGGGCACTTCGCCGCTAGAGATTATTGATATTAGAACGTCTGCCTTCGAGGGGATATGATCCTCGAAACGAATTCCGCCTCGCGACTCCGTAGCCGCGTTGGCTCGAGTCAGGGAGCAGACTCGTCAGGAGCCCTGCCCTGTCTGGACGCTAGAGGATCTAGACCAGGCCCTCCGCTTCCAGTCTGATAGGGGCACAGGCGTCGACAGGCTTGTTGCTGGCGATGTACGCCGCCTCCCTGCAGTGGCCCGCCAACGATTCGTGGATGTGTTAAACTCTGTGGAGGAGATGCAGGCGTGGCCATTCCAGCTGCTGCAGGCCGTCGTCATGCTGGAGCCCAAGAAGTCTAGGGACAGGGCCCTGGCGCTGATCGCGCGGCTGATCCGCTGCTGGCAGATGCTCACAAGGCCGACGGTGGAGCTCTGGGTGCACGAGGCGTCGCGGCACTGGGACGCCGCGCTCAAGGGCTCCTCCTGCCTTCGCGAGGCGCTCGCGAGGGGCGCTGCAGGACGAGACAGCCGATGCGATGGCGATGGCATCGGCGGTCTCACTGGCGGACATCAGCAGGTTTTACGACAGCCTGGCGTGCCTACGGCGTGCGAGAACTTGGGGTTCCCGAAACGCGTGCTGGCACTGGGACTACAGATACATACAGCACCACGGCGCCTTCGGGGAGAAGGGGCCTATGGCAACCCCTGCCAGGCCATCGTCTCACTCCTGGCAGGGTCGAGACATGCGAACAATCTTGCCCGAGCTGTGGTCTACAGGGTGATGTCCAAGGTGGCCCTCCAGACCCCTTGGGCCAACCCCAGGGCGTGGTTCGACGACGTGAGTACCACGGTCTACGGCAGTACGAGTGCGGTGGAGGACACACTCATCAGCTCCACAGTCACGCTCGAGAGCGCCTTGGATGACGAGGGCCTCGAGTTGGCAGACAAAAGCGTGATCATCAGCTCCGATTGGGCCATGACCAAGCGCATCACGGGCAGGCTCAAAAGAAAGGGTATACTCACTCGCGCGGCTCAAGAGGCCAGAAACCTGGGCATCGACAGGGCTGCACGCGGAGTGAGGAGACGAACGACACACACGGAGAGGAGAACTAAGGCTTACAAACGTATGGCATCATTGGGTAAGAAGTTGGAGAAGGCTGAGAAGAGAGAAGAGGATGATAACGTTGAATCAAGGATCAATGCCAGCACTCATGTATGATATGCGGGCCCATGGAGAGGCTCCTGCCGCGATACGCCGTGCCCGCCAGAGGTACGCTGCTGCGCTTGCTGGCCCGCGGCCAGGCAGATGCACCGCGACATGTTTGAAGCTCGAAGGCAAGGATCCAGCACTGGAGATCCCGAAGGCTCAACTGCGATCTGGGTTTGAGTTGTGTGCACATCGTGCCGACCTGCGTGGTGTTATGTCCAGAGCGTGGCGGAAACTATACGACCGTCTACACAGAGTACCACCCCAGCATCGCTGGAGGCAGAGGCGTAGGATCGTGGGCTCGCTGATCTTGGCCCTCTGGGAAGCAGGCTGGGAGCCCAAGACGGCTACGAGATGGAGTGACCCGCATGGTGATGATTGGGAAGTGAAGCCCGAGGATGCCGAGCGTAACCCTGCGACTACCGTCACAGCTACCCTGTCGGACAGTGAGCTCCAATTGTGGAAAGCAGCATCCAGGGGTTATCTTGGCAGAGGGATGGAAAATGGAGCTGACATGTCTGATGCAAAGAGGACGCTGGCAAAGCTGAGGAGGAACAACATATTGCCAGAAACGAACGCCCTCTTAACAGCCATGACAGCAGGGACCTGGACACCAGCGAGGAAAAGACGGACCTCTTTGGGGAAGAACTCGCAGGCAATGGGCGTTGATCCTGCGGCCAGCGTGCCGACGACTTCCACAGAATCTGGGGAGAGTGCAGTGCTAGGCCAGATCACCCAGACTTCGAGAAGTCCCAGGAGCTCCTAGTCATGGCTGAGTCTGGAAAGCACTTATGTCCAAGCATGTGGTTGAGAGGGATTCCGCCGAAGGCATGGACCACGCCGCCAGACTGCGACACGGTCTTCACTGAGACGCTCTTCGGAGAGGCGCTGCACCTGCCGCGTATCGCGGCCCAAGGGTAACCCTTGCTGGTCTGCGGCGACGGCAGCGGCGGAGAGGATGCAGATGATTAGAGATATCGGCGCTGTGGCTCGAGTTGGATCGCCCTGGACACCTCCCGGCCGCTGGAGCCGTCGATTCGAGGAGGAGCTGAGGGCCCGCTGGCGGGGCCGCGGCAAACCAACAAACCGTGCAGAGATCACGGCGCTGGTGTCGGCCCTGCGGCACACACAGGGCCCGACGCGCTTCCGGACAGACTCGGAGATCCTCTGCAAGAGCTGGCGGCGTGGCAGACACCGACGGCCTGGAGGATGGAGTTGAAGGGGCCCTGGGACACACAAATAAATACACACAAATAAAAAGATTCCCCATATTTTCCCATATTTTCTGGGTTTCTGTCTTCCCCCCCACTTCCCATATTTTCCCATATTTTCTGGGGAATCGACGATTAAGTGTGTCTGTGTTTTTTTTCCCTCCTGAGGAGTCTACTCGGCGATCTGTGGGAACAGATCGCGACAGCCCTCGCCGACGGAGGCGAGACCGATGTGCAGGCCGTCTTCGCGCACCGCCGCCAGACGGGGGAGGAGGCCCGGGCCCGAGGCGCGCCCCCTTGCAGCATGGCAGGGGAGCGCAGTTGCAGATGAGCTTGCAGGACTCCTCCTCCTCCAGCTCCACCTCCTCTTCCTCCTCCTCCTCCTCCTCCTCCTCCTCCTCAATGTTCTCCTCCTCCTCCTCCTCCTCCTCCTCCTCGTGCTCCTCCTCCTTCTCCTCCTCCTCCTCCTCCTCCCTCCCTCCCTCCCTCCCTCCCTCCCTCCCTCCCTCCCAGGCCCGAGCCGCTCTTGGCAGGGGAACGCAGTTGCAGATGAGTGTGCAGGACAGGCAGCCAGCGGGCGTGCCAGCCCACCAGCTGGATTGAGGGGGCCCTGGGACACACAAATAAATACACACAAATAACAAGATTCCCCATATTTTCCCATATTGTCTGGGTTTTTGTCTTCCCCCCCCCCACTTCCCATATTTTCCCATATTTTCTTGGAAATCGACGATTCATTGTGTCTGTGTGTTTTTTTCCCTCCTGATAGATTGAGTTGTTATAAAAGGGCCCTCATCACAGATTATAGGATTAGAAACAGGGTGTCAAGAGCCACCTCGAATGCGTTTGGTAGTGAAGCGTCGGCCCTCTCGGCGAGACAGTTCAGAAGAGCCCTGAGAAGATCTACGTAGACCGTACGCCCTGGCCCAGGCCCAAGCAGTTTCGAACCACCAGCTTGTTGATATAAAGTCTAGGTGGTCCTGTTCGTTTTGTCAAGGCTCAGCCGGTAACCTGTCGAATCGTAAGCATTTGGATATTTGGTTAGCCTCCGAGTGCCTTGCCCCCCCCCCCCAGAGAGCAGCCCCAACAGCATCTGATTGCGGCGGGTACTAGGCTTGGCCACCCGTCACACACACACACACACACACACACACACACACGTGTTTTATGAGCCCTACTGGATTTGTTCGAAGTGCGGGTGCAGAACTCTCCTGGGAAGGGGCCATCTCAGAGGCCTCGCGGAGGAGTGTACGTGCCAGGACGGGCAATCCCCGTCAAGGATGGGAGCCTGGGTGTTATCACGAGTTTCGAACGGCCGCCCTCTCAGATAGGGCGGCCGAGGTGCCTGGTAGGCGCGCCTTCCCACCCTGGGCCAGCTTCCCGCCCCGTGGGGCCCAGCTGGCCTGAGGTGGGGAGCCTGCCCACTTTGGCCCTGCTTGAGGCCTCTTGGAAGCCCTCCTGCAGCTCTGACCCTGTCAGATTGGGAAAGCCCTTGGGAAAGCTCCTCCTCCTCCTCCTCCTCCTCCTCCTCCTCCTCCTCCTCCTCCTCCTCCTCACCCTCCTCCTCCTCCTCCTCCTCCTCCTCCTCCTCCTCCTCCTCCTCCTCCAACTCCACCTCCTCATCCTCCTCCTCCTCAATGTTCTCCTCCTCCTCCTCCTCCTCCTCCTCCTCCTCCCTCCTCCTCCTCCTCCTCCTCGTGCTCCTCCTCCTCCTCTCCTCTCCTCCTCCTCCTCCTCCTCCTCCTCCTCCTCCTCCTCCTCCTCCTCTCCTCCTCCTCCTCCCTCCTCCCTCCCTCCCTCCCTCCCTCCCTCCCTCCCTCCCTATCCCTCCCTCCCTCCCAGGCCCGAGCCGCTCTTGGCAGGCTGTGCCGGCTCGGGCCCATGCGCGCCGGCCGCCTCGACTCGCCCCTGGCGCGGCTGCCAGGTGAGCTGCGGGCCGGCCGCGTGCCTACGAGATGTTCCGGACGGCGCCGTCGCAGCTGCCGTCTGAGGGCGGAGCTCCGCGCCGCGGCGCGGAGGCTCGGCTATGCCGCACGTGTACACCGTCCGCCTCGTATGGCCGACGTTTCGGCTCTTGCGGATGCCGCTGCTGCTCATCGGCTTGCTGGTCGACAAGATGATCATCGAGAGGCCGAGCCAGCGCCGGTGCTGGAGGCGCACGTGCAGCGCGAGCCCGTGCACAGCGACGTCGTCGACCACGCCAGCGCCGTCTCCGAGTCCACCGCGGACTCCACAGACTTCGCCTACGCTCGCAAGTACAGTTTGGCTGCCGGCCCTGTCGCCGACACGGACGTCGTGGTCTCGCCAATCTACCAGGCTGCTGTGGCCCCGCCTGGTGCTGGAGGTCCGCTGGCCGCGCCACCGGTTGCACCGCCACTGCCAGCGCCACTAGATGGCGCTCTTGCGGCGTATCTGGCCCCCTGCGGGTACCTGGTCGGCCGCGTGCCCGCGCCGCCTGTCGCTCCGCCCGCTGCGGCGCTGGCTGAGCCCCGCCCGCCCCCGCCGCCGCCGCTTTCTGACGTTCGGCTCGGAGTCCTCGGCTCTCGGAGTGCTGGCATGGGATGCGTTTCGCAGCCTACGGATGGAGGCGAGCTCAGAGAGGCGCCTCCGGAGCTGCCCCACGGCGACAACATCGAGGCGCCCTCCGAGCTGCTCCACGGCGCGTTCGCGGAGGCGCACGCCGTCCCGTTGGCCCGCGCGGCGGAGGTGGCGGGGCAGTCTGCGGGCCTCACGCAGCTCCAGCCGCTGGACGCGTGCCGCTCGGAGCTCGGCACCATTCGGGCGGCTGACGGCGCTGCCTGGAAGCGGCCTTGGGTTTTCCATGGAGGCACCTGGGGCTGCCCGGGGACTTCCTCCCAGTCGTCCCCCCGTGCTCCCGTCGAGACTGACCACGGCACTTGGGATGAGCCGCCCGCCGCAGCCCGCTGCCGATCACTCCCGCGTGGACGAGGCCCGCGCCGCGGCTGCTGGTGCCCTCGTGCGGCTCGCCGAGAGCCAAACAGCCGCCCCGGCTCCTGGAGCTGAAGAAGAGTCCGGTCGCCGAACTGCTCCGGAGCTGCCTGCGGTTGCCGCCAGATCCGCAGCCGCGGCGACTGCCGCCGCCAGCAGCAGGGCACCTGCTGGCCGCAGGCCCGCGCGAGCCGCGCCTGCCGCAGAGGTGCATGCCGAGCAGCTACAGAGCGAGGCCACGGTGGCATTCCGACCCTCTAGCAGGCCGCAGTTTCGCAAATATGTCGTGGAATTGGGCATGAGCTTACAGTGGAAATGGCTTCGCGTACAGCGCGTCCCAGCGCATGTGTTTCCTGATCTTAGCCGCGAGCCCATACACAGCCGAGTTAGTGAAGAGATCTGTCTGATGCATGTGCATAGGTGGGTGAGTCCAGGATGTCTTCCTGCACCTCCTCCTCTTCCTCGGCCGCCCGCGGGGCTGTCCTTTTCAACAGACGACATCGATGCTTGTATCGCTGAACGTATAGTAGCTGGCACCAGACTGCAGTGGCAGCCGCTCGGCACGCGGTGGAACGTCCTTTGTATGTCAGCTCCCTGTGGCGTTTTCTGACGCTGGCTATGGAGGAGTTTGAGGGGTGGATCGCAGGATCGGGAGGTGCAAGGGAGGAGCAGCAGCTGCCGTAGCATGCGTCGCATCCCCTCCCTCCCTCGGTTAGCGCGTAGGTAATCGCCTCTGCTTGCCTATGCCGTCGTCGTTCGTCCGTGTCGCAAGGGTGCGAAGTTTTCCTTCCCCCGCTCAGGTACGAGATGTCACGACATCACGAGAGCAGGAGAATTTCGGTCTGTGTCCCAGCCTTCTCCCAAGCTCAATTCCTTGTCACGAGAGCAGGAGGATTTTGGTCTGTGTCCCAGCCCTTTTTCTCCCTCTCACTTTTCCTAACTATTCCCTCCCTCCGCCTCTCCTCCACAATGCCCGCGTAGGGCACGGCACGCGAGCAGAGTATGTCTCGATCCGTCTGTCGCCACCTACTGTGGGGGATGGGGGTTTCATGAGAGAAGGGAGGGAGGTACGGATTCCTTGCTTCGGTTCGACTTGTCCCGTCCGCTCTGATGCGGGGGTCCATCCGTGCTGTGCTGACCTTGCCTCACTTGGTGCCCGTGCAGATCACCGCTTTTTAGTTCAGCCGGCCTGCCTGACTGTTCTTTAAAGTTTCTGCGAGTTGCAGCGCCACTCTCTCGCGACAGCCGCCAGGTTCATCGCGCGCGCAATCCAAAAATCCCTCCCTCCCTCCTTCCCTCCCCCCTTCCTCCTCCTCCTCCTCCTCCTCCTCCTCCTCCTCCTCCTCCAACTCCTCCAACTCCTCTGCATCCGATCCTGTTCCATATACAAAAAAACTCCTCCCCTGCCGAGCGAACTCCGATGCTGGTCGAAAGGGCAGGCTGGGCGTTTCGCCAGAGACTTCCTCACCAGTTACAACCCTGAAAGTTAATATACAACTCTTTCACTGATGGAGGGCGGGTCGTTTTCAAAATGTGACTCTCGCCTTCGCGCCGAACAAATTCGTCTAAGGCATGTGCAAAGGCTTCACAGATTGAGGGCGGATCGTTTTCAAAATGTGGCTCTCGCCTTAGCGCCGCGCACATCCGTTTGTGAAAGAATGTCACAAATTGAAGGCGGCTACTTTTCGACATGTGGCTCTCGCCTTAGCGCGGCGCAAACTCGTCCTGAACATTTGCAAATGTTTCACGGATTATCATGGTCAACGGGCCAGACATGGTGTGGTGGGAGGACTCAAGATTGTGAGGGCACGACACTTAAGTTGACTCTCGGAGTTGTACTGGCGTTATGGCACGATTCCAAATCGTTATGGTGTTCTGGCACGCTTCAGGGTCTTCAGACAGTTGTCTTCCAACGAGGCAGTTCCCTCAGTGGAAATGAACCCTGGTAGGGGCCTAGGAAGAGAAAGTTCGAGAGAAGGGTATACTCCAACAGCGTTGATTATGTCGGGTGTAAACAGGTCCTCCTCATCCTCCGCCTCCTCCTCCTCCACCTCCTTCGCCTCCTCCTCCTTCTCCGTCTCCGTCTCCTCTCCTCCTCCTCCTCCTCTCCTCCTCCTCCTCCTCCTCCTCCTCGCGCATCATGTTCATCGTCATCAGCCTCGTCATCGTCACCATCACCGTCAGCATCATCAGCAGCATCGTCATCATAATCAGCATCGGCATCAACCTCATCATCATCATAATCAGCATCAGCATCATCAACATCATCATCATCATCATCAACATCATCATCATCATCATCAACATCTGCATCATCATCATCACCATCATCATCACCATCATCAGCATCTGCAGCATCATCCACATCATCATCACCATCATCATCATCATCGTCAGCAGCAGGAGAGCGTTTCTCGTGTGGTTCCAGCACCACAGCCGCGCCCGCGCGCACGACGCGACGAGCGACGAGCGACGAGCGACGACGACGACGACGACGACGACGACGACGATGACGACGACGACGACGACGGCGACGGGGACGACGCGAGCAAAATGTAGGTTGCGATATGCCCCGCTGCGCCTGTGTACACATCGCTCGCGTGCACCACAACGCCCGCGAACACCACAACACCTGCGTACACCGCAAGAACCGTGTGCAACACAGCGCCTGTGTACACCACAGTGCTTGCGTACACTACAGCGCTGGTGTACATGTGTACACCGCAGCAACCATGTACAACAGAGCGCCTGTGTACACCACAATGCTTACGTGCACCACAGCGCCTGTGCACGCCACAGCGCCTGTCTACACCACAGCATCCGCGCGCAACGCATCGCGACTGTACACCAGTGCCTGCGTGCAGGACAGTGCTGATAATCGAATGCGACGTTCTTCCCTCTTCCCTCGTCCACCTCCACCTCCACCTCCACCTCCTTCTCCTCCTCCTCCTCCTCTTCGTCCTCCTCCTCTTCCCCCTCCTCCTCTTCCTCCTCCTCCTCTTCCTCCTTACCCCCTGTCGTGCGGGGTGGCGCTACAGCGCACGTGCGCAATTCAGCGCGCAGTGCACCGCATAATGGTCTATTGAATCGGTCCACTTGGTTCTCGCACGGCCAATTTAGCTGGAGCCTCCTGGACGCAGATGGGAGAAGTTGGGGTGATGCGGGCGGACTCGGGAGAACTCGTAGTAGATTCCAGCGGCGCTCCTTTGTCCAAATGGAATCCTTTGTATTGTTTTCTGTGGAATCCACCAGCGCTCCATTTTGTCATACGGATTCCTTCTAACATTCGATATGCAAGTGTGGCGCTGTGTTGCACACGGTTGCTGTGGTGCAAACAGGCGCCGTTGTGTACACAGGCACTGCAATGCACGCAGGCATTATGGTGTACACTGGCGCTGTGTTGCACACGACTGATGTGGTGTACGCAGGCGCTGCGGTGTACACAACAGCTGTTGTGCCCGCGAGCACGGTGGCACGAACTGACGCTGTGTTGCACGCGGATGCTGTAGTGTACATAGGCGGTGTGGTGTACACAGGCGCTGTGGTGCACGCAGGCACTGTGGTGTACACAGGCGTTGTGGTGCAAATCGCCACACGCTGGTGCTACCCGTCCTCCGTCATTCCTAGGCATTCCCAGACGCCGGCGGCGCGAAACATGATGTCATCGACCCCCTCCACACCCCGTCAGATGATTGCCGTGATCGGCCCGGAACAAATAACAGGCTCCAGCCGCGACCGTGCGCACGACGACGATGAGCGACGAGCCACGAGCGATGACGACGACGACGACGACGACGACGACGACTGCGGACCAAACTCCTATGCGGGTTCTTACGCGGACACCTACGCGGATCCCAGCGCGCACGGCGGCAGTGCCCGGAGCGCACTGGAGGGGGAGCGTTACGTCATAAGGGGGGGGGGGGCGGGGGCCA
>CAUYUJ010001965.1:0-15000 GCA_963575745.1 Prorocentrum cordatum | reverse complement strand
GATGTTGGTAATGATGATGATCATGATGATGATGATGATGCCCCGATGATGACGATGATGATGCTGATGATGATGTTGATGATGCTGATGCTGATGATGTCGATGATGAGGATGAGATGATGATGATGGTGTCCCGATGATGATGATGATGATGATGATGATGATGATAACGATGGTGATCATGATGGTGCCCCGATGATGATGCTGATGATGATGATGACGATGACTGTGTCCCGATGCTGCTGATGATGATGATGTTGATGATGATGATTGTGATGATGGTGCTGATGATGATGACGATGGTGGTGTCCCGATGATGTTGATGCCCGTGATGATGATGATGTTGGTGTTGATGATGAGGACGGTGTCACGATTATGATGATGTTGGTGATGATGATGATGTTGATGATGTTGTTGGTGTTGATGATGATGATGACGTTGATTGTGAGAGCGGTTGTGATATCGATAGTGAGATCGATAGTGAGACCGAATGTGATATCGATTGTGAGATCGATTGTGAGATCGTTTGTGAGATCGATAGTCAGATCAATTGTGAGATATATCGAGTGAAATCGATTGTGAGAACGATCGAGGGAGATCGATCGAGCGAGACCGATACTGAGATCGATAGTGAGATCGATAGTGAGACCGATCGAGTGAGACGTTGGTTCCCCCCCCCGACCCTCCTTATCACCCGAAGGGTGGTCGTATAGGTACATGAGTATGTGTGTGTGTGTCGGAGGTTGGGGGGTGAGATCGAAGTGGAACTGAGAGCCCCCCACCGGGAAATCGGTTTCGGCTTCGGGCTCGTGCCACGCGGGCGAGGCGAAGCTGCGTGGGCGGGCGACAAGAAGGCCCCGCTGCTGCTGGGGCGGGCCAAGACAAAATATCGCCCCTCTGGGGAGCCGGCGCGGCAGGGGGCGTTGTGCCATGGGGTCCCACCGTGGTGCCCCACCGTGGTGTCCCGTCGGTGTCCGTGGGCGGTGGCCGGGGGTTTCCCGCCGTGGTGTTCCGTCGGTGTCCCGTCGGTGTCCCGCGGGTGTCCCGTCGGTGTCCCGTCGGTCTCCCGTACTGACATCTTCTTCGAGATCGATGGTGTGATCGATAGGGAGATCGATTGTGAGATCAATATTGAGTTCGATAGTGAGATGGATAGCGAGATCGATAGTGAGATCGATGGTGCACTCGAGAGCGGAACCCATAGTAAGATCGATATTGAGCTCAATAGCGAAATCGTTAAGGATATCGAGATAGTGAGATCGACAGTGCGATCGATAGTGAAACCTATCAAAAGAAGGATAGTAAGACCGGATGTAATATCGATAGTGGTTGGGAAAACGGTAGTGGGATCGATCGAGTGATATCGATAATGAGATCGATAATAATGTCCCGTCGGTGCCCCGTCGGTGCACAGTAGTGAGATTCATGGTGAGATCGATGGTGAGGTCAATAGTGCGATCGATGATGGAGTCTACTGTGAAATCAATAGTGAGATCGAAAGTGAGATCCATGACGACCTTTCATATTCGGCGTTTCGACATTGATCGGAAGGGGGGGAGGGGGGGGGGTCTGGCTCTGGACCTCTGCGTAACGCGACTGTTTGCAACAGTGTGTCCATTATGGGGGAGACTCCACCTGCTCGTAACAGGCGCCAAACACAGTCAAGATCTACTCCAAGAGGGGGCGGGAAGGGGGCGGGGGGCGAGGGCCCGCGCCGATCGGCAAAACAATGAATTAAAAACGAACGCCATGGTGAGATCGATAGTGAGATCGATTGGGTGAGACGTTGGTTCCTCCCCTCCCGAACTTCTGAATCACCCGAAGGGTGGTCGTACAGGTATGTATGATGCGTAGTCGTATGTCTGACGAGTGCAAGAACGAGAAGGAAGAGGACGTGAAAGAGGACGTTGAGGAAGAGAAGACGGAGGATGAGGAGGAGGGGTGAGGAGAAACGCGGGTGCGACGCGGGTGGGAAGAAAAACATAACCCCACTGTGCATGTGGGGAACGAAACAGCAACGTCCAGGGCGCTCTGAGGATGAACCAGGCCCACCCTGCCCCCCCTGCGGTTTTTCCTCCTCCTCCTCCTCAACCTCCACCTCCTCCTCCTCCTCCTCCTCGTCCTCGTCCTCCGTTTCCTCTTCCTCCTCGTCCTCGTCCTCGTCCTCTTCTCCTCGTCCTCCTCCTCGCCCTCCTCCATCTCTTCCTCCTCCTCGTCCTCGTCCTCCTCCTCGTCGTCCTCCTCGTCCTCCTCTCCTCGTCCTCCATCTCTTCTTTCCCCAGTCTTTCGCCAAACACATCCATATTAGTGCAAGATACAAGGCATTATTTGTACACCCGCCGCAGGCTCGCCTGACAACGGACAACCGCGCCAGGGCCGCCGAGAAGCAGTTGACTGCGCAACTTCCTTTGTTTCCATTTCTGGTCTAAGACTGAGCATGCCCACTCTTTCGGGCACCCCTGGTCCAGTCCGTCTCCAGCGTTTCGGCGCGTGGATGGCTATCCTCTTCAGGGCCTGCCACAACCAACCACAGGGGGCAGGCCGACGCTGTCACGAACGACACCTCTGCTTCCGACTGCGCGAAAAAACACCACGCGTACCTCTTGAATGCAAAGATACACTGTATGTGGTTGTATTCTGGGACCCTTTCGTACACACCAAAATTGCCAGAAAATGTCAAGCCAGGCTATGCAAACCTGCTGGTTTGGCATTCAAAGGAAGAAAAAAAAACTGCCCCCTCTTTCGTGACACCGCCGGCAACCGCAGCAAAGCCCGGCGATGTCCCCCTCTCCCTTAAGCGGCCCCCAACCACGGCCCAGGGGTGTGAGCCACCCGACCCCTGCGTTAGGCGCTCGTGGATAATCAGAGCGCACCTGCGGAACCCCCTTGTTTGGTAAAGCCACAATTGCTACCTCTCTGACTAGTGGGAAAAACCACACCACCGAAGACGAATTCGTGGAGAGACTTTCGACTGAGAACCAATCTTTCGCCAAGCAGATCCATATTAGTGCAATGTACAAGGCATTCTTTGTACACCCGCTGCAGGCTCGCCTGACAACGGGCAACCGCGCCAGGGTCGCCGAGAAGCAGTTGACTGCGCAACTTCCTTTGGTTCCCTTTCTGGTCTAGGAGTGAGTCTGCCCACTCTTTCGGGCACCCCTGGCCCAGTCCGTCTCCAGCGTTTCGGCGCGTGGATGGCTATCCTCTTCAAGGCCTGCCACAACCAACCACAGGGGGCAGGCCGACGCTGTCACGAACGACGCCTCTGTTTCCGACTGCGAAACCTCTTGAATGCAAAGATACACTGTGTTTGGCTGTATTCTGGGACTCTTTCGTACACACCACAATTTCCAGAAGATGTCAAGCCAGGAACTGAGAACCTGCTGTGTTGGCCTTCGAAGAAGGGAGGAAACAACGCCTCCTCCTCCTCCTCCTCCTCTTCCTCCTCCTCCTCTTTCCTCCTCCTCCTCCTCCTCCTCCTCCTCCTCCTCCTCCTCCTCCTCCTCCTCCTCCTCCTCCTCTCCTCCTCCTCCTCCTCCTCCTCCTCCTCCTCCTCTCTCCTCCTCCTCCTCCTCCTCCTCCTCCTCCTCCTCCTCCTCCTCCTCCTCCTCCTCCTCCTCCTCTCTCCTCCTCCTCCTCCTCCTCCTCCTCCTCCTCCTCCTCCTCCTCTCCTCCTCTCCTCCTCCTCCTCCTCCTCCTCCTCCTCCTCCTCCTCCTCCTCCTCCTCCTCCTCCTCCTCCTCCTCCTCTCCTCCTCCTCCTCCTCCTCCTCCTCCTCCTCCTCCCCCCCTTCCTCCTCGATCGTCGCCCGTCGACCCTCGACCCTCGAGCCTCCCCCCCCTCTCCCCACGCGGGCCTGGTGCTGCCCCTCGGCGTCGGCACCCAGGAGGGCCAGCAGCGGCAGCAGCTGCGGCGTCGCGAGGCAGGTGCAGCCCTCGGCGCCGTGCCGAATGGAACGAACCCAGGAGCGAAGGGGGACGCAAGGCGAAGGAGGAGGAGGAGGAAGAGGAGGACCAGTGCAAACCCAAGAGTCATCAACGATGTTGGAATCGACCCTCCCCCAAGGTTCCCTCGTCACAGGCCCCATACAACGGTTCATTGCCATTGGAAAACAATCGTTTGAAGGCCCTGACGAATGCCAAAACATGGTTCCTGGGATTCCAACGACACGGATCAAACTGAATGTTGCGTGTTGGCGATCCTGAATCGTGCCAGGGCGCCATTCCTGGGACTTCAACGCACAGAGGCAACGTAGCTGGTGCGCCCGCGTAATCCTGAATCCCTTCAGAGCACCATTTCTGGTACGCTGACGATGGGAAACCGTGAAACTCTTGCAAACTGTGTAAACGAATGCGCGCGGCGCTAAGGCGAGAGCCACATGTTGAAAAGGAACCGCCCTCAGCCAGTGAAACTCTTGGAAATTGTTACACCGAATGTGCGCCGCGCTAAAGCGAGTGCGCCGCGCTAAAGCGAGAGCCACAGTTTGAAAACCACCCCCCTTCAATCCGCGAAACTCTTGCAACTGTTTCAATCGAGTGTGCGCCGCGCGAAGGCGAGAGCCATAATTTGAAAACGGCCCGCCCTCAATACGTGAAAACATTAGAAACTGTTAAAACGAATGTGCGCCGCGCTAAAGCGAAAGCGCCGCGCTAAAGCGAAAACCGCAATTTGAAAACCACCCGCCCTCAACCCGTGAAACGCTTGCAACTGTTTCAAACGAATGTGCGCCGCGCGAAGACGAGAGCCATAGTTTGAAAACGACCCGCCCTCAATCCGTGAAGCGCTTGGAACTTGTTAAAACGAACGTGCGCCGCGCCACAGCGGGAACCACAGTTTGAAAACCACCCGCCCTCCATCTGTGAAGCTGTGGCCAAGTTTAAACTTGAGAATCATAGATGGCGCGGAAATCTCAAGAGAAACGCCCGGACCGCCCGGAAAACTGGCCTCGGGAAGGAAAAGGAATGGAGAGGAGGAGGAGAATAGAATTGAATAGAATAGAATAACGCAATGGGGATCCTGAAACCACGAACTCGAGAAATCGCCAAGCCCTGCGCGCAGCGTTTGCAGCTCGAAACTCCCTGCGGGACGGGTGGCCAGTCGGGTGCCCACCCGCGCCGCCTCTACCGAGCGGTCTCCCATCAGGGCGCGCAGCCAGGGAGATGCCCAGCTGAGAGGACCAGGCTTCAGCACGTACCCTCACGGACAAACACGATGGGGCGAGAGGAGACCTCACCCCCCGTCGACGGCGGGGGGGGAGGGGAGGAAGGGCTTTGTCCAGAGGGGACGGCCGAGGCCGCCTCAGATTCGAGAGCCCCTCCCTCCCTCCGCCCACGACTCCCACGACGACCAGTCCCACGACCACCTCCCTTTCCCTTAGTATTGGTGGGGGCCGCCTTAGGCACCACCATCGCTGGCGCTTTCGGGGGCCTGGGGCCCGCGTGAGAAGGCGCAGCAAACGTGCGGCCCAGGACGCCCCGAGAAACCACGCCCCTGGAAATCAAATCCCTAAGCCGAGACGGAGTCGCCAGTGGGGTAGCAGAGAAGGCTGGCGGCAAGCGGCGGGCAATCACCGCGTCGTGAGACTGGCTAGATGCATTCACATTCAACGAAAAGCCCTCAATCACAACCCCACCTCTGGTCTCATGTGATGTCGGGTTCACTTTATCTGTGATCCCAGCCATCTCTGTCGGACCGCGTGGGGCCGCTCCAAGAATGGGCTCGCACTGCTCTACCTTGACCAGGTACTCCATCAGAATGGGCCATAGCGTCCTCGCCGTCTCGAGATCCTGAGTGTTGAGCGCCACCGTGAGAACTCCTCTCTTCTCCATAGGTTCGTCCTGGCCCTCCTTGACCTGGCGAGCCTATTGTAGCGGCACTGCAGCACGAACAAGCCCAGCTGTGCAGGAGTTTGCATACGAACGACCTTCGTCCAGAACTCCGTCATAGCAGTGTGGCACTGTGCGTTGTGTGCCCGACCCTCTGGCGCTAGCTGACCTATGGCCCGCTTGATGATGACCATGAAAAGAGCGACCTGTGGGACGCCGCGAGCCTTCCAGTCGATGTGTTCTCCTGATCGCTGCCTCTCCCTGAGAGACTTGGAATCGTCGTCGTACTTTTTGTTGGCCTGCACGCACTCCGCCCCGAGGGAATCCGCGCCCTCTTGCACGAAAAAGGCGCGATAGACCACTGGCCCCAGCATCGCCGCCCTCCTCTCCAGGTTCAGCACCAGCTTCGCTGAGCTGCTCACCATCGAGTCGGCCTTCGGCTGAGTCGAATCCTTGCGGCCCTTCTTCTCCTTCGCCGCCGATCCTGGGTCCGCGACCCTCTTGGCAGGCGTCATCATCCAGTCGGGCATCTCCAGAGAGGCGGATGCGCTGGCTACGGCCGCGGCCATCAGCGCCACGAAAAAGAGTCTTTGGCATGAAGTGTCGGTGCAGAGACATGGACGGGAAGATGCCCGGGCAGATGTCAACGGAAGTCGTCGTAGTTCGCACCCTCGAACTCGCACAGTTGACACTTCCAGATCGGAGGCTCCAGGAAGGCTGCGATAGAAGAGGCCCCACTCGGATCGCATCGGCCGCGTCGGATCGCACTCTGGAGGCGTCGGCTAGCTGTAGTCTGGGTCGCGAACGTCCTCTGGCAAACGATGCACGAGTTCGATGGTGTGAGAATGCGCGCCACATTTCTAATACGATGACGACGCCGAAGGTGTTCTGTAAGACCCCTAGGAGTGCGGAAAGAAGCCCCACAAGTGATCCCATCCCATGTGCGTGCACGTGTACATCTCCTCCTCGTCTCCCACCTCCACCTCAAGGCCCCCGAGCACGACCCCCCCCCCCCTCCCACCCACCCCGCCTCCACCAAGCCCGGTGGGGCCACGCAGACCGTGAAGACAGAGGCCCGATACTCCCCGAAGTCAATCTCGGGGAACTCCCTACGCTTATCCTCGGACGTATACAGGTGCCAAGGGGGCTCCGCGAGGTCCAGCAGGAGGTCCGAGTGGCCCAGGCAGGCGGCGGCGGCAGCGTGAAGATCAGAGCGCATCTGAAGGGCCCAGGGCGACGCATAGTTGGAGAGGCCGTACTCGGGCTCGCAGGGGTCGAAACTCTCGGGCTCAAAATCGAGGAGGGGGAAAAGGGCCGCCCAAATCTGTTTGTTGGCTTCTGGGAAACGGGCCCAAGACTGATACCAAGAGGGCCTCCTGACCCGAAGTTCCACTTTGCATGGGGGCACCTTCCAGAAATCCCAGGCGCGCTTGTTGGTAAGGCGTTTTTTACCTAACAGCGAAGACTGATAGGTTTCTAGTGGGATCAAAAGAGAGCAGCAGATCACTCCACAGGGGGGTCCGGGCAGGTGTTGGGAGTTGCCGGGCGGCAGGTGCCGGGCTCGTTTTTCACCGACAGTCACACACTTCGTGCTCTTCGACTTCCCAGAACTCCATTCCCAGGCCACATTCTCAATACCCGGATGCAACAGTCACACACTTCGTGCTCTTCGAGATCCCAGAACGCCATTCCCGGGCCACATTTAGAATAACCGGATGCAACAGTCACACACTTCGTGCTCTTCGACATCCCAGAACGCCATTCCCGGGCCACATTCTGACCGGATGCAACAGTCACACACTTCGTGCTCTTCGAGTTCCCAGAACTCCATTCCCGGGCCACATTTCTGGAGGGCCGGAGCCAACTGTAGGCCACTTCGTGCTCTTCGAGTTCCCAGAACTCCATTCCCGGGCCACATTTTGAATGCCCGGAGCCAACTGTAGGCCACTTCGTGCTCTTCGAGTTCCCAGAACTCCATTCCCGGGCCACATTTTGAATGCCCGTAGCCAACTGTAGGCAACTTCGTGCTCTTCGACTTCCCAGAACTCCCATTCCTGGGCCACATTTTCAGCAGGGGCAAGAGCACGACGAGGAGGAGGACGAGCAAGACCAGGAGGACGAGGACGAGCAGGAGCAGGACGAGGAGCAGGAGGAGCAGGAGAAGAAGGACGAGCAGGAGGAGGAGGAGGACGAGCAGGAGGAGGAGGACGACCAGGAGGAGGAGGACGACCAGGAAGAGGAGGAGGAGGAGGAGGAGGGGAGGGGGAGGAGCACCAGGAGGAGGAGGAGGAGGAGGAGGAGGAGGAGGAGGAGGAGGACGAGGACGAGGAGGAGGAGGAGGGGGGGGGAGAGTACCAGGAGGAGGAGAACGAGGACCACCAGGAGGAGGAGGAGGAGGAGGAGGAGGAGGAGGAGGAGGAGAGAACACCAGGAGGAGGAGGACGAGCAAGACGAGGAGGACGAGAACGAGGACGACCAGGAAGAGGAGGAGGAGGAGGAGGAGGGGAGGGGGAGGACTACCAGGAGGAGGAGGAGGAGGAGGAGGAGGAGGAGGAGGAAGAGGAGGAGGAGGACGAGGAGGAGGAGGAGGAGGAGGAGGACGAGGAGGAGGAGGGGGGGGGAGAGCACCAGGAGGAGGAGAACGAGGACCACCAGGAGGAGGAGGAGGAGGAGGAGGAGGAGGAGGAGGAGAGAGAGCACCAGGAGGAGGAGGACGAGCAAGACGAGGAGGACGAGAACGAGGACGAGCAGGAGGAAGAGGAGCAGGAGGAGGAGGAGGAGGAGGAGCAGGAGAAGAGAGGAGGAGGAGGAGGCAGGCTGAGGCTGAGGCTGTGACTGCGACTGCCGTTGCCGATGCGACTGTCATCGCGAATGCGACTACGACTGCGAGAACAGCAGAATTCGACAACTGGATTTTCATCTGAATCTTAAGGGGAATGCTTTCAGATATGCTTCTACACATCGCTGTTAGGTTGCTTTGCCGGGATAATTGGTGAGTGGGCCCCATCCAAGACGCACCTCCACACATCCCAATCCTGCCCAGCTTGGCAAGGTGGGCGCCCATCACGCTGTACTGATGGTCGCTCAAGCAGAAACACTCCATAGCGGACAACAGCGTGTTCTGCACGAGTGAAAGGAACAGGGCACGCTTCCACCTTCGCGGGATCTGCAAAGACCAGACTCCTCCAAGACTGAAAAAAAAGCCGAATGCGCCGCAGAAAACCTGCGAGCCAGCTCGTGCGATGTCGTCTGAGTAGGAGAAACCACAGGTCCCAAGTATCTGGCGAAGTCTTGTACTTTGCCTTCAACAGCTCCCTGTCTGCTCATCCATTGTTTGCAGGCCACAGCTCCCTTCCCGCAGAAATGAAAGCTGGTGGCTTGTTTCTCACGGTTCTGTTGTAGCCCGTCCATCTTCAGCGCCGCATCGAGAATGTCATCCGCCTTGGCCACGGACGCAGCAACCTCCTGCATCGTGGAACCCACCATGAATGGTATTGCGCGGTGTAGATCGTCGGCATAAGCACAGTGGGACAGGTCAACCGCGTCGTCATCTGGTAGGGCCCCGCGCAAGAGAGAAGTCCCAGGTTGGTTGGCCTCCATGCCAGCTGCCCAGAAGCGCATCGGTCGGACAGAGGCGCACAGGAAAGCAGAAACATCATAGGGGTCGCCCATCATCCCGCGCACACTCGGCTTCATGTAGAAAGTGCCCTCATCGGCCTTCATCTCGATGACCCCGTCCTCGTACCTGGCCTTGCAGAGGGCCCAGTCGGCATACTCGGCGCAGTTCTCAACTACGTCGTCGAATGAATGCCCAGCCACGCTGCCGAACGCATTAGAGAGGTCCTTCATCGCGCTGGCGAAGCTGACCCCCGCCCTGCGCAAGCGCCAGGACAGGCATTGCGCCACCCATATAGCGCCTTCTCGACGCTTGCGTCGAGCGAAGCCGCAAGCCTGGAGCGGGACCTGGATCTTGAGGCGGCGCGAGAAAAAGCCCTCGCCGACTGCGGGCAACGAATGAATCACGCGCTTGCGAAGCGCCCCAGGCTTAGAGTTACCCTTGCAGGGCCCATGTCCCACGCTGCGTGACCAGCGCAGGGGGGCCAGGCTAGTGCGCCTGATCAAAGTGAGCCCAAGCAGCACCAGTTCCTTGAAAATGCCCATGCACACTGGGGGAGGAGCGAAGCCGAGCCCCTGCCGCGCAGGAAGCGCCCCCTTGTCCGCCGACAGGCACAAGTCCCAGATCTCCGCAGGGGCTGTGTTCAAGGGGACGGCCCGACGCTTGGACGTCTCGCGGAAGTATGGGATCAACGCCGCGTAGTCTTCCGCAGCACGGTTGGTTCGTTCACTCTCATCCGCAGCGGACAGGGTGGTGAGAGGAAGATGGTCACGTCGTTGGCGCCACGCCGCCCAGTCCAGCCCCTCCACCCGCATGCCGCCCAGCGGTCCATCCTTGCGCCATACTTCCAGCCAATCTGACTTACTGAGTGCGGTGGGGCCCAGCCGCCGTCCGTCGCGATGTCGCGCACCGAATCGGCAACGAGCGGTCTGACGCGAACGGCGCGCCGCCTCGTGCATCCGCCTGTCCCTCCAAGCCAGGCGAACCTGATCGAGCAGGTCCTCCTTCGCTGCTAGTAGAGCACGTCGGCGTTGTTTGGCAAGTTGCCCCGAGAGCTCCTTCAACTGTCGCTCGATGGCGGCCAGGGCGTCACCCGTGAGGTCGGAGGGCGGAAGGTTGGCACGGTCCCGTCGTAGTGCGGCACGAACTTCGAGGAGGCGACGGCGTTCCTGGCAATCGCGAGGGCGAGGTGCATCAGCAGGTTTGGCGAAATCACGGTGGCTGACCGTGCAGAGCAGCTGCTCGAAGGCCTCCCAGTAGTCGTCGGGCGCAGGGCGCAGTGCCAAGTCGCGAAGGTGAGCTTCGCTGTCGCGGAGCTGGGTGACCACGTCATCAAGAAAGGCCGCTTTGCCCTCGCCGCGCACGATGGCAGCCAACATAGCGTCACCATTCAATCGGGGAGGTGGCGCTGGAGGAAGGTCTCCAGGGTCCTTGTTGCGCTGGAGCTGCAGAAGGACTGGGATGTGATCCCGTGGTGGTACTCCTCGCACGGGTTGCAAAATGTCGCCTACGCTGCGCACGATATGGGCCCGCTGCAGTCGGTCCAGCCAGCCTCTCGGGAGGAACCAGTAGTCAACCATGCTGCACGTAGAGGGCGTGGTGGAGGAGTAGAACGTCGGGGCGTAGGGACCGAACGAGGTGGCCGAGACCATCCGCTGCTCCGTGGGGAGATGACGCACCCGTTCGCCCGCTCCCTGCCGACGGCGTTCGCGAGTGCGCGTGTCGCCCAAAGCCGAGCAAGGTGGTTCATACCGCTGTCCTCCCACGAGCTGCGCACCCAAACCGTCGTTCAAGTCCGCGTAGAAGGGGGAGCGCCCTGCAAGGTAACTGAACCATGACGGATCGCCACCAGTCCGTGAGCTCGCGCACCGTCTCGTGGTAGATGCGGTTCCCACGGTGAGATCGAGGCTGCGGGGGGTAGTAGAGCACCCCTTATACGTCACATCAATCGCTCCCCGCTGTACGCGAACCGCGAGCCCACGTCCTGCCAATCGTGGAGGTGGTGCCCACGTCCGCATGACATGTCTGGCGGAGTACCCCCTACGCAGGACCACGGCGCAGCCTGTGGCCTTAGTGGTGAGCATTCCAGGTTGTGCCACCGCTTCTGGTATGAGTGGTCCTTCCATCCGCGATCGCAGGACTCCGTCTCCCACACGACAAGAGTTCTGCGCCCCACAGAGCAGGACCGCGTCGCACGTGCATGTGTGAAAAAAAGGATCTCCAGCATCCGCAAGCCGTGCGCCCACATCGGGTTGTAGCCGAGCATTCGCAGCGCAGCGCCGAAGCCTGGTGCCATCCGCAGGCGTCAGGAGCGCACGGGAGTCATTGCAAACGGCAACGAGATGGTGCGGGCGGAACCTCAGGGTGAACCCCAAAGAAAGTTCAGTGGTGTGCCCTGGGGCTAGAGGAGGAGGAGCAGGAGGAGGAGGAGGAGGGTGAGGCGGAGGGTGAGGAGGTAGAGGAGGAGGAGGAGGAGGAGGAGGAGGAGGAGGAGGGGCAGGAGGAGGAGGAGGAGGGGGAGGAGGAGGAGGAGGAGGGAGGAGGAGGAGGAGGAGGAGGAGAGGGAAGAGGAGGGAGGGAGGGATGGGGAGGAAGGAGGGAGGGAGGGAGAAGAGGAGAAGGAGGAGGAGGAGGAGGAGGAGAAGAAAGGGGGATGAGGAGGAGGAGGAGGAGGAGAAGGAGGATGAGGAGGAAGAGGAGGAGGAGAGGAGGAGGAGGAGGAAGAGGAGGTGGAGGAGGGAGGAGGGGGAGGGGGAGAGGGGCAGGAGGAGGAGGAGGAGGAGGAGGAGGAAGCGGAGCGTGAAAAAGGAAGTCCATATCCAAGCCACACTACGTGTCCTCCCTTCCCAGCTGCGCCTGCTCCACGATGGAGTCGAGGGAGGCTCGGCACAACAGATGCGTCTGACGCCTCCTCGTTGGGAGACGTGTGGCCAACCTCACGGCGTCTATCAGTTGGACGGCTTGGGAAACGGACAACGGGAGCAAACTCTGATGGGGCGCTAAACGATGCGTGTGTGTGTGTGTGATAACACGCGACTGCAAAGGCCAGCGAACCGCCTCGAAGCCCAAGGAGGATGAGGAGGAGAAGGAGGAGGAGGAGGAGGAGGAGGAGGAGGAGGAGGGGGAGGAGGAGGAGGAGGAGGAGGAGGAGGAGGTGGAGGGGGGTGAATCACAGTCGGAGACCTGTGCTTGCCGCTCCGCGGCGGCGGCCCCGCGACGCCCCGCGCCCTGCGAGGCGAGAGCCCTGCCATCGATCGGGCGTCTACTCCTCGCGCAACTCTCGGCCTCGTGCGTGCTGTTTTTCCTGGAAAGGGCATACAGTCGAGGCGTTGACCTAAGGAACCCTAAATAAGGAACGAGGCCCCTCTTTGTCCATAAGTTAAACTTCGACTTCCCATACCAAAACCTAAGGGGAACCCGAGGCACACTGTAAAACAATCAAGGAACACCGAGCCCCTACCCAACGAAAAGCGTTCCTTCTTCAGGGCCCCGACTGTAGTCCCAAGGTTCTCTTTCAGTTTTGTCTCCCCCCGGCCCCGACTTGATGTGGGCCGGCGGAATCATTATTTGCTGTAAACGACGAGGCGGGGAGAGGGCTGGCTGCATTATGTCTACGGGTGTCCCGAGCGAAACGCTTGTGTCTCAGAATGTGTTGAGGATGTCTCGAGCGGCACGCATGCTTTGTATTATAGGTTGTTCCTCTCCTGAAGGATGTTTGCGGATGTCCCGAGCGAAATGGTTGTTTTTCAGCATTTGGTAGAGGATGTGTCGAGCGAAACGCTTATTTTGTGTTATAGGTTGTTCCTCTCCTGGAAACTAGAACTCAGAGGATGTCTCCGGTGAAATGTTTGTTTCGAATACGGTCTGTATTGAGATGCGTGTTCGGGGAGCGCTTTTCGCTTCCCCCCGCCCCCCAGGAGGCCCCAGGAAGCTCGACAGGGATGAAAACGCATGGGCTCCTAATGCCCCAGGCGGATCGAGAAGAGTGAAAACACATGGGTTCTTAACGCCAAAGGGCGTGACAAGTGTGAAAACACATGAGCACCTAACGCCCCAGGGCGGGATACGCGTGAACACACATGGGTTCCAAACGCCCCGGGGCGGGAGAAGCGTGAAAACACATTGGTTCCTAACGCCCCAGGGCGGGACAAGCGTGAAAACACATGGGTTCCTAACACCCCAGTGCGGGACAAACGTGAGAGCACATGGGTTCCCAATGCCCCAGGAGGCCCCAGGAGGCACCAGGAGGCATTGATCTGAGTTGGGATATGTGTTCGGGGTGAGCTTTTGTTCTGTGTTATAGATTGTTCTTCTCCTGGGGACAAGAATTCAGAGGATGTCTCAAATGAAATACGTGTGTTACGTCTGTTCTGTATCGGGATATGTGTTCGGGGAGCGCTTTTCGCTTCCCCCCGCTATGGCTCATAACGCCCCACGGCGGGACAACGTGAACACACATCGGTTCCTAACGCCCCAGAGCGGGATAAGCGTGAAAACACAAAAGTTCCTAACACACCAAGACGGGACAAACGTGAAACCACGTGGGTTCCTAACGCCCCAGGGCGGGAGAGGCGTGAAAACACATGGGTTCCTGACGCCCCAGGGCGGGGAAAGCGCGAAAACACATTGCCTCCTAACGCCCCAGGGCGGGAGAAGCGCAATAACGCATGGGTTCCGAACGCCCCAGGACGCCCTGGGAGGCTCCAGGAAGCTCCAGGTCCAAGGAAGCATTGCTCTGTATGGGGGTATGTGTTCGGGGGGGGGGGGGGGCGCTGTTCGCCCCCCCGCCCCCGGAATGCCACAGGCGGCATGTTCCGTATTGGGATATGTGTTCGGGGAGCGCTCTTCGGGTCCCTCCGCCCACCCAGGAGGCGCCAGGAGGCCAGAGAAGCGTGAAAACACATCGGTTCCTAACGCCCCAGGGCGGGACAAGCGTGAAACCACGTGGGTTCCTAACGCCCCAGGGCGGGGAAACGCGAAAACTTATGGGTTCCCAACGCCCTAGGGCGGGACAAATGTGAAAACACATGGGTTCCTAACGCTCCAGGGCGGGAGAAGCGTGAAAAGCGGGAAAAGCGGGAAAACACATGGGTTCCTAACGCCACAGTGCGGGACAAGCGTGAACACGCATGGTGAAATGGGTGTAATCACGTGCCCTGATTTTGAAGTTGTCTCGAGCGAGACGCTTGGTTTCACGCGTCCAGGTAACCCAGGCAGATGTCTAGCATGAGGATGTGTTGATGATGTCTCGAGCGAGACGCGTGTTTTCACGCGTCCAGGTCGTCCAGGCAGATGTCTGGCATGAGGATGTGCTAAAGAAGTCTCGATTGAGACGCTTGTTTTCGCGTGTCCAGGTCGCCCAGGCGGATATCTAGTATAAGGATGTGTTGAGGGTGTGTCGAGCGAGACGCCTGGTTTCTGTGGCGCGTCCCGTGGCGAATTCCCTTGGCACGTCCCGCGGCACATCCCTTGGCACGTCCCGTGGCACTCGGATGCTATAGAGCACAATCGCGGCATGGCACATCGCAATCCAGCACGGCGCAGCACAGCACAGCTCTCG
>CAUYUJ010001964.1:17500-95084 GCA_963575745.1 Prorocentrum cordatum | reverse complement strand
ACTCGGTTTGCTGCCCGATCTAGAATCGCGAAATTATTCGTATTGTTCGAGTCATCTTGAGAGATGCTCTCGGTTTCCTTTACTCAACTCGCGCTCAGGGGGGCCACAGTGCTTGCTGTCACAGGAATCGATTTAAAGAAATCAGGCGCGTCCGCCTGTCGAATCCAGAGCTCCGAACTCGGTCTGCTGCCGAATTAGGTCTGCGAAACTACAGTATTGTTCGACTCATCCTGAGAGGTGCTGTCGGTTTTCTGCGCTTAACTCGGGCTGTAGGGGGGCTGCAGGGCTGGTAATGACAGGAGTCGATTCGCAGATATCAGACGCGTCCGCCTGTCGCATTCAGAGGCCAAAAAAAATTCACTATGAGTTGGAATGTTGGTAGGTGCTGTCGGTATCCTCCACTTCAGTCGAGCTAGGAAGCTCTACGAGTGTCCCGGCGGTAACCAAGGTTGACGGTTTACCGCCGGCGCCCAGTTAGAAGCTGGACGGTGGTGCCAGCTTCCACGCGTGCTTGCACGCGTGCAGGCACGTGTGGAAGCGTTTCTAGCAGCGCTTCGGCAGCGCTGCTGGGGTGCTTCCCAGAGCTCTCGAGGAAAGATATTCCGTCCCGAAAGGGTCCCTCTGCTCTCGGTATTTGAACGCTACCAAGTAGCTCGTAGAGCTCTTCGTAAGATGAGCTAGAGGAATTCGGGCGCAGGGTGGAGCTAGTTGGCCGATCCGGCACTAAGAGAGAATAACTCGTAGAGCTTCCCTTAGCAAGTTGTTGCTGGAAGCTTAAGAGTAATTCTGGGGCGCTGAAGAGCTATTTGGCAAGAAAAATCTCGACGGACCTTTTGGTGACTTTTGGTCAGTTGAAAATTTTGTTCTCAAACTTTCAACATTCCTTAGAGCTCTAGTATCCTTTCCCATGATATTCGATTCAACAATTCGTGAGAGCTCTAGTATTTTTTCCCGTGATATTCGATCTTATTACCGCTCGTCCTCTTGATCTCAGCTCGATCGGGTACCTTTTACTGCCAAAAAGCACACAGCGGGATCGGCCGTTTCGAGTCGTCTTGTCACGCGGCGACGGTTTTATAACTCGAGCTTCAGGAAAGCTAAAGACCTGGTGAGCACAGCTAATCGACGCAGAATGATCAGGCGCGTTCGCCTGTTGAACCGAGAGGTCTGAACTCGGTCTGCTAGCCGAGCTAGGTCGCAAACCTATTGGTATTCTTCGAGTCATCTTGACAGACGCTCTCTGTTTTCTGTACCTAACTCGAGCTGCAGGACAGCTACATAGCTGATACATATAGAATCTGATTCAGATTAATAGTGGCCGTTGTCTGCTGAATCGAGAGCTCACTCGGTCTGATCTAACTATTCGTATTGTTCGAGTTATCTTGAGAGATGCTGTCGGCTCTCTGCACTTAACTCGGGCTGTAGGGGGGCTGCATAGCTGGTAATCACTGGAATCGATTTGGAGATATGAGGCGCGTCTTTTCGAATCGATAGCTCCGAACTCTGTCTGTTGCCCGAACTAGATCCGCGACACTATTCGTATTGTGTGAGTCATCCTCGGAGGTGCTATCGGTTTTCTGCAGAACTCGGGCTCTAGGGGGGCTCCAGGGCTGGTAATCACATAACTCGATGCAGAGACATCAGACGCGTCTGCCTGTCCCATGGAGAGGTTTGAACTCAGTCTGATACTCGAGCTAGATTTGCCAAACTATTCGTATTGTTCGAGTCATCTTGAGAGGTGCTGTCGATTTACGCACACAACTCGGGCGGTAGAAGAGCTACAGAGCTCGTACAGAAGACAATCCAGAAGCATCTGGGACGTTCGGCTGTTGCATCCGAGAGGTCTGAAATGGGTTGGACTGAAAAACTATTTTTGTGTAATTTTCTTTGATATTATATGTTGTCAGGAAGCTCTACGAGTCCCCCGGCGGTAACGAAGATTGACGGTTTACCGCCGGCGCCCAGTGTGTTAACTTTGGGTCAGTGTTTCAGTTTTTGCGAAAAATTGGATTTTTTTTTTAAGAGCTGGCATTTTTCTCACGTGTAGTGGCTTATGCCGCGGATGCCAGTTAAATTTTGAGGTCCGTAGCTGCAATATTACTATCAAAACACTTGCGGCCGTTTCGAGTCATCTTGAGACGCATCGACAGTTTTCTATACTTATCTCGAGATTTAGGGCAGCTACAACAGAGCTCACACTTTCAGGAACGGATTGCAAATTGAGGCGTTTTGTCATCTAGAGCTCTGAACTCGGTCTGGTGCTCGAGATAGGTCCGCAAACCTATTCGTATTCTTCGAGTGATTAAAACCGAGTGCTATCGGTTTTGTTTACTAAGCACACGATTGAGAATTGCCAGAGCTGGTACGCACATGAAATGATTGTATCATTTGGCGCGTGCGTTTGTTGCATCGGGAGGTCTGAATCTGCTACCCGAGCTAGGTCCGCAAAACTACTGGATGAAAACACTTTGTGGAACCCTCTTTTGATGCAAACATAAAACGTGATGTTTCGAGTTTTTGGGGTCTTGCTTCAGAGTTTTCCTGCATATATAGCGAGGAGCGCCTTGCGAGAAAAGAGCTCAACGAGGACCCCGGCGGTAAGCTGGTTGACGGTTTAGCGCCGGTCCAGTACTCGAGCTGGGTTGCCAAACTATTTCTTATCTTGAGAGGTGCTGGGGCGTTCGGCTGTTGCATCGAGAGATCTGAAATCGCTTGGGCTGGAAAACTATTCGTTTTCTGCATTTTTTTCCACATTATATATTGTCAGGAAGCTCTACGAGTCTCCCGGCGGTAAGAACGGTTGACGGTTTACCGCCGGCGCCAAGTTCCGGGGCGGTGGAGAGCTAGTTGGCAAGAAAAATCTCGACGGAACTTTTGGTGACTTTTGCTCTGAAAATTATATTCTGGAAATTCAACCATTCGTTAGAGCTCTAGTATTTTTTCCCGTGATATTCGATCTTATTCCCGCTTGCCATCTCGATCTCAGCTCCATCGGTTGAATATTACTATCGAAAAGCACTGTGGCGGGATCGGCCGTTTCGAGTCATCTTGATACGCGTTGACGGTTTTCTGAACATAACTCGAGCTTTAGAACAGCTACAGAGCTGGTAAGCAGAGCTAATCGATGTAGAATGATTAGGCGCGTTCGCCTGTTGAGAGGTCTGAACTCGGTCTGTTAGCCGAGCTAAGTCCGCAAACCTATTCGTATTATTCGAGTTATCTTGAAAGAAACTCTCGGTTTTCTGTACTTAACTCGAGCTGTAGAACAGCTACAAAGCTGATATTTAAACTGAACTCGTTCTGCTGACCGATTCAGAATGGCCGAACTATCGTATTGGTCGAGTCATCTTGAGAAGTGCTCTCGATTTTCTTCACTTAACTCGCGCTGAGGGGGGCTACAGTGCTGCTGGTCACATGAATTGATTTGAAGACATCAAGCGCGTCCGTCTGTCGAACCTTGAGCTCGGAACTCGGTCTGCTGCCCGAATTTGGTCTGCGAAACTACTGCAGTGTTCGAGTCATCCTGAGAGGTGCTGTCGGTTTTCTGCACTTAACTCGGGCTGTAGGGGGGGGGGGGCTGCAGGGCTGCCAATGGAACCAAAAACGAGCGAATCGGCGAAGAAAACCGCGAAGCGGCGACAGGAAATGATAGCAGGCCTAGGAGGAGGGAGTAAGCAAGCAAGCGGAGTCGATTCCCCAGAACATCAGATCAGACGCGTCCTCAGAGGTCAAAAAATATTTTTTACACGTCGGAATGTTGGTAGGTGCTGTCGGTTTTCTCAACTTGAGTCGAGCTAGGAAGCTCTACGAGTCTCCCGGCGGTAACCAAGGTTGACGGTTTACCGCCGGCGCCCAGTTCGTAGAGCTTCCCTTAGGTATTTGCTGGAAGCTTAAGAGTAATTCCGGCGCTGAAGCTAGTTGGCAAGAAAAATCTCGACGGACCTTTTGCTGACTTTTAGTCGGTTGAAAATAACTCGTAGAGCTTCCCTGAGCAAGTTATTGCTGGAAGCTTAAAGTAATTCCGGGGCACTGGAGAGCTACTGGCAAGAAAAATCCCGACTGACCTTTTGCTAACTTTTGGTCGGTTGAACATTTTGTTCTGGAAATTCAACCATACCTCGTAGAGCTCTTCGTCGTCGATGAGCTAGAGGAATTCCGGCGCGGAGTGGAGCTAGTTGGTCGACCCGACCAGAAAGGACAAAGTGGTAACTTTGAGTCGGTTTTGCTAAGATTTGAAATATATTTGACAATTCATTTTGAGAAAGCAGATTTTCACTCCGAGCATTGACATATATAATTCGCTTCCTGAGCAGCTCAGCCCTCTAGAGCCATTTTCAGTACCAGTTCACTTGAAGGAACCGACTTCATGTTGACTCCGAAAAATCTCAACTTGAAGTTTTTGTGGAAAAGCTCCCAGAAGCTCTCGCTTTGATCCTGAGCTTTCTCACGGATGCAAGGAGCTCTACGAGGTTCCCGGCGGTGACTTTCACCGCCGGCGCCAGTTCGTTAGAGCTAGTATTTTTTCCCGTGATATTCGATCTTATTTGCGCTCGCCATCTTGAGCTCAGCTCGATCGGGTACCTTTAACTGCCAAAGCACACAGCGGGATCGGCCGTTTCGAGTCGTCTTGTCACGCGGCGACGGTTTTCTCAAGATAACTCGAGCTTCAGGACAGCTACAGAGCTGGTAAGCACATCTAATCGATTCAGCATGATGAGGCGCGTTCGCCTGTTACAGGACAGCTACAGAGCTGATACGTACAGAATCCGATTCAGAATCATCAGTGGCCGTTGTCTGTTGAATCCAGAGCTCTGAACTCGGTCTGCTGCCCGATCTAAAATCGCGAGAATATTCGTATTGTTCGAGTCATCTTGAGAGATGCTGTCGGTTCTCTTAACTCGTTCTACAGGGGGGCTGCATGGCCGGTAATCACTGGAATCGATTCCGAGACATCAGGCGTGCTCGCCTCTCGAATCCAGAGCTCCGAACTCTGTCTGCTGCCCGAACTAGGTCCGCGAAACTATTCGTATTGTTCGAGTCATCCTGAGAGCTGCTGTCGGTTTCCTGCACTTAACTCGCTCTGTAGGGGGGTTGCAGGGCTGGCAATCACAGGAATCGATTAAGAGACATCAGACGCGTCCGCCTGTCGCACAAGCATTGGGGGCGTTCGGCTGTTGCATCCGAGAGGTTTGAAATTGCTTGGGCTAAAACACTTTTTTTCTGTGTTTTTTTCGACATTTTATGTTGTCAGGAAACTCTACGAGTCCCCCGGCGGTAACAAAGGTTGACGGTTTACCGCCGGCGCCCAGTAACTCGTAGAGCTTCCCTTAGCAAGTTACTGCTGGAAGCTTAAGAGTAATTCCGGGGCGCTGGAGAGCTAGTTGGCAAGAAAAATCTCGACTGACGTTTTGACGACTTTTGCTCGGTTGAAAATTTTGTTCTCGAAATTCAACCATTCGTTAGAGCTCTAGTATTTTTTCCCGTGATATTCGATCTGATTCCCGCTTGGCTTTTTGATCTCAGCTCGATCGGGTAGCTTTTACTGCCAAAAAACACTGCGGCGGGATCGGCCGTTTCGGGTCATCTTGTCACGCGCTGTCGGTTTTCTCAAGATAACTCGAGCTTTAGGACAGCTAGAGAGCTGGTAAGCACAGCTAATCGATTCAGAATGATCAGGCGCGTTCGCCTGTTGAACCCAGAGGTCTGAATTCGGTCTGCTAGCCGAGCTAGGTCCGCAAACCTATTTGTATTATTCGAGTCATCTTGACAGACGCTCTCGATTTTCTGTACTTAACTCGAGCTACAGGACAGCTACAGAGCGGATGCGTACAGAATCTGATGCAGAATCATCAGTGGCCGTTATTTCTTGAATCCAGAGCTCTGAACCCGGTCTGCTGCCCGATCTAGAATCGCGAAACTATTCGTATTGTTTGAGTCGTCTTGAGAGATGCTGTCGGTTCTCTGCACTCAACTCGGGCTGTTGGGGGGCTGCATGGCTGGTAATCACTGGAATAGACTCGGAGACATCAGGTGCGTCAGCTTTTCGAATCCAGCTCCGAACTCTGTCTGCTGCCCGAACTAGGTCCGCGAAACTATTCGTATTGTTCGAGTCATCCTGAGAGGTGCTGTCGGTTTCCTGCACTTAACTCGGGCTTCTGGGGGCTTGCAGGGCTGGTAATCACAGAAATCGATTTAGAGACATCAGACGCGTCCGCCTGTCGCATGCAGAGGTCTGAACTCGGTCTGATACTCGAGCTAGGTTTGCCAAACTATTCGTATTGTTCGAGTCATCTTGAGAGGTGCTGTTGATTTACGCACCTAACTCGGGCTGTAGGAGAGCTACAGAGCTCGTGCAGAAGACAATCCAGAAGCATCGGGGGCGTTCGGCTGTTACATCGGAGAGGTCTGAAATTGCTTGGGCTGAAAATCTTTTTTGTTGAGTGTAATTTTTTTCGACATTATATGTTGTCAGGAAGCTTTACGAGTGCCCAATATTCCACGCAATATTGGTTCGGGAAGGTGTTAGAACAATACTGTCAATGATACCGACAAACGATTCGATGACGATAATGTATTTTACCTCGGTCTTGAGCCAAAGTGGTTACAGTCCACAGTCCTCTCGTGCACCTGCTGCGGCCTACGCTCGTGCATGCGCAAATGCTCTGCTACACTACAATGCACATTCAAAAGGCAAAGAACCATTTGTGCACATGTGCTCAAATGGTCTGTCGGCGGGCTGTAGTGGACCTACAGGGCTCAGACTAGGACAGACCTAAACTGTGGGACCTGTCCCGTTCGATTATGGGCCCCATGGCTCACTAGACTGCCTGAAACACTCACCTACAATGAACTCGAGAAATGCACAACCTGGCTCATTATGGATTCGGGAAACCTTTCGGAAATTATTTCCGAAAGGGTTCCGAAAATCGACATTCAGGAAAATACGCCCACAGCCCACAGCTGCAAGCCACAATGGGAAGTTGACTACCCTGAGTGAGAATACAATGACTAGCAAGCTCTAGCAGATGCAAACGCGCTTTTACTGTAAGGCTGAATTTGGTGCAATAGTACGGAATGACACAGGTGAAGGGTATCATTTACAGAAGTGAGGGGAACACGCTTGGGGTAAGTTTCACGCCCAGCATCCCCCTAGCCTTCATCCTGTGACCAATCAAGCAAGTCGCACGCGCCGGCGTGCCTGGCCTGCTGCCGCTCCGCTCAAAGGGTAGAGCCAGCGGTACTCCTCGCTGGCCAAGTCCAGCCACGTGCTCTCGTTCGGCGTGTCGGCGAAAACGACCTCCACCCTGCCTGTCGCAGACTGGCTGACGATGTCCGCCTTGACCCACGACGAGCCGCGCATCAGCTCCAGCTGCAAGGACTCGTCCTTGATCGGCACGTCGAGCTCGGCCAGGTCGAAAAGGCGAAGCCGGCTCACGTGCACTGGCTGGCTGAAGCCCAACGTAGTCGAGCCGCTGTCAGGGTCGGCGAGGATTGCTGACTGGGGCCCCGCCATCTTGTGGATCTTGAAAATCTGTGGGCGAAAGCGTGGCAAGAGCCTCGTTCTGGTGCCGTCTACGGCGCCGACTGCACGAGCGACCTGCTGAGGAGGAGCACGAAGAAAGACAACGTCTCCTGCCTGAAATGCCCGTTCGCCTGGCTCCTGCAAAGCCCTGACGTGCGCCTCCTCGTCGTGCTGCGCCTTGAGCTCGTTCGCCACGGTCTTGTGCGTCGCCTCCAGGTGCTCAACTAAGTCCTTGACGTAGTGCCCGGGGTCCAGCATCTTCCCGGGCTCGAGACGCCTGAAGACCTCTTCGATCGGGCCCTGCGGCAGCATGCCCGTCACGATCTCGAAAGCACTGCGACCCGAACGATATGGCATCGGAGTCGCTCGCAGGCACCACTGGCACAAGGGCACCCAGCGCGCCCAGTTCTCCGGGTGCGCGCTGCAGTAGCTCGCCAGGATCCTGTTCACCTTCTGGTGCCTCGCCTCCACGAAGCCCTGCGACTCCGGATGGTAGGCGGAGCCGAGGCTGTGGGTGACATTCAGGAGCTGGTTGATCTGCGCCACGATCTCGCTGGTGAAAGCTGCACCTCGATCACTGCGAAGTACTGGAGGAAAACCAGCCAAGTCGAACATCACGTCCTCAAGCAGGAACTTGGCCCAGGTAGCCGCAGAATTGTCTGGAGCAGCCTTGAGCCACGCGTAGTGGGAGAACGCGCACTCGGCGTGCAAGATGTAGGAGCAGCCCGCACTCTCAGGCGAGATAGGTCCGAGATCGTCGATGCCCAGAACTCGAAATGGTCGATCGTAAAGCTCCATGCGGGCGTCGGCCGTGAGGCCGCGGGCCGGCTTGACCAACCTGCAGACACTGCATGAACTGACCCACTTCTGGACATCGTGCTCCATGCCCGGCCAGAAGAACTGCTTGCTCAACTTGCTCAAGGTGTCCTCGGCGCTGCTGTGCATGCCCATCGACTCGGAGTCGTGGTAGTACAGGAGCAGCTGGCGCCTGAGAGGCAGCCGGTACATGCGACCATTGTACCGAAACGCGCGAAGGCCGCCCTTCGGGACCACCACCTTCGGCGCGAAACTCAATGCGATCGGGTCCCACTCGTCCTTATAGAGCAGTCCCTCACGATAGCTGTAGCCTCCCATCATCCTCAACGCCACCGAAGCACGTCGCGAAGCCTGGCGTCCTCCGACTCCGCGTGCAGCGAGCTCGGTCTTCAAGCCCTTGTACATCTGCTCGTTCTGGATGCTCTGGTTCGTGTCCTCAAACCGCCGTAGGAGTACATGTGCCGCGTAGATGTCGGAGAAGTCCTCGTCCTGCTGCAGGAGGTTGACGACCTGTGCCCTCTGGATCGATGAAGGACTTGACGGGATCAGCTCCGTCAACTCGTCGAAAGCCTTTGGTACTGGTGGGGCAGCCGCTGGCTCCTCGGCAGACTCTTCCGTGTCATCAAACCACACCTCCACCACGAGGTCGCGGCGCTTGTCAAGGCCGCGCTGCAGGTACTTCCTGGTCGATATCTATATCCTCCAAGATCTCGCCGGTCCTGGCGTCCCTGGTGCGACGCTTCTTCATGAGCCGTTCGTCGTCTGGAACGAAGAACTCCTCGGCGCGCTTAACCTCCACTCGAAGATGCGGCGCCTGCTCGCGACCTTCGGGTACTGGGGCTGGTGCTGGAGGGTCCGACGACGCTGGCGTCGCCCGAGCAGCCCCATGTCGCAGCTGAGTGATTCTTCGGATGCCCTCCGCAACGCGCGAGGTAAAGCTCGGCCCTGAAGGGAAGGTGTCGACGCTGACCTTCATGGCGTTCCTGTCCAAGCAGTCGCCGGCCTGCTTCGAGCAGTCGTTGCCCAGCCTGCCAGTGGCTTTCAAGACAGTCGCGAAGCCTGCGACAATCCTCTCGCACAGCGCCCTCGGGTACGGAGCTGAACGTCGCGTCGCTGCGCCGGTCAGCATCACCTGGTGCTTGACGTGGTTGCACAACCTCCCGATGTCCTTCAGCGCGTCGGTGTTCCCTGCGAAGACCTGCGGCTTCTGATAAGGCGCGCCGTCCTGACAGTGATCGCTCCTGGCCACGTGGAAACCGTCGAAGCCCAGAATACAGGAGCACTCCATCAGGAAGAAAAGGTAACTCATCAGGGGGTTCTCGAACATGGCCACCACGCCTCTCTGCATCAACCCCAATGCGAAGATAAAGACAGACTGCGCCAACTTGTTGAAATACACGATCTCCTCGTCGGTCTCGTCGCCGTATGGGTTGTCCAAGCTGCGGGTCTTGACCGGGGTTGTCTTGGCGATGCTGAAGCTCGTGCACGGGATTGCGAAGTGGTAGACGTCGCAAGGGTCGTCCAGGTGGCCCTGCATCCACTGGCGTGTGTGAGGGCCGCGGAAGTCCATCCGCTCGTCAAGCCGCCTGTCGTAGCGCTCCGCAGATCCCCCAGCTGCCTCCCAAACTCTGGATAGCATCGCACCGGCCTCCTTCTCGGACTCCACGCCGCTGAACACCTCGCACAACCTCTTGCCCTTCAGAGGGCGGTCGCGGAGTTCGGCAGGTAGCACCTCACCTCCGCTCCCGAGAATCTCGTGGCCCTTGCACCTGTAGACCTCGGTGCCGTTGGGTAAGCGCCTCACGAACTCGGCGGCGTGGCAGAACTCGTGAGACGGCCGCAAAGTGTCGCGCAGCGGCCTCCAGACGGTGCGAGTCAGGAAGTCCGGCCTGCGCGGGTGGACGTGGAACTGGAAGCCCTCGAAAGGATCGCCGCGCCGCCGGGGGAAACCCGTCCCGGACAACGGCCCTGAACCGACAGCGGGCTCCACCTCCACGGACTCGGTGGGACGCGCAAGCACAGCCTCGACATGAGCCCATGCTTGGTTCTCTGCCTTCTTCCGCCCAGCAAGCGCCTCTTCGGAGCCGTCGGCGACCCCGTTCGGCTTGCACCTGTACCAGATGGTCTTCCTGCACACTCCGTCATTGCAGACCTGCGGCGTCCGGTACTGGACGGTGAAATTCTCGCCGCGCTCGTCCTTGACATAGGTGATGCGGTAAGGTAGAACTCGCGGGTGTCGCGGGGGTCGGGGATCTTCCTCAGGCCCCGCCGCGGCGGACGAGGCCGCTGGCAGGAATGTCACCAGGGTGTGAAGCGGATAAGACCCGCCCCACGAGTGCGTGTCGACAAAGACAGGGCGAACCTCGAGCGGGTCGCGCTCGGGGTCCACGACGCTGGCCACCGACTTGCAGAGGTTCGCCTCGACCTGGGGGTCGCCCTCCGCGTAGGCGCGCACGAACTGCCGAAGGCCGGCGTAAGCCTCCGGCTCAGAGTCAGAGTGCTCCAAGTCCGCGCCGTCGGTGCCAATCTGATCGAGTGAGGAAGGCCACGTGACTTGATCATCAGCCTCGGCATCCCCCATGCCAGCGACGTCTGCAGCTCGATCAGGATACTCTGGAGCGGTGCCACGCGACATCGGGCCCGCTGTACCGACATGGTACTTCGACCTGGTAGAAGAGGAAGTAGAGGGAGCAGCCATCCGTTCTGTGGCTGGGACCGCGTCATCGGTCTCGGCAGGCTTTACCTTGGCGGACTTCGCCTTCTGGGTCTCGTCGTCGACCTTGCCGGACTTCGGCTTGACTGGGGCGCCATCGATCTCCTCGAGAAACCGATCCATCTGCGCCTGCTCCTGTGCGCTCGTGGGCGCCGTGAACATCTGTTCTATGACTCGACGAACAGGTCCACCAGGAACTCGGAGAGTATGCAATATGTCCCTGTCCTCGGGATTGCGACTAGGGGCGTCGCCCAGAACGTTGTCTTCACCTCGCAGCCAAACTCGAACGACCCGCGAGCCCAAGTCCTCCAGGTCGAGGGCCCAGCGCAACAGCTTCTTTGAGATACGCTTGTTGGCGAACAACGAGTCGGTGAAGATATTATTCCGATGGTCCGTGTAGACTATTACAACGAACCCTTTTGTCAAATGATGGGTGGCAGACAAAGCCTCCCTGAGGCCACAGAGCTCTCGCTCGAACGTGCTCCAGCCCTGCTCGGTGGCGTTGAAGCCGCGGCCGACTACGGCCACTGGGCGCAAGGGACCGTCCTTCTCGCGCCGCTGAGCTAGGGTAGCCGCCCATGCGATGTCCGAGGCGTCGACGTACAGCTCGATAGGGCGACCGGAACTCGGGTCGGCTGCCGCGGAGTAATCCAGCGTGGCAAGACCCACCTCACGGGCGAGCGAGCGCTTGAGCACGTTGAAAGCCTTCTGTGCCTCTGCGTCCTTCTGGTAGTCCACGAACTTAGCCCCTTTTTTTCATAGACTTCTTGAGCGGCGTCTCTAACGAGCTGAAGTTCGGGATAAACTCGCGTACGAAGTTGCAGTAAGCCCTGAAGCTGACCAGATCGTCGATGCTTTTGGGCTCCGGCCACTTCTCAATCTTGTCAGCCTTGCCTGGGTCCACGTAGCGAAGGCCACGCCCAAGCTTGAAACCCAAGAGATGGATGAACTCGTGAGCGAACTTGGACTTCGTGAGTTTGAACTGAATGTTCCTGCCCTTGGCCGCCTGCAAGAAACGAATGCAATGGTCGATGTGGCGGTCCACCACGTCGTCGTCGGCGTCGTGCTCGTACGCCTCGGTAGACAAGGTGCAGTCGTCCATGAACACCGAGTGGAACTCCTCGTCGTCCTTACCGCGAAGGTCCCCGAACGTCCAGTCCATCAGCTTCTGGAAATTGCGGGCCCCTGCTTGGCGCCGAAGAACAAAACCAAAGGTCGGAGCATTCCGCGCTTGGTAAGCAACGTAAAAGCCCTCTGCGCCTCGGGGGCAAGCTCGATCTGCGTGAAGCCCCAGATGCAGTCCAGCTGCGTATGTAAAGCTCCTTGTTGAGCTCGTGCGAGGCACTCGTCGGCGCGCAAGCTCGGCCACGCCTCCTCCTCGGTGCAGCTGTTGGGTTATCGGTAGTCCCTGACAGGGCGCCCGAGGAGACCCTTGCTGTCTTGGTCCACTACGAACGAAGGAGATCCCCACTCTGAACGCTCACCTGGAAGTAGCCAACGTGCCTTGCCCTCCTCGACCTCGATGTCCTCGTGGTAGCGTAAATGGAGCTCGTCGAACTTGCTGAGGGGGAAAGGCTGCGTGACCTTCGGCACCGCATCTGGCCTGACCTTGATGTCGGCCACGAAGTCTTTGACCCTCGGCGGGTTGCAGCCAGGCAGCCACAGACAGCACGTAAATGCACGCACGACCTTGGTGAGGAAGCGGCGTTTCTGCTTCCCCGCGAGCTGCGGCCCCAGGAGAGTGCCTGCCTGCCTCTCAGCCTCGTCCTTGTAGGCCTCGGACTCCTGGTTCGGCCAGCTGACCTCCGACGCGCGCTTCTTCTTGTCCTCCTCGATCTCCTTCACCAGGTCGGGGAAGAGGACCTCGTGGCGCTCCTTCTTTCCACGAGTCTTGAAGGACGTCTTCAGCATCTGGGCCTCTGTCGCAGTACTTGCCGACGTAGCAGCGTTGGCACTTGTCTCGACCTCTGAGTCGCAGTAGGCCTCGCTTCGAGCCTGCCACAATGAGTAAATCTCCGCCGCCCGTCTGGACTCCTCCCTGCCGAGGGCGTTGAGGACGTCCAAGTCACGCTGGGTGGCATCACGGGCACGAAGTAGTCGTTGACCAGGGCCAAGATGCACGCGATCGTGCACGATCAGGTCCACGTTGTAGGTGCCGTTCTGGACTATCAGCGGCCCCTCGATGACCTGGCAATGGTCGGGTAGATCAGGACCTGGCTCGATCCAAAGGCTGCTCGAGCGAGCCTCCGGCGGCGCGCGCATCGAGATCGTCTTCACGATGCTCTGGCCAGGCGGCGCCTCCACGACAATGTGGTCCGAGCACCGCAGGAAGGTATGTGTATTCGGGTCGTCCTGCTCGCCTGGCAGCACGGTCGGGAAGCGAACCCCGAGCGACCTGAGCTCGATGGAGTCACGGTCGGAGACGAACCCGCACCTGTCCAAGGATGGCTTCCCGATGAGCAAGTCCTCGGTGCAATTCGGCACGACAAGGAACCCCATGCTGACCGTCTCGCAGGCGACAGCACCGTTCTCGCGAAAAGATACCTTCAATGTAGCGAGTCGGTTCACCACCACCGTCTGGCCGCGCTCGAAAGAGCGGCAGGTGATTGGCTCGATGGCCTCCACGTCCTCGACGAAATTGGACGTCCGGGGCTCCTCGAGCAGTGCCTTCAGGAAGTCGCGGTCTATGGAGTTGCGAGTAGCTCCGGTATCGAAGACTGTTTCAGTTCTCGCTTCCCTATCCACGTGAAGGCTCGACAATTGTATCCGCCCGACACCTGCAAGACCATATGCTTGGAGCCACCGCTTGAAAGATGACCGACCTTGCGAACGAGCTCGTGGTTCGCCGCTGCTGCCATCAGCGGAGAGGGCGAATTGGCAACTCTGCTCTCAATGCCGCAAGCGATGACCCCGATCACCATCATGAGGGCTGCGAACCCAAGGAGGAACATGACGGCCTTCCCCGTGAAATAGCGCACCTGAGACAAAGTACGCCTAAGCCAGCTGCGCGGGCGAGCTGGGCCCCACAAGTCCGAGTCGAAGGTCTCGCTCGAATTAAGATTCATATCAGACAGCTTCTTGGACTTGGCCCCGCCCCCGATGCTGTCGATGTCGTTGTCGGTCTCCATCGTCATCAACGACGCCAGGAGCCTGGCGGCACGGTCCGTCCGCTCTTGTTGGTCAGTGGCGTGCGAGCCCTCGAACGTGAGCAAGCGGGCATTGCCGCCTCTTCCCTTGGACTTCGCCTTACCACCGCCCTGCTCGCCACCTCTACCTCGTCCTTTGCCACCACCCTTGTCGGCCTTCTGCTTGAGGTACTCCTCCGCCTCCTTGGCGCCCTTCTCGGTGTAGCAAAGGGCGTGGTGGCGACTGAGGTGACCCATGCCTCCGCAAGCCTGGCCCTTGTTCAAATGCTTGTACCAGCATGGGATGGCGTCCTTCACCGCCTTGGTGACGTCCCAGCCCTGCTCCTCGCTGGCTTTCTGATTCGGGCAGACCGAGCACTCGGGGTGCGTGCCCTTGCAACGGGGGCAATCGCCCGTGACGGCCCGCGGCGCGGCCTCTGCCTTCGACCTGCCCTTGTCTGGCTCGCGGGCCGCCCTCCACCGGCTGTCCAGCTGCTGCGCCGTCGGAGTCGGCGGGGACGGGAAACCTGACGATACCGCCGAAGCACCTTGCAGGCTCTCGATGATCTGCTTGGCCTTCGCCACCTTCGCCTCCTCCTGCCTCTTGGCCTCAGTCTTGGCCGCGGCCGACCGCTTCGCGTTCGGCTCGATCGAAGTGTTCAGCAGCTGCCCCGGCTTCGTCTCGGACGACTGGAGCCCCACTCGAGCTCGTGCCCTGACATACTGGCGGCACCGGCCCAGGATGGTCATGCTGCTGTCCTCGTCCTCGCGGATGGCCATGCGCCTCGGGAAGGTAGGGAGGTCCATCAAGTAGATCAACAGAGCGCTGCCTTCGATCTTCGTCTTGAACTCTTCGATCTCCCTCATCAACATCGGGCTCTCCGCGTCATCTTTCAGGAGGCCGTACTTCAGCATGTCGGTCCTGACGCCCGTGTACTCGTTCAAGAACTTGGCAACGCCCTCCGGGTTTGCGTCCTTGGGCAAGGACAACCTGCTGTAGCGCCGGACCGCCTCGTTGGACTCGTGTTCGTCGTCAAGGTGGACGGCCCGCTTCAGCCTGCGCTCGTAGCGAGACCAGTAGAGGTCCCATCGCGGATCGTCCCGAACACGAACCAGCTTCTGGAAAGCCTCCTCGCCACCCATCTCGGTAACGATCATGTCTTCGAGCTCGATCTTCGCGGTGCCCTCAGCGATGGCCCTTGCGCCCTCGAACCAGATCGCCTTGCTGTTCTGGCGCGCTTCGTTCTGGTAGGTGCGGAACTTCTCAAGCTCGACTTTCAAGGTGCTCGCATCCTTGCCCGTGAGCGAAGGCTTCGCTGGCTTCAGCTTCGACTGGGATTCGCGCTGCGCCTCGGCCAAGCTCTCCTGGGCGCGCGTAAGCCCCCTCAGCAGCGCGCTCTGCTCCTCGACCCCAGCACGCTGCTGGTCGGCCATCTGGCGCATGAACTCCATCATGGCTGCGGCGATGCCAGCGTCCTGGGACGATGCACCCGGCGTTGCCGCCGACTGCCTCGAGAGTCCTGGTGGGACCGCAGGTCCTGGATCGACTGGTTCAGTCCGACTGCCGAAATCCATGTCGTCCTGCTGCTCCCAATGGCCTTCGGCGTACTCATGCTCATGCGGTCCTGGAGCTTGGATGTCCATCAGCTCCTGGGCCGCCCTCGCCAAGGCCGCCTTCTCGTCCCTCAACTCGCGGGACTCGGCGCGCAACTCGTCGACCTCGTGCTCGTAGTATTCCTTCTCGGTGTTGTGCAAAGCCTGGCTTGCGTAGAAATTCACCCTGGCCGAATCTGCGCCTCGCTTGTGCTCCCGCTCCTCGTGCTGAGCTGATTCGACCTTCATGTCGCACTCAGCCCACGCAGCCGCGATCTGCCTGGACGCCTCGGCCTCCACCATCTCGCACTTCATGGCCGCGTCGTTGAGCTCCCCGCGCAGCTGGTCGTCCGAAAACTGGGCACGTGTAGTCAGCCGCCGCCGCGCCAACTGCGCGATCTCGGACTCCTCCTGCAACTTGAACTTCAGGTCGCTCGCCTCCGCCTTGAGACGCTCGAAGTCCTGGTCCTTTGCGATGACTCTCTGCCGCACCTTCGCCTCGGCGCTCTGGACCTGCTCGGTCGCCTCGGTCCACTCGGCCTGAAGCGTGTCTCGCGCCCTCTAGATCGCTCCGACTTCAGACCGCAGCTCGTTCTCAGCACGACCTGCAACCAAGACGTGATTGGCCTCGGCATCCAAGACCCGCATCTCGGCATTGTGGACATCCCTGGACCGCACCATCGCAGCGTCGCGCTCCTCGACGCACTGCTGCAACTCTTGCTGGATGTGGGTGGTAGCCGCATGTCGAGCACGACGGATCTGCTGCTCGTACTCGCTCTTCTCGTGGTTCAAGTACTGCTTGGCCTCGTCGTACTCGACCCTGAGGCCGTCCCTCGCCGTCTCGAGCTCCGCCTCAGTGACCCTCAAGCGCATACCTACGGTCTCCAGCTCGTGCCTGCCCTGCTGGAGGTCAACGATGCCGGCCACATAGGCGCTGATCTGCTGCTGGAGCTCCACATCGTTGCGGCGCTCGACGCCAACCTGCACGATTCGGCGCTCCACGGTCTGGATCTCGGCGAAACGCCATCTCTCTGCTGGCTCGCCGCCGAAGACCGGTGGGGCTGCCAGCCCAGTGCTTCCCTCGCCTCTGGCCAATGGCTCACGCGAACCTGGACCACCCTGAGCTGCGACGGCCACCAGGCTGGCGACGTCCATCGGCCGCCCGGGACTTGGCAGGGCCAGCCGCGCCGGCGAGCCCACTCGGTGCGGCTCCCGGCGCCTGGGCGCCGATCCCGCTCGTGCGGGCCCTGATCCTCCGGCAGGGGCGTTTCTGTCTGGATTCATTCCTCTGGAGAGCACCTCGACTGATGAAATGCTCCCCAGTGTGTCCACCAAATTTGCCCAATATTCCACGCAATACTGGTTCGGGAAGGTGTTGGAACAATACTGTCAATGATACCGACAAACGATTCGATGACAATAATGTATTTTACCTCGGTCTTGAGCCAAAGTGGTTACAGTCCACAGTCCTCTCGTGCACCTGCTGCGCCCTACGCTCGTGCATGCGCAAATGCTCTGCTACACTACAATGCACATTCAAAAGGCAAAGAACAATTTGTGCACATGTGCTCAAATGGTCTGTCGGCGGGCTGTAGTGGACCTACAGGGCTCAGACTAGGACAGACCTAAACTGTTGGACCTGTCCCGTTCGATTATGGGCCCCATGGCTCACTAGACTGCCCGAAACACTCACCTACAATGAACTCGAGAAATGCACAACCTGGCTCATTATGGATTCGGGAAACCTTTCGGAAATTATTTCCGAAAGGGTTCCGAAAATCGACATTCAGGAAAATACACCCAGGGCCCACAGCTGCAAGCCACAATGGGAAGTTGACTACCCTGAGTGAGAATACAATGACTAGCAAGCTCTAGCAGATGCAAACGCGCTTTTACTGTAAGGCTGAATTTGGTGCAATAGTACGGAATGACACAGGTGAAGGATATCATTTACAGAAGTGAGGGGAACACGCTTGGGGTAAGTTTCACGCCCACGAGTCCCCCGGCGGTAACGAAGGTTGACGGTTTACCGCCGGCGCCCAGTAATAACTCGTAGAGCTTCCCTTAGCAAGTTATTGCTGGAAGCTTAAGAGTAATTCCGGGGCGCTGGAGAGCTAGTTGGCAAGAAAAATCTCGACGGACATTTTGATGACTTTTGGTCGGTTGAAAATTTTGTTCTCGGAATTCAACAATTCGTTAGAGCTCTAGTATTTTTTCCCGTGATATTCGATCTTATTCCCGCTCGCCGTCTTGATCTCAGCTCGATCGGGTACCTTTTACTGCCAAAAAGCACTGCGGCGGGCGGTGACGGTTTTCTCAAGATAACTCGAGCTTTAGGGCAGCTACAGAGCTGGTAAGCACAGCTAATCGATTCAGAATGATCAGGCGCGTTCGCCTGTTGAACCCAGAGGTCTGAACTCGGTCTGCTAGCCGAGCTAGGTCCGAAAACCTATTTGTATTATTCGAGTCATCTTGACAGACGCTCTCGGTTTTCTGTACTTAACTCGAGCTACAGGACAGCTACAGAGCTGATACGTACAGAATCTGATTCAGAATCATGATTGGCCGCTGTCTGTTGAATCCAGAGCTCTGAACTCGGTCTGCTGCCCGATCTAGAATCGCGAAACTATTCGTATTGTTCCAGTCATCTGTCCGTTCTCTGCACTTTACTCGGGCTGTCGGGGGGCTGCATGGCTGGTAATCAGTGGAATCGATTGGGAGACATCAGGCGCGTGTGGCTCTCGAATCGAGAGCTCCGAACTTGTCTGCTGCCCGAACTAGGTCCGCCAAACTATTCGTATTGTTCGAGTCATCCTGAGAGGTGCTGTCGGTTTCCTGCACTTGACTCGGGCTGTAGGGGGGCTGCAGGGCTGGTAATCACAGGAATCGCTTTAGAGAGATCAGTCGCGTGCGCCTGTCGCATGCAGAGGTCTGAACTCGGTCTGATACTCTAGGTTTGCCAAACTATTCGAATTATTCGAATCATCTTGAGAGGTGCTGTCGATTTACGCACGTAACTCAGGCTGTAGGAGAGCTACAGAGCTCGTACAGAAGACAATCCAGAAGCATCGGGGGCGTTCGGCTGTTCCATCCGAGAGGTCTGAAATTGCTTGGGCTGAGAAACTATTTTTTATGTGTAATATTTTTCGACATTATATGTTGTCAGGAAGCTCTACGAGTCCCCCGGCGGCAACAAAGGTTGACGGTTTACCGCCGGCGCCCAGTTCCGGGGCGCTGGAGAGCTAGTTGACAAGAAAAACTTCGACGGACATTTTGACGACTTTTGCTCGGTTGAAAATTTTGTTCTCGAAATTCAACCATTCGTTAGAGCTCTAGTATTTTTTCCCGTGATATTCGATCTTATTCCCGCTCGCCATCTTGATCTCAGCTCGATCGGGTACCTTTTACTGCCAAAAAGCACTGCGGCGGGGTCGGCCGTTTCGAGTCATCTCGATTCGCGCTGTCGGTTTTCTCAAGATAACTCGAGTTTTAGGACAGCTACAGAGCTGGTAAGCACAGCTAATCGATTCAGAATGATCAGGCGCGTTCGTCTGTTGAACCCAGAGGTCTGAACTCGGTCTGCTAGCCGAGCTAGGTCCGCAAACTTATTCGTATTATTCGAGTCTTGACAGACGCTCTCGGTTTTCTGTATACTGGACAGCTATAGAGCTGATACGTACAGAAACCGATTCAGAATCATCAATTGCGTTTGTCTGTTCAATCCAGAGCTATGAAATTGGTTTGCTGCCCGATCTAGAATCGCAGAACTATTCGTATTGTTTCAGTTATCTTGAGAGATGCTGTCGGTCCTCTGCACTGAACTCGGGCTGTGGGGGGGCCGCATGGCTGGTAATCACTGGAATCTATTCGGAGACATCAGGTGCGTCCGCCTTTCGAATCCAGAGCTCGGAACTCTGTCTGCTGCCGAGTCCGCGAAACTATTATTGTTCGAGCCATCCTGAGGTGCTGTCGGTTTCCTACACTTAACTCGGGCTGTAGGGGGCTGCAGGGCTGGTAATCACAGGAATCGATTCAGAGACATCAGACGCGTCCGCCTGTTGCATGGAGAGGTCTGAACTCGGTCTGATACTCGAGCTAGGTTTGCCAAGCTATTCGTATTGTTCGAGTCATATTGAGAGGTGCTGTCGATTTACGCACGTAACTCGGGCTGTAGGAGAGCTACAGAGCTCGTACAGAAGACAATCCAGAAGCATCGGGGGCGTTCGGCTGTTACATCGGAGAGGTCTGAAATTGCTTGGGCTGAAAAATTATTTTTTCAGTGTAATTTTCTTTGACATTACATGTTGTCAGGAAGCTCTACGAGTCCCCCGGCGGTAACGAAGGTTGACGGTTTACCGCCGGCGCCCAGTTGGCAAGAAAAATCTCGACGGACGTTTTGACGACTTTTGCTCGGTTGAAAATTTTGTTCTCGAGATTCAACCATTCGTTAGAGCTCTAGTATTTTTTCCCGTGATATTCGATCTTATTCCCGCTCGCCATCTTGATCACAGCTCGATCGGGTACCTTTTACTGCCAAAAAGCACTGCGGCGGGATCGGCCGTTTTGAGTCATCACGATTCGCGCTGTCGGTTTTCTGAAGATAACTCGAGCTTTAGGACAGCTACAGAGCTGGTAAGCACAGCTAATCGATTCAGAATGATCAGGCGCGTTCGTCTGTTGAACCCAGAGGTCTGAACTCGGTCTGCTCGCCGAGCTAGGTCTGCAAACTTATTCGTATTATTCGAGTCATCTTGACAGACGCTCTCGGTTTTCTGTACTTAACTCGAGCTACTGGACAGCTATAGAGCTGATACGTACAGAAGCCGATTCAGAATCATCAATTGCGTTTGTCTGTTGAATCCAGAGCTCTGAACTCGGTCTGCTTCCCGATCTAGAATCGCGAAACTATTCGTATTGTTCGAGTCATCTTGAGAGATGCTGTCGGTTCTCTGCACTGAACTCGGGCTGTGGGGGGGCTGCATGGCTGGTAATCACTGGAATCGATTCGGAGACATCAGGTGCGTCCGCCTTTCGAATCCAGAGCTCGGAACTCTGTCTGCTGCCGAGTCCGCGAAACTATTATTGTTCGAGCCATCCTGAGGTGCTGTCGGTTTCCTACACTTAACTCGGGCTGTAGGGGGCTGCAGGGCTGGTAATCACAGGAATCGATTCAGAGACATCAGACGCGTCCGCCTGTTGCATGGAGAGGTCTGAACTCGGTCTGATACTCGAGCTAGGTTTGCCAAACTATTCGTATTGTTCGAGTCATATTGAGAGGTGCTGTCGATTTACGCACGTAGCTCGGGCTGTAGGAGAGCTACAGAGCTCGTACAGAAGACAATCCAGAAGCATCGGGGGCGTTCGGCTGTTACATCGGAGAGGTCTGAAATTGCTCGGGCTGAAAAACTATTTTTTCAGTGTAATTTTCTTCGACATTATATGTTGTCAGGAAGCTCTACGAGTCCCCCGGCGGTAACGAAGGTTGACGGTTTACCGCCGGCGCCCAGTTGGCCGACCCGACCAGAAAGGACAAAGTGATCACTAAACTCGTAGAGCTTCCCTTAGCAAGTTACTGCTGGAAGCTTAAGAGTAATTCCGGGGCGCCGGAGAGCTAGTTGGCCAGAAAAATCTCGACGGACCTTTTGGTGACTTTTGGTCGGTTGAAAATTTTGTTCTCGAAATTCAACAAGTCGTTTGAGCTCTAGTATTTTTTCCCATGATATTCGATCTTATTCCCGCTCGCCATCTTGATCTCAGCTCGATCGGGTAGCTTTTATTGCCAAAAAGCAGGCAGGCGGGATCGGCCGTTTCAAGTCATCTTGATACAGGATGACGGTTTTCTAAACATAAATCGAGCTTTAGGACCGCTACAGAGCTGGTAAGCACAGCTAATCGATTCAGAATGATCAGGCGCGTTCGCCTGTTTAATCGAGAGGTCTGAACTCGGCCTGCTAGCCGAGCTAGGTCCGCAAACCTATTCGTATTATTCGAGTCATCGTAGCAGACGCTCTCGGTTTTCTGTACTTAACTCGAGCTGTAGGGCAGCAACCGAGCTTATAGTTACAGAATAACTCGTAGAGCTTCCCTTAGCAAGTTATTGCTGGAAGCTGAAGAGTAATTCCGGGGCGCCGGAGAGCTAGTTGGCAAGAAAAATCTCGACGGACCTTTTGGTGACTTTTGGTCGGTTGAAAATTTTGTTTTCGAAATTCAACAATTCGTTTGAGCTCTAGTATTTTTTCCCATGCTATTCGATCTTATTCCCGCTCGCCATCTTGATCTCAGCTCGATCGGGTATCTTTTACTGCCAAAAAGCAGGCAGGCGGGATCGGCCGTTTCGAGTCATCTTGACACGCGATAATGTTTTGCTGAACATAACTCTAGCTTCAGGACAGCTACAGAGCTGGTGAGCACAGCTAATCGATTCAGAATGATCAGGCGCGTTCGCCTGTTGAATCCAGAGGTCTGAATTCGGTCTGCTAGCCGAGCTAGGTCCGCAAACCTGTTCGTATTATTCGAGTCATCTTGACAGGCGCTCTCGGTTTTCTGTACTTAACTCGAGACATTTTGGCTCAAGACTTGGCTCAAGACGTCAGGGTTCGAGACGTCAGGGTTCGAGACGTCAGGGTTCGACGTCGAACAGGGCCCACGTCAGGGCGCACGCACAGGCTTGCCTCAAGCCCCCCTCTCGTGCGGTGCGTGTTTGACGTATCGCAGGGGCTGTGTTCACATTGAATCCTCGCTCTCGTTCTTGATATCAAGATATCGTGGGGATCGCAGGAAGATCAGGATTTGTTTGGATTTTTGCAAAAGACCACTGTGGGTGGTTGGATTGAAAACGGACTCGCAGGGAGCATATTATACCATCAGCAGACGATCAGAGTGAATATTTCACGTCAGCTGACTTTGGTGCGGATAGTGACCCACATCCGTGTGATTGGTTGAAAGACACATCAGCTACTGTGCCGCGATTAACGACGCAGGAGAAGAGAGAAGATCAGACAGCACTTGAGTTGGAAATTTCTCCACCAGAGGCATTTGTTCTGCAGGAGGCGTACGATTTCAAGAAGATTGGGCAATCAGATAGATATCAGGCTGCACTTCACACATTGCGCACAGTCAAAGAGAGGAATAAACGACGTTCGCCAGCAATCATGGCGGATGACAAAGCAGAAGATAGCAAAATGGGAGGGAATGCGAGTAGTGAGTGGTTGAGAGAGGTGAGGGCGAAAGGGGAGGGCAAAGGTTCCAGTGCTTCGAGTGGTCTGGCCGCGGCTTCCAGTGCTGCTGTCCAGGCGCCTCATTTAGCTACAGCCCAAGTCCCCAAGGCTACGAGTGGTCTGGCCGTGGCCCAAAGTGCTGCTGTCCAGGCGCCTCAACCAGCTACAATGACGCCCGAGGAAATGTTCAGACAGATTTTGAAGGGCCAGAGTGAAGTAACTGCGACGGTTAGTGAGTTCAAAACGTCGGTTGCAGCTGATTTACATGTCATGGAGGAAAATATTGATAGAACAACGTCAGATGTCAAAACGCTATCGGAGCAAATGAAGCAGGCCCAAGCTGACATTCAGAATCTGAAAAATGGAGACGCTCAATCTTGCGCAAGCGGTTCGACTAGATACGGATCAGGTGACGCGGGCAGTGGTGCAGGGCATAATTCGAATTGGGTACCATCATATATTGAGTTCAAAGGATGGATATCACGTGAGGGTTGGAAGAATAGAGAGATAAAACAAAGGGAGGCCATGAAACAACAGGTGCTGACCGACAACATAACGAAATTATTGGGATTGGCATCGTTGGACGCAACACATAATGCTGCTTTTGATCATGCGAGAACTGCGGGGGAGAATACTGGCAGGTACTGGCCATACACACGAGGGCGGATCTATTTCAAAGAGGGGACGGCAGTGGAGATCATATGGCAGGTTCGGAATTGTTTCGACAGCGAATACAAGAGGGGAAACACTGACCTTCCACCGAATGTAAAGTTTCATGTGGAATGCGCGCCATGGAGAACACCCCATGTCCAACAGATCGGTAAGTTCCAGAGTTGCTTTGCGGAAGTGAAGAAAACGACGGGGACAATGTGCAAGGGGGAGCCAGGGCCGCCAAAATCATACATATGGTTTACACAAAACCCACAGGCAGATCCAGACACAAGAGTACTGATTGCTGAGTGGGGTGTACACAGCGGGTGGGCGCTACACACTAATAATCTGAGGAGGGTGGAGCCTGAGGTGGATCAAGAGGGGTTACTCACGAAGCTCAGACAGACGAACAATTGACGGTGCCAGTCTGCCACTCAGCTCGCGGTGGCAACTTGGAATGTCAACATGAGGAATAGCGAGCTTTTGCCAGCAATGCTGGAGTTTTGTCATTATGATGTGCTATGTTTGCAGGAGTGTCAGTACATGTCATCGGAAGCATTTGAAGCATGTGGGTGGCAGGTGCGTTTTAGTGTGTGCCGACGAGCTGCTGTGGCCTTCAGAGGCCCATGGGCGGCGACTATTTCGGACAGTAAGTGTGGTGAGAGGTTTGCTGTTGTACAATTTGCATCTGTGGTCGTGTCCTCAGTGTACCTACCCACAGTGCAGCGGGGAGATGATAGGCTCGATGAATATTGTGACGTTCTAGCTAAGCTGTGTGCATGCATGCAACTATGTAGCGAGCAATACCAGGGGTCCAAAGTATTGCAGTTTGTGGGGACAGATGCGCAGACGGAGCTGGAACCAAATCTCTTGGGGTTCACGGGAGAAGGATTGGAGGAGGTGTGGATGAGGTCGGAGGCGAAACATCATGAGGAGAGGAGGGACATGCTCGTGCGCTTTCTGAATCACTGGGGTCTTTGTGCAGCCAACACCTACGGCGTGCGACAAGTGACGCACAGGCCGTGGAGTACCAGCAGTTACTCCAGGGTGTTGGACTATGTATTTGTGCCGACACAATTTGCAGGTACCGAGGTGGCTCGGACCAACTGCTCATTTCAATGCACGGTGGAATTTGTTGATCCTACACAGGATCGAGCGTCACGCTACAGTGACCATGCGAAGGTAGGGGTGAGGATAAAACATGCGTCGGTGCGCAAGCCTTTCGTGCGACCCAGGCCCCCGAGCCTCATCAATTGGGCCCCGGAGGATTATGAGTCAGCGAATGTGTTCAGTACACTGGCCGATGTGCAGGTACAACAACATATGAACCAACAGGGTGACATAAATATACAAACAGTTGGACAGATGCTTGTGAGTGCTGCGACGATGTGTAGGCATACAAAGGGCAGGGCGGATACTAAACCAATCAAAAAACCTGACCAACTCGTGGACGTTGAAGCGGAGTTAAGGAGGGGTGTCTTCGGTGAGCGTAGGAAACAATTACTGAGACGTCAAAAAACACTCCGAAGAAAGTTCAGGCGGGAACAGCTCCTCAAGGACTCCACTGGCCTCAAACATGGACCCCGTAGGTGTATCAAGGAAATGCTGTGTGACGGGATACTGACAGAAAATAAACAAAGATGGGTGGAGGAGCTCAACAAACACGTACAACGGTCATATACATGTGATGGGGAGGGAGGAGCTGCAAAGAGAGAGTTGCATCGACTACGGACACAGTGGGAGGCAGAGGGCAGAACTACGAACAGGGTCATATCTATGGGTGTGTTGCTGGGGGCTCGAGCCCGATTGAAGGGCGGCACCGCAGCGGGCTCTGATGGCCTGGTGGCGGAGATTCTCAAAGCAATACCTTGGAATGCATTGAGATTGATACGACACTCATTTCAAGAAATACATGATCAGAAAAAGTCGTCACCTGATTCGTGGAGAAAGTTGTGCGCACAGTTGATTCCAAAAATGAGCATGATCCAAACATTTGGGGAGACTCGTGCAATATCGCTGTTGAGTGTTATGAGCAAGTGGTACATGGCGTGCCTTCTTATTCTTGTGGAGGAACATGGACATATCAAAAAATTGGCGACATATGAATTCCAGAAGAGTCACAAAGTTCATCACATGACGGCCCCTTGGCTGCACATGACTCGTCATGCCACTCTCTGGGGAAAAGGCGAGTCGGTACATGTGGGGATAATGGATATAAAGAAAGCGTTTGATCATGTCACTGTCTCGATGGTGATCCGCGCGATGGAACATCTAAGATATCCAACAGATCTGAGTATTGCAATTGTGGAGCCTATGATTGGAAACACAGCAGTTTTTTGATTTCCAGGATGTGTGCAGCGAAGAGATCCTGTATAACAAGTCGGTGCGGACTGGAGGGAAAGAAGGCCCAGTACTCTTCAATATTGTGTTGGAGGCAATTTGGGCCTCTATTGCTGAATCATGGGAAGCATGTCATTATGGAGTACGATTGGAAGGCGAGGGGACACAACAGGCGCTGGTCAACCATTACATATGGGCTGACAATGTGGTGCTGCTGGCAGCTTCGGCGAATCAGCTGAGGAATATGGTGAGTATGTTGACCGTGGCCCTCAGACGGGCTGGTATGGACTGGAAGATTGAGAGCCTGGAGTACCTTGTTTTTGGGCTGAGACAAAACCAGGGACCACAATCATTAGTTTGCGAACTGGGAGATGATATTTGTGCACGGGCTGGAGACCCCAGCCTACCCTATCAATTACGTGAGGCGGTGGTTTTGCCGAGAAAAAGCGAGTGCGACATACTGGGAGTTAAATTTGTGACGAACCCGAGGGATTTCCATGCAGTGCGGCACCGTATTGATGCAGGCAGGCGGTGTTTCTATGCTGATATTAAATTCTATCGATCACGCGCGGTGAGCATGAGGGAGAAATTCAGACGGTATCAGAGCAGAGTTCAACAGATCATATGCCATGGATGTGTGGGGTGGAGCTGTAATGAACATGTGCTGAACATATTGAGGAGCTTTGAAGGAAGATGTTTGAACACAATGCGAGGATTACATAGAAAAGAGACGGAAACGTGGGAGGAGTTCAGGGATCGCAGTACCAACAGATCCAGGGAGATGTTCAAGGAGGGGGGGTTCAAAACGTTGGTGGAGAAAGTTGCGAGGTACAACTTTGAATTCGCCGTGGAGGTATCCCAATATAAGTGCCACATGCCGTCCACTGTGCATAGCAAATCGTGGCAGCAGACGCTGCGCTCCATGTTGCACGTATCAGGGGAGTGGACGGTGCAGAGGGATGAAATGCTGGCGGCAGTAAGTCGGACGATGTCGAGAGAGGGAACGAGACGGCTCAGAGGCAGACCACGAATCGTGGCTAGCAGCTGGCATGCACCCTTTGAAAAATTGAGGTCGCTTCTGTGGCACGACACGTGCGTTGCACCGACGGATTGGGAGGAGTTTGTGGAACACATATCACAGATACCCAAAGTGGAGGATATGTTTGTGAGGAGGAGTAAGGAGAGGAGGATGGGAGGGTTTGCGAAGACACCGACAGATGACGAGTTGTCCCGACGTCTTGCAGTTATTAACGAACAGACTACGACATGGGACCCTGGGATGGAAGGTATCGCTGTTGAAATGTGCGGAGACAGTAAAACGGTCGTACAATGGTTGAGGGGAATCTGGGCTTGTGACAACAGTGGGTATGCCAAACGGATCGCCAGGATACAAAATATCATGTATGACGTGAGTGAACAACACAACATACGATGCCCGACGTACGGTAGGGATTTCTGGAAACATATCTATAGGGAAGCCAATGCCTATGCGGATGAGCTTACACACCATGCGAGAGAAGGAAACTGTTACAGAATTTACAAGCACGACTATATCAAACAGAACAGGACAAACATCAAATACATCAGAGGATGCTGGGGTGGTGGAGTGAGCAGTGAGGGTGCTGCAGGAGGTCACTGGATCGAAGTTGCTCCAGAGAATGGCCCGTGGACACTCGTGAGCTCAGAAGCCTACATGTTTGATGTAGGAGCCACCGTGACGGAGGCAGAATTATCTGCTGCCGAGCGCCTGTGCACAGGTGTGGAGCACATTGTTAAAGAAATTTCCTCTGCAAAGCGGAGGAGGCGGATTTAACTGGCTCTAGCCCTTAGGCTTGGGCGCACGCGCCCTGTGTAGCCTGACCAAACACCAAACTCGAGCTACTGGACAGCTACAGAGCTGATGCGTACATAATCTGATTCAGAATCATCCGTGGCCGTTGTCTGTTGAATACAGAGCGCTGAACTCGGTCTGCTGTCCGATCTAGAATCACGAAACTATTCGTATTCTTCGAGTCATCTTGAGAGATGCTGTCGGTTCTCTGCACTTCACTCGGGCTGTAGGGGGCTGCGTGGCTGGTAACCACTGGAATCGATTCGGAGACATCAGGCGCGTCCGCGTGTCGAATCCAGAGCTCCGAACTCTGTCTGCTGCCCAAACTAGGTTCGCGAAACGTATTGTTCGATTAATCATAAGAGGTGCTGTAGGTTTCCTGCACTTAACTCGGGCTGTAGGGGGGGGGGGGGGGGTTGCAGGGCTGGTAATCACAGGAATCGATTCAGAGACATCAGACGCGTCCGCCTGTCGCATGCAGAGGTCTGAACTCGGTCTGATACTCGAGCTAGGTTTGCGAAACTATTCGTATTCTTCGAGTCATCTTGAGAGGTGGTGTCGATTTAAGCACTTAACTGGGCTGTAGGAAAGCTAGAGAGCTCGTACAGAAGACAATCCCGAAGCATCGGGGGCGTTGGGCTGTTGCATCGGAGAGGTATGAAATTGCTTGGGCTGAAAAACTGTTTTTTCAATGTATTTTTTTCGACATCATATGTTGTCAGGAAGCTCTACGAGTCCCCCGGCGGTAACAAAGGTTGACGGTTTACCGCCGGCGCCCAGTTCGATTAGGAATCTTCAGGCGTGTTCGTCTCTTGAATCGAGAGCTCTGAACTCGGCCTGCTGCCCGAGCTAGGTTCGCGAAACTATTCGTGTTATTCGAGTCATCTTGAGAAATGCTCTCAGTTTTCTGCACTTAACTCGTGCTCCCTTAGGGCTACAGTGCTGCTGGTCACAAAAATCGATTTGAAGACATCAGGCGCGTCCGTCTGTCGAATCCAGAGCTCGGAACTCGGTCTGCTGCCCGAACTAGTCTGCGAAACTGTTCGTATAGTTCGAGTCATTCTCAGAGGTGCTGTCGGTTTTCTGCACTTAACTCGGGCTGTAGAGGGGCTGCAGGGCTGGTAATCAGAGGAGTCGATTGACAGACATCAGACGCGTCCGCCTGTCGCAGTCAGAGGTCTGAACTCGGTTTGATACTCGAGCTGGTTGCCAAACTGTTCTTTTTCTTTTGTTAGAGTCATCTTGAGAGGTCAGAAGTCGCTTTGGAATTTGTTTCACATTACATATTGTCAGGAAGCTCTACGAGTCCCCGGCGGTAACAAAGGTTGACGGTTTACCGCCGGCGCTCAGTTTGGGTGCTTTTGCGAAAAATTGAAGGATATTTGACAATTCATTTTGAGAGCAGATTTTTCGCACCTGTAGTGGGTTATGCCGCGTCCGCCAGTAAAGTTTTCAGGCCCATAGGTGCAGTATTACTATCAAAACACTTGGAGCAACCGACATTGGATAAAAACAGAAAAACGTGATTTTTCGAGTTTTTCGTTTCTCGCTCCAGAAGCTTTCTTCATGTGTTCCGACGATCGGTGTGCAAGAGAAGAGCTCTACGAGGTTCCCGGCGGTTACCAGGTTGACGGTTTACCGCCGGTTCCCATTCCGGCGCGGGGTGGAGCTAGTTGGTCGACCCGGCCAGAAAGGACAAAGTGATAACTTTTGGGTGGTTTTGCATTTTTTTGAAAGATATTCGACAATTCATTTTGAGAAAGCAGATTCTTCGCACCTGTAAACGACTATGAGGGCCTCTCTGTCTTAGTATGAGCTCCGTAGACGCACTTTTACTATCAAAACACTTGGAGCAACCATCTTCATGTCGACACGAAAAAATCAATTTTCCCCTTTTCGAGAAATGCTTCCAGAAGCTCTCTCTTTTGACTCTGAGCACTCTTACGCGTGAAAGGAGCTCTACGAGGTTCCCGGCGGTGACCAGGTTGACGGTTCACCGCCGGCGCCATTGGTCGACCCGACCAGAAGAGAAGGTGTGAGAACTTTTGGCGGGTTTTAGGTAAGATTTGAAAGATATTTGACAATTGATTTTGAGAAAGCAGATTTTTACTCCAAGCATTGGGATATGAACTCCGTTTCCTGAGCATTTCAGCTCTCTAGAGCAAGATTTAGTACTAGTTGACTTGGAGGAACCGACGTTGGAAAAAACAGAAAATGTGATTGTTCGAGTTTCTCAGGTCTTGCCCTGGACGCTTCCTTGATGCTTACTGAGGAGCGCCGTGTGCAAGAAGAGCTCTACGAGGGCACCGGCGGTAACCTGGTTGGCGGTTTACCGCCGTTTCCCAGTACCTCGTAGAGCTCTTCGGCAACGATGAGCTAGAGGAATTTCGGCGCGGGGTGGAGCTAGTTGGCCCACCCGGCCGAGGCGGACAATGTGGCAACGTTTGGGTGGTTTTGCGAATGTGTGAAAGATATGTGACCATTTATTTTAAGAAAGCAGATTTTTCGCACCTGTAAAAGACTATGAGGGCCTCTCTGTCTCAGTATGAGCTCTGTAGGCGCACTTTTACTATCAAAACACTTGGCGGAACCATCTTTATGTCAACGCGAAAAATCAATTTTCCCCTTTTCGAGAAATGCTTCCAGAAGCTCTCTCTTTCGACTCCGAGCACTCTTACGCGTGAAATGAGCTCTACGAGGTTCCCGGCGGTGACCAGGTTGACGGTTCACCGCCAGCGCCATTATTGCTGGAAGCTTAAGAGTAATTCCGGGGCGCTGGAGAGCTAGTTGGCAAGGAAAATCTCGACGGACCTTCTGGTGACTTTTGGTCGGTTGAAAATTTTGTTCTCAAAATTCAACCATTTGTTAGAGCTCTAGTATTTTTTCCCGTGATATTCGATCTTATTCCCGCTCGCCATCTTGATCTCAGCTCGGTCGGGTACCTTTTACTGCCAAAAAGCGTCCCGGCGGGATCGGCCATTTCGAGTCATCTCGATGCGCGGTGTCGGTTTTCTCAAGATAACTCGAGCTTCAGGACAGTTACAGAGCTAGTAAGCACAGCTAATCGACACAGGATGATCAGACGCTTCGCCTGTCGACCCCAGAGGTCTGAACTCGGTCTGCTCTCCGATCTAGAATCGCGAAACTATTTGTATTGTTCGAGTCATCTTGAGAGATGCTGTCGGTTCTCTGCACTTAACTCGGGCTGTAGGGGGGGATGCAGGGCTGGTAATCACAGGAAACGCTTCGGAGACATCAGGCGCGTGCGCCTTTCGAATCGAGAGCTCCGAGCTCTGTCTGCTGCCCGAACTAGGTCCGCAAAACTATTCGTATTGTTCGAGTCATTCTGAGAGGTGCTGGTTTTCTGCACTTAACTCGGGCGGTAGGGGGGGCTGCAGGGCTGGTAATCACAGGGATCGATTCAGAGACATGAGACGCGTCCGCCTGTCGCATGTAGAGGTCTGAACTTGGACTGATACTCGAGATAGGTTTGCCAAACTATTCGTATTGTTCGAGTCATCTTGGGAGTGCTGTCGATTTACGCACGTAACTCGGGCTGTAGAAAGCTACAGAGCTCGTACAGAAGACAACCCAGAAGCATTGGGGGCGTTCGGCTGTTGCATCCGAGAGGTCTGAAATTGCTTGGGCTGAACAACTATTTTTCTGTGTAATTTTTTCAACATTATATGTTGTCAGGAAGCTCTACGAGTCCCCCGGCGGTAACAAAGGTTGACGGTTTACCTCCGGCGCCCAGTAACTTGTAGAGCTTCCCTCAGCAAGTTATTGCTGGAAGCTTAAGAGTAATACCTCGTAGAGCTCTTCGGCATCGATGAGCTAGAGGAATTCCGGCGCGGGGTGGAGCTAGTAACTCGTAGAGCTTCCCTTAGCAAGTTATTACTGGAAGCTTAAGAGTAATTCCGGGGCGCTGGAGAGCTAGTTGGCAAGAAAAATCTCGACGGACCTTTTGCTGACTTTTGGTCGGTTGAAAATTTTGTTCTCGAAATTCAACAATTCGTTTGAGCTCTAGTATTTTTTCCCGTGATATTCGATCTTATTCCCGCTCGCCATCTCGATCTCAGCTCGATCGGGTACCTTTTACTGCCAAAAAGCACACGGGCGGGATCGGCCGTTTCGAGTCATCTTGTCACGCGGTGTTGGTTTTCTCAAGATAATTCGAGCTTCAGGACAGCTAAAGAGCTGGTAAGCACAGCTAATCGATTCAGAATGATCAGACGCGTTCGCCTGTTGAATCCAGAGGTCTGAAATCGGTCTGCTAGCCGAGCTAGGTCCGCCAACCTGTTCGTATTATTCGAGTCATCTTGACAGGCGCTCTCGGTTTTCTGTACTTAACTCGAGCTACAGGACAGCTAAAGAGCTGATGCGTACAGAATCTGATTCAGAATCATCAGTGGCCGTTGTCTGTTGAATCCAGAGCTCTGAACTCGGTCTGCTGCCCGATCTAGAATCGCGAAACTATTCGTATTGTTCGAGTCGCTTGCGAGATCCTGTCGGTTCTCTGCACTTAACTCGGGCTGTAGGGGGGCTGCATGGCTGGTAATCACTGGAATCGATTCGGAGACATCAGACGCGTTCGCCTGCGGAATCCAGAGCTCCGAACTCGGTCTGTTGCCCGAACTAGGTCCGCGAAGCTATTCGTATTGTTCGAGTCATCCTGAGAGGTGCTGTCGGTTTCCTGCACTTAACTCTGCTGCAGGGGGGGCTGCAGGGCTGGTAATCAGAGGGATCGATTCAGAGACATCAGACGCGTCCGCCTGTCGCATGCAGAGGTCTGAACTCGGTCTGCTACTCGAACCAGGTTTGCCAAACTATTCGTATTGTTCGAGTCATCTTGAGAGGTGCTGTCGATTCACGCACGTAACTCGGGCTGTAGGAGAGCTACAGAGCTCGTACAGAAGACAATCTAGAAGCATCGGGGGCGTTCGGCTGTTGCATCCGAGAGGTCTCAAATTGCCTGGGCCGAATAACTTTTTCCCAACCATCCTGCGGTGTTGGGTCCTCGTTTTGAAGAGACCGCGCCCCGCGTCCACTCCTCCCGCTGCCCCTCCCCCTCCTTGCCTCTGCTCTCGGCACACCTCTCACGCGTTTCGTAGCCCCATAGGGAGCTCCACCGAAGGCCCCAGTGGGGGTGTTCGCATGCGGTTCCCCCACCCAGGGCAGCGTTTCGTGGCCCCATAGGGAGCTCCACCGAAGGCCCCAGTGGGGGTGTTCGCATGCGGTTCCCCCACCCAGGGCAGCGTTTCGTGGCCCCATAGGGAGCTCCACCGAAGGCCCCAGTGGGGGTGTTCGCATGCGGTTCCCCCACCCAGGGCAGCGTTTCGTGGCCCCATAGGGAGCTCCACCGAAGGCCCCAGTGGGGGTGTTCGCATGCGGTTCCCCCACCCAGGGCAGCGTTTCGTGGCCCCATAGGGAGCTCCACCGAAGGCCCCAGTGGGGGTGTTCGCATGCGGTTCCCCCACCCAGGGCAGCGTTTCGTGGCCCCATAGGGAGCTCCACCGAAGGCCCCAGTGGGGGTGTTCGCATGCGGTTCCCCCACCCAGGGCAGCGTTTCGTGGCCCCATAGGGAGCTCCACCGAAGGCCCCAGTGGGGGTGTTCGCATGCGGTTCCCCCACCCAGGGCAGCGTTTCGTGGCCCCATAGGGAGCTCCACCGAAGGCCCCAGTGGGGGTGTTCGCATGCGGTTCCCCCACCCAGGGCAGCGTTTCGTAGCCCCATAGGGAGCTCCACCGAAGGCCCCAGTGGGGGTGTTCGCATGCGGTTCCCCCACCCAGGGCAGCGTTTCGTAGCCCCATAGGGAGCTCCACCGAAGGCCCCAGTGGGGGTGTTCGCATGCGGTTCCCCCACCCAGGGCAGCGTTTCGTGGCCCCATAGGGAGCTCCACCGAAGGCCCCAGTGGGGGTGTTCGCATGCGGTTCCCCCACCCAGGGCAGCGTTTCGTGGCCCATAGGGAGCTCCACCGAAGGCCCCAGTGGGGGTGTTCGCATGCGGTTCCCCCACCCAGGGCAGCGTTTCGTGGCCCCATAGGGAGCTCCACCGAAGGCCCCAGTGGGGGTGTTCGCATGCGGTTCCCCCACCCAGGGCAGCGTTTCGTAGCCCCATAGGGAGCTCCACCGAAGGCCCCAGTGGGGGTGTTCGCATGCGGTTCCCCCACCCAGGGCAGCGTTTCGTGGCCCCATAGGGAGCTCCACCGAAGGCCCCAGTGGGGGTGTTCGCATGCGGTTCCCCCACCCAGGGCAGCGTTTCGTAGCCCCATAGGGAGCTCCACCGAAGGCCCCAGTGGGGGTGTTCGCATGCGGTTCCCCCACCCAGGGCAGCGCTTCGTGGCCCCATAGGGAGCTCCACCGAAGGCCCCAGTGGCTGCTCTCGCATGCGGTTCCCCCACCCAGGGCAGCGCTTCGTGGCCCCATAGGGAGCTCCACCGGAGGCCCCAGTGGCTGCTCTCGCATGCGGTTCCCCCACCCAGGGCAGCGCTTCGTGGCCCCATGGGGAGCTCCACCGAAAGCCCCAGTGGCGCAGTTCGCATGCGCTTCCCCCACCCAGGGCAGCGTTTCGTGGCACCATAGGGAGCTCCACCGAAGGCCCCAGTGGCGCAGTTCGCATGCGGTTCCCCCACCCAGGGCAGCGTTTCGTAGCCCCATAGGGAGCTCCACCGAAGGCCCGCCCCGGTGGCGCAGTCCGCATGCGGTTCCCCCATCCATGGCAGCGCTTCGTGGCCCCATATGGAGCCCCACCGAAAGCGGCACCCACAACGCGTTACCAACAATTGCTTATGGTTGGGTCTTTCGCCAGGATAATTTTTCTGTGTAATTTCTTTCGACATTATATGTTGTCAGGAAGCTCTACGAGTCCCCCGGCGGTAACAAAGGTTGACGGTTTACCGCCGGCGCCCAGTTGGCCGACCCGGCCCCGACGGACAATGTGGCAACTTTTGGGTGGTTTTGCGATTTTTGGAAGGATATTTGACCATTTATTTTGAGAAAGCAGATTTTTCGCACCTGTATATGTCTAAGAGGGCCTCCGCGTCTTTATATGAGCTCTCTAGATGCACTTTTACTATCAAAACACTTGGCGAAACCAACTTCATGTCGACATCCAAAAAATCATGTTTTCTCTTTTTCGAGAAATGCTCCAGAAGCCCTCTCTTTTGATACTGAGCACTCTTACGCGTGTTAGGAGCTCTACGAGGTTCCCGGCGGTGACCAGGTTGACGGTTCACCGCCGGCGCCAGTTCCGGGGCGCTGGAGAGCTAGTTGGCAAGAAACATCTCGACGGACCTTTTGATGACTTTTGGTCGGTTAAAAATTTTGTTCTCGAAATTCAACCATTCGTTAGAGCTCTAGTATTTTTCCCATGATATTCGATCTTATTCTCGCTCGCCATCTTGATCTCAGCTCGATCGGGTACCTTTTACTGCCAAAAAGCGTCCAGGCGGGATCGGCCCTTTCGAGTCATCTTGTCACGCGGTGTCGGTTTTCTGAAGATAACTCGAGCTTCAGGACAGCTACAGAGCTGGTAAGCACAGCTAATCGATTCAGAATAATCAGACGCGTTCGCCTGTTGAATCCAGAGGTCTGAAATCGGTCTGCTAGCCGAGCTAGGTACCTATTCGTATTATTCGAGTCATCTTGACAGACGCTCTCGGTTTTCTGTACTTATTAACTCGAGCTACAGGACAGCTACAGAGCTGATGCGTACAGAATCTGATTCAGAATCATCAGTGGCCGTTGTCTGTTGAATCCAGAGCTCTGAACTCAGTCTGCTGCCCGATCTAGAACCGCGAAACTATTCGTATTGTTCGAGTCATCTTGAGAGATGCTGTCGGTTCTCTGCACTTAACCTGGGCTGTAGGGGGACTGCATGACTGGTAATCACAGGAATTGATTCGGAGACAGCAGGCGCGTCCGTCTTTCGAATCCAGAGCTCTGAACTCTGTCTGCTGCCCGAACTAGGTCCGCGAAACTATTCGTATTGTTCGAGTCATCCTGAGAGGTGCTGTCGGTTTCCTGCATATCTCGGGCTGTATGGGGGGGGCTGCATGGCTGGTAATCACAGGAATCGATTCAGAGACGTCAGACGCGTCCGCCTGTCGCACCCAGAGGTCTGAACTCGGTCTGATACTCGAGCTAGGTTTTCCAAACTATTCGTATTGTTCGAGTCATCTTGAGAGGCGCTGTCGATTTACGCACGTTACTCGGGCTGTAGGAGAGCTACAGAGCTCGTGCAGAAAAAAATCCAGAAGCATCGGGGCGTTCGGCTGTTGCATCCGAGAGGGCTGGAATTGCTGGGGCTGAAACATTTTTTTCGGTGTAAATTTTTTCGCCATTATATGTTGTTAGGAAGCTCTACGAGTCCTCCGGCGGTAACAAAGGTTGACGGTTTACCGCCGGCGCCCAGTTCCGGGGCGCTGGAGAGCTAGTTGGCAAGAATAATCTCGACGGACTTTTTGCTGACTTTTGGTCGGTTGAAAATAACTCGTAGAGCTTCCCTTAGCAAGTTGTTGCTGGAAGCTTAAGAGTAATTCCGGGGTGCTGGAGAGCTAGTTGGCAAGAAAAATCTCGACGGACTTTTTGATGACTTTTGGTCGGTTGAAAATTTTGTTCTCGAAATTCAACCATTCGTTAGAGCTCTAGTATTTTTTCCCATGATATTCGATCTTATTCCCGCTCGCCATCTTGATCTCAGCTCGATCGGGTACCTTTTACTGCCAAAAAGCAGGCAGGCGGGATCGGCCGTTTCGAGTCATCTTGATACGCGCTGCCGGTTTTTCAAGATAACTCGAGCTTCAGGACAGCTACAGAGCTGGTGAGCACAGCTAATCGATGCAGAATGATCAGGCTCGTTCGCCTGTTGTACCCAGAGGTCTGAACTCGGTCTGCTAGCCGAGCTAGGTCCGCAAACCTATTCGTATTATTCGAGTCATCTTGACAGACGCTCTCCGTTTTCTGTACTTAACTCGAGCTACAGGGCAGCTACATAGCTGATGCGTACAGAATCTGATTCAGAATCATAGTGGCCGTTGTCTGGTGAATCGAGAGCTCTGAACTCGGTCTGCTCTCCGATCTAGAATCGCGAAACTATTCGTATTGTTCGAGTCATCTTGAGAGATGCTGTCGGCTCTCTGCACTTAACTCGGGCTGTAGGGGGGCTGCATAGCTGGTAATCACTGGAATCGATTCGGAGACATGAGGCGCGTCCGCCTTTCGAATCCAGAGCTCCGAACTCTGTCTGCTGCCCGAACTAGATCCGCGAAACTATTCGTATTGTTTGAGTCATGCTCAGAGGTGCTATCGGTTTTCTGCATAACTCGGGCTCTAGGGGGGCTGCAGGGCTGGTAATCACATGATTCGATTCAGAGACATCAGACGCGTCTGCCTGTCCCATGCAGAGGTTTGAACTCGGTCTGATACTCGAGCTAGATTTGCCAAACTATTCGTATTGTTCGAGTCATCTTGAGAGGTGCTGTCGATTTACGCACGTAACTCGGGCTGTAGAAGAGCTACAGAGCTCGTACTGAAGACAATCCAGAAGCATCTGGGGCGTTCGGCTGTTGCATCCGAGAGGTTAGAAATTGCTGGGCTTGAAAAAACTTATTTTTTCCGTGTTTTTTTTTTGTCGCATTATATGTTGTCAGGAAGCTCTACGAGTCCCCCGGCGGGAACGAAGGTTGACGGTTTACCGCCGGCGCCCAGTTTTGTTCTCGAAATTCAACCATTCGTTAGAGCTCTAGTATTTTTTCCCGTGATATTCGATCTTATTCCCGCTCGCCATCTTGATCTCAGCTCGATCGGGTACCTTTTCCTGCCAAAAAGCACACGGGCGGGATCAGCCGTTTCGGGTCATCTTGTCACGCGGTGACGGTTTTCTCAAGATAACTCGAGCTTCAGGATAGCTACAGAGCTGGTAAGCACAGCTAATCGATTCAGAATGATCAGGCGCGTTCGCCTGTTGAACCCAGAGGTCTGAACTCGGTCTGCTAGCCGAGCTAGGTCCGCAAACCTATTCGTATTATTCGAGGCATCTTGACAGACACTCTCGGTTTTCTGTACTTAACTCGAGCTACAGGACAGCTATAGAGCTGATGCGTACAGAATCTGATCCAGAATCATCAGTGTCCGTTGTCTGTTGAATCCAGAGCTCTGAACTCGGTCTGCTGCCCGATCTAGAATCGCGAAACTATTCGTATTGTTCGAGTCATCTTGAGAGATGCTGTCGGTTCTCTGCACTTAACTCGGGCTGTAGGGGGCTGCATGGGTCGCTGGTAATCACGGAATCGATTCGGAGACATCAGACGCGTCCTCTTTCGAGTCTGAAGCTCTGAACGTCTGTCTGCTGTTCCGAACTAGGTCCGCGAAACTATTCGTATTGTTCGAGTCATCCTGAGAGGTGCTGTCGGTTTCCTGCACTTAACTCGGGCTGTAGGGGGGGCTGCAGTGCTGGTAATCACAGGAATCGATTCAGAGAGATCAGACGCGTCCGCCTGTCGCATGCAGAGATCTGAACTCGGTCTGATACTCGAGCTAGGTTTGTCAAACTATTCGTATTGTTCGAGTCATCTTGAGAGGTGCTGTCGGTTTACGCACGTAACTCGGGCTGTAGAAGAGCTACAGAGCTCGTACAGAAGACAATCCAGAAGCATCGGGGGCGTTCGGCTGTTGCATCCGAGAGGTCTGAAATTGCTTGGGCTGAACAACTATTTTTTCTGTGTAATATTTTTCGACATTATATGTTGTCAGGAAGCTCTGCGAGTCCCCCGGCGGTAACAAAGGTTGACGGTTTACCGCCGGCGCCCAGTTTTGGTGACTTTTGGTCGGTTGAAAATTTTGTTCCCGAAATTCAATTATTCGTTTGAGGTCTAGTATTTTTTCCCGTGATATTCGATCTTATTCACGCTCGCCATCTTGATCTCAGCTCGATCGGGTGAATATACCTCGTAGAGCTCATCGGCATCGATGAGCTAGAGGAATTCCGGCGCGGGATGGAGCTAGTTGGCCGACCCGGCCTTAAGAGACAAAGTGGTGACTTTGGGTCGGTTTTGGTAAGATTTGAAAGATATGTGACAATTTATTTTGAGAAGCCAGATTTTTCTCACGTGTAGTGGGTTATTCCGCGTCTGCCAATTAAATTTTCAGGTCCGTAGTTGCAATATTACTATCGAAAGAATTGCAGGAACCGTTTTTGGATGGAAACCGAAAAATCGTATGTTTTTTCGATTTTGTCGGCTCTCGCTTTAGAAGCTTCCTTCATGTTTTCTGAGGAGCGCTGTGCAAGAAAAGAGCTCTACGAGGTGCTCGGCGGTAACCTGTTTGACGGTTTACCGCCGGTGCCCATTACTATCGAAAAGCACTGTGGCGGGATCGGCCGTTTTCAGTCATCTTGATACGCGCTGACAGTTTTCTGAACATAACTCGAGCTTTAGGACAGCTACAGAGCTGGTAAGCACAGCTAATCGATGTAGAATGATTAGGCGCGTTCGCCTCTTGAATCGGGAGGTCTGAACTCGGTCTGTCAGCCGAGCTAGGTCCGCAAACCTATTCGTATTCTTCGAGTCATCTTGACAGGAACTCTCGGTTTTCTGTACTTAACTCGAGCTGTAGGACAGCTACAGAGCTAATATTTACAGAAACCGATTCAGAATCATCAGTTTCGTTTGTCTGTCGAATCCAGAGCTCTGAACTCGGTCTGCTGCCCGATCTAGAATCTCGAAACTATTCGTATTGGTCGAGTCATCTTGAGAAGTGCTCTCGGTTTTCTTCACTCAACTCGCGCTGAGGGAGGCTACAGTGCTGGTGGTCAGAGGAATCGATTTGAAGACATCAGGCGCGTCCGCCTGTCGAATCCAGAGCTTGGAACTCGGTCTGCTGCCCGAATTAGGTCTGCGAAACTATTGTATTGTTCGAGTCATCCTGAGAGGTGCTGTCGGTTTTCTGCACTTAACTCGGGCTGTAGGGGGGCTGCAGTGCTGGTAATGACAGGAGTCGATTCGCAGACATCAGACGCGCCCGCCTGTCGCATTCAGAGGTCAAAAAATATTCACGATGAGTCGGAATGTTGGTAGGTGCTGTCGGTTTTCTCAACTTAAGTCGAGCTAGGAAGCTCTACGAGTCTCCCGGCGGTACCGAGGTTGACGGTTTACCGCCGGCGCCCAGTTCCGGCGCGCTGGAGAGCTAGTTGGCAAGAAACATCCCGACGGACCTTTTGCTGACTTCTGGAGAATTCCGACGCGGGGTGGAGCTAGTTGGCCGACGCGACCAGAAAGGACAATGTGGTAACTTTTGGTAGTTTTGCAAATATTTGAAATATATTTGACAATTCATTGTGAGCACGCAGATTGTTCGCACCTGTAGCGGGTTATGCCGCGCTCGCCAGTGAAATTCTCTGGTCCGCAGGTGCAGTATTACCAGAACACTTGGAGGAACCGACGTTGGATAACAACAGAAAAACGTGTTTTTTCGAGTTTTTCCTTTCTCGCTCCAAATCTTCATGTGTTTTAAGAAGCGCGGTGTGAGAAAGCTCTACGAGGGTCCAGGCGGTAACCTGGTTGACGGTTTACCGCCGGTTCCCAGTTCTGGCGCGCTGGAGAGCTAGTTGGCAAGAAACATCTCGGCGGACCTTTTGCTGACTTTTGGTCGGTTGAAAATTGTATTCTCGAAATTCAACGATTCGTTCGAGCTCTAGTATTTGTTCCCACCATATTCGATCTTATTCCCGCGATCTTGATCTCAGCTCGATCGGGTAAATACCTCGTAGAGCTCTTCGTTATCGGTGAGCTAGAGGAATTCCGGCGCGGGGTGGAGCTAGTTGGTCGATCCGGCCAGAAAAGAGATGTGATAACGTTGGGTCGGTTTGGCTAAGATTTGAAAGATATTTAACAGTTCATTTTAAGAAAGCAGATTCTTACTCCGAGCATTAGTATCTTAACTTTATTCTGCGAGCAGCTCGGCTTTTTCGAGACAGTTTTACTATCCAAACATTTGGAGGAACCGACGTCACGTTGACACCGAGAAATGCAAATACTATGTTTTTCTAGAAATGCTCTGAGAAGCGGTCTGCTTTGAATCTGAGCATTCTTACGCGTGCAAGGAGCTCTATGAGGTCCCCGGCGGTGCCCAGGTTGACGGTTCACCGCCGGCGCCAGTATTTCTGCAAAAAAGCATCGCGGCGGGATCGGCTGTTTCGAGTCATCTTGATACGCGTTGTCGGTATTTTGCACTTAACTCGAGCTGTAGGGCAGCTACAGAGTTCATCCTCACAGAAATCAATCGGAGATCAGCAGACGCGTTCGTCTGTTCATCTAGAACTCTGAACTCGGTCTACTGCCCGAGCTAGGTTCGCGAAACTATTCGTGTTGTTAGAGTCATCTTGAGAGATGTTGACAGTTTTCTGCACTTAACTCGGGCTGCAGGGGGGCTACAGGGCTCGTGCTCACAGGAATCGATTCGGAGACATCAGGCGCGTCCGCCTACCGAATCGAGAGCTCGAAACTTGGTGTGCTGCCCGAGCTAGGTTCGCAAAACTGTTCGTATTCGTCGAGTCATCTTGAGAGGTGCTGTCCGTTTCCTGCACTTAACTCGAGCTGTAACGGGGCTGCAGGGCTGGTAATCACTGGAATGGATTCGGAGACATCAGTCGCGTCCACCTGTCGCATTCAGAGCCCTGAACTCGGCCTTCTGCCCAAGCTAGGTCCGCGAAGCTATTCGCATTGTTCGAGCCATCTTCACAGGTGCTGTCGATTTTCTGCACTCAACTCGGGCTGTAAGGGGGCTGCAGGGCTGGTAATCACAGGAATCGATTCTGAGACATCAGGCGCGTCCGCCTGCTGCATTCAGATGTCTGAACTCGGTCTGATACTCGAGCTAGATTTGCGAAACTATTTGTGTTGTTCGAGTGATCTTAAGAGGTGCTGTCGATTTTCGCACGTAACTCGGGCTGTAGGAGAGCTACGGAGCTCGTGCGCACAGAAAACGATCTAGAAGCATGAGGAGCGTTTGGCTGTTGCATCGAGAGGTCTGAAATCGTTTAGGCTTAAAAACTATTCGTTCTCTGCATTTTTTCGGACATTATATATGCTCAGGAAGCTCTACGAGTGCCCCGGCGGTAAGTAAGGTTGACGGTTTGTGGCCGGCGACCAGTTGCTGGAAGCTTAAGAGTAGTACCTCGTAGAGCTCTTCGACATCGATGAGCTAGAGAAATTCCGGCGCGGAGTGGAGCTAGTACCTCGTAGAGCTCCTAGTTAACGATGGGCTAGAGGAATTCCGGCGCGGGGTGGAGCTAGTTGGTCGACCCGACCAGAAAGGACGAAGTGGTGACTTTGGGTCAGTTTTGCTCAGATTTGAAAGATATTTGACAATTCATTTTGAGAAAGCAGATTTTTACGCCGAGCATTGGCATATGAACTTTGTTCCCTGAGCAGCTCAGCTCTCTGGAGTCAGTTTTAGTAAGTTGACTTCCGGGAACCGGTTGTATCTTCACTCCGAAAATCTCAATTTGACGTTTCTCTAGAAAAGCTGCAAGAAGCTCTCCGCTTCGATCCTGAGCTTTCTTACGGGTGCAAGGAGCTCTAAGAGGTTCCCGGCGGTGACCAGGTTGAGGGTTCACCGCCGGCGCCAGTTGGCCGACCCGAGTAGAAGAGACAATGTGGCACATTTGTGTCGGTTTCGCTAAGATTTGAGAGATATTTGACAATTCATTTTGAGAAAGCATAATTTTACGCCGAGCATTGGCATATAAACTTTGTTCCCTGAGCAGCTCAGCTCTCTAGAGCCAGTTTTACTATCGGAAAATTAGGAGCAACCAACATGAAATTGATACGGAAAAATATGTTTTTTTTTTTTCTCCTAGAGATACCCCGAGAAGCTCCCTGCTTCGATCCTGAGCACTCTTACGCGTGCAAGCAGCTCTACGAGGTTCCCGGTGGTGATCAGGTTGACGGTTCACCGCCGGCGCCAGTTCCGGGGCGCTGGAGAGCTAGTTGGCAGGAAAAATCTCGACGGACCTTTTGCTGACTTTTGGTCGGTTGAAAATTTTGTTTTCGAAATTCCTCAATTCGTTTGAGCTCCAGTATTTTTTCCCATGATATTCGATCTTGTTTTTGCTCGCCATCTTGATCTCAGCTCGATCGGGTAATTTTTACTGCCAAAAAGCACTGCGGCGGGATCGGCCGTTTCGAGTCATCTTCGCACGCGTTATCGGTTTTTTGTACTTAACTCGAGCTGTAGGGCAGCTACAGAGCTGGTAAGCACACCTGATCGATTCAGAATGATCAGGCGCGTTCGTCTGTTCAATCTAGAACTCGGTCTGCTAGCCGAGCTAATTCCTCGAGTCATCTTGACAGACGCTCTCGGTTTTCTGTACTGAACTCGAGCTATATGACAGCTACAGAGCTGATACTCACAGGAACCGATTCATAATGATCAGTCGCGTTCGTCTGTTGAATGCAGAGCTCTCAACTCGGTCTGCTGCCCGATCTAGAATCGCGAAACTATTCGTATTGTTCGAGTCAGCTTGAGAGGTGCTGTCGGGTCTCTGTACTCAACTCGGGCTGTAGGGAGCTACAGTGCTGGTAGTCAGAGCAATCGATTTGAAGACATCAGGCGCGTCCACCTGTCGAATCCAGAGCTCGGAACTCGGTCTGCTGCCCGAACTAGGTTCGCAAAACTGTTCGTATTGTTCGAGTCATCCTGAGAGGTGCTGTCGGTTTTCTCACTCAACTCGGGCTGTAGAGGGGCTGCAGGGGTGGTAATCACAAGCATCGATTCGAAGACATCAGACGCGTCCGCCTGTCGCATTCAGAGGTCTGGAATCGGTCTGATACTCGAGCTAGCTTTGCCAAACTATTCGTATTGTTCGATTCATCTTGGGAGGTGATTTCGATTTACGCACGTTACTGGGCTGAAGGAGGGCTACAGAGCTCGTGCAGAAGACAATCCAGAAGTATCGGGAGCGTTCGGCTGTTGCATCGGGAGGTCTCAAATCGCCTGGGCTGAAAAAGTATTCGTTCTCAACCATTTTTTTCCACATTATACATTGTCAGGAAGCTCTACGAGTCCCCCGGCGGTAAGAAAGGTTGACGGCTTACCGCCGGCGCCCAGTTGGCAAGAAAAATCTCGACGGACCTTTTGCTGACTTTTGGTCGGTTGAAAATTTTGTTCTCGAAATTCAACACTTCGTTTAAGCACTAGTATTTTTTCCGTTGATATTCGATCTTATTCCCGCTCGCCATCTTGATCTCAGCTCGATCGGGTAATTTTTATTGCCAAAAAGCAGGCAGGCGGGATTCGCCGTTTTAAGTCAGCTGGACACGCGATGACGGTTTTCTGAGCATAACTCGAGCTTTAGGACAGCTACAGAGCTGGTAAGCACAGCTAATCGATTCAGAATGATCAGGCGCGTTCGCCTGTTGAATCCAGATGTCTGAACTCGGTCTGCTAGCCGAGCTAGGTCCGCAAACCTATTCGTATTATTCAAGTCATCTTGACAGACGGTCTCGGTTTTCTGTACTTAACCCTAGCTACAGGACAGCTACAGAGCTGATGCGTACAGAAACCGATTCGGAATCATCAGTGGCAGTTGTCTGTTGAATCCAGAGCTCTGAACTCGGTCTGCTGCCCGATCTAGAATTGCGAAACCGTTCGTATTGTTCGAGTTATCTTGAGAAGTGCTCTCGGTCTTCTGCACTCAACTCGGGCTGAGGGGGGATGCAGTGCTGGTGGTCACAAGAACGATTGAAGACATCAGGCGTGTCCGCCTGTCGAATCCAGAGCTCGGAACTCGGTGTGCTGCCCGAACTATGTCCGCGAAACTATTGTATTGTTCGAGTCATCCTGAGAGGTGCTGTCGGTTTTCTGCACTTAACTCGGGCTGTAGGGCGGCTGCAGGGCTGGTAATCACAGGAGTCGATTCGCAGACATCAGATGCGTCCGCCTGTCGCATTCAGAACTGAACTCTGTTTGATACTCGAGCTGGGTTGCCAAACTATTCGTTTGGTTAGAGTCATCTTGAGAGGTGCTGTCGATTTACGCACGTAACTCAGGCTGTAGGAGAGCTACAGAGCTCGGAAAGAAGACAATACACAAGCATCCAGGGCGTTTGGCTGTTGCATCGAGAGGTCTCAAATCGCTTGGGCTGAAAAACTGTTCGTTCTCTGCAATTTTTTTCCACAATATATATCGCCAGGAAGCTCTACGATTCCCCCGGCGGTAAGAAAGGTTGACGGTTTACCGCCGGCGCCCAGTTGGCCGACCGACCAAAAGAGACAATGTGACAACTTTGGGTGGGTTTTGCTAAGATTTGAAAGATAGTCGACAATTTATTTTGAGACCAGATTTTTCGCAGTTGTAGTGGGTTATTCCGCGTTTGTCAGTCAAATTCTCAGGTCCGTAGGTGCAGTATTACTATCAAAACACTTGGCGGAACCGACGTTGAATAAAAACAGAAAAACGTGTTTTTTCGAGTTTTTTGTTTCTCGCTCCAGAAGCTTTCTTCATGTGTTCCGACGATCGCCGTGCAAGGATAGAGCTCTACGAGGTCCCGGCGGTAACCTGGTTGACGGTTTACCGCCGGTTCCAAGTTATTGCTGGAAGCTTCAGAGTAATTCCGGGGCGCTGGAGAGCTAGTTGGCAAGAAAATTTTCGACGGACCTTTTGGTGACTTTTGGTCGGTTGAACATTTTGTTCTCGAAATTCAACAATTCGTTTGAGCTCTAGTATTTTTTCCCATGATATTCGATCTTATTCGCGCTCGCCATCTTGATCTCAGCTCAATCGGGTAATTTTTACTGCCAAAAAGCAGGCAGGCGGGATCGGCCGTTTTAAGTCATTTTGACACGCGATGACGGTTATCTGAACATAACTCGAGCTTTAGGACAGCTACAGAGCTGGTACGCACAGCTACTCAATTCAGAATGACCAGGCGCGTTCGCCTGTTGAATCTAGAGGTCTGAACTCGGTCTGCTGAGCTAGGTCCGCAAACTCTTCGTATTCTTCGAGTCATCTTCAGAAGTGCTCTCGGTTTTCTGCACGCAACTCGGGCTGGGGGGGGGCTACAGTGCTGGTGGTCACAGGAATCGATTTGAAGAGATCAGGTGCGTGCGACTATCGAATCGAGAGCTCGGAACTCGGTCTGCTGGCCGAACTATGTCCGCGAAACTATTGTATTGTTCGAGTCATCCTGAGAGGTGCTGTCGGTTTTCTGCACTTAACTCGGGCTGTAGGGCGGCTGCAGGGCTGGTAATCACAGGAGTCGATTCGCAGACATCAGACGCGTCCGCCTGTCGCATTCAGAGGTCTGAACTCTGTTTGATACTCGAGCTGGGTTGCCAAACTGTTCGTTTTGTTAGAGTCATCCTGAGAGGTGCTGTCGATTTACGCACGTAACTCGGGCTGTAGCAGAGCTACAGAGCTCGTGAAGAAGACAATCCAGAAGCATCGGGGGCGTTCGGCTGTTGCATCGAGAGATCTGAAATCGCTTGGGCTGAAAAACTATTCGTTCTATGCATTTTCCACATTATATATTGTCAGGAGGCTCTACGAGTCCCCCGGCGGTAAGAAAGGTTGACGGTTTACCGCTGGCGCCCAGTTGGCCGACCCGGCCAGAAAGGACAAAGTGATGACTTTTGGGTGGTTTTGCAGAAAATTGAAGGATATTTGACAACTCATTTTGAGAATCCAGATATTTCGCACCTGTAGTGGGTTATCGCGCTCAGGCCCATAGGTGCAGTATTACTGTTGAAACACTTGGAGGAACCGACGTTGCATAAAAACAGAAAAACGTGATTTTTCGAGATTCTCAGATCTTGCTCTACGAGGGCCCCGGACCTGGTTGACGGTTTGCCGCCGGTTCCCAGTACGCGTGCAACGAGCTCTACGAGGCTCTCCCGGCGGTGACCAGGTTGACGGTTCACTGCCGGCGCCAGTCAAATTCTCAGGTCCGTAGGTGCAGTATATCAAAACAAACCATTCGTTTTGTTAGAGTCATCTTGAGAGGTGCTGTCGATTTACGCACGTAACTCGGTCTGTAGCAGAGCTACAGAGCTTGGAAAGAAGAGAATACACAAGTATGCAGGGCGCTCGGCTGTTGCATCGAGAGGTCTGAAATCGCTTGGGCTGAAAAACTATTCGTTCTGTGCAATTTTTTCCACATTATATATCGTCAGGAAGCTCTACGAGTCCCCCGGCGGTAAGAAAGGTTTACGGTTTACCGCCGGCGCCCAGTTGGTCGACCCGACCAAAAGAGAGAATGTGGCAACTTTGGGTCGGTTTTGCAAAAGTTTGGAAGATATTTGACCATTGATTTTGAGAAAGCAGGTTTTTACGCCGAGACACCCAGAGCAGCCGAGCTCTCTAGGGCCAGTTCTACTATCGGAAAATTGGGAGGAACCGACATGAAGTTGACAACCGAAAATGAAAATTCTACATTTTTCTAGAAATGCTTCAATGAGCTCTCTGGTTTGAATCTAAGCACCCTTACGCAAAGAGCTCTACGAGGTCCCCGGCGGTGACCAGGTGACGGTTCACTGCCGGCGCCAGTACCTCGTAGAGCTCTTTGTTATCGATGAGCTAGAGGAATTCCGGCGCAGTGTGGAGCTAGACAAAGCACCTCGTAGGGCTCTTTGGCATCGATGAGCTCAAAACACTTGGAGCAACCGACTTTGGATGAAAACCCCAAAATTGTGATATTTCGAGTTTTTCGGCTCTCGCTTCAGAAACTTCCTTCATGTGTTCCGAGGAGCGCTGTGCAAGAAAAGAGCTCTACGAGGTGCCCGGCGGTAACCTGGTTGACGGTTTACCGCCAGTTCCAAGTCGATGAGCTAGAGGAATTCCGGCGCGGGGCGGTTCGCCGACCCGATCAGAAAGGACAATGTGGTAACTTTTGGGTGGTTTGGCTCAAGGAGCTCTACGAGGTCCCCGGCTCAAGGACATCTCGGCTCTAGGGCTCCTGGGTCCCACAGGAGCTCGGGGGGCGTCGGCGCCGCGGGGAAGCGGCGCGGCGGCCATCGCTGCCATCGACGAGTACAGCATCTTCCAGGCAAGCCAGGCCGCCTGCTTTGTGTGCTGTGATTGTTGTTTTGTTTGTCGTGTGTGCAAAGACGGACGGGTGCGACTTTTCAGTGCTTGCGAGACGTTTCCAGCTGGAGGATATTTCCCCGACTGTACCATATTTGCAGTACTCACAGGATTACGGACAGAGACCAGATTCTGCTGTTGAGAGGGCATCTCGGGAAAGGCAAATTCAGGATACCGAGCAGATTGTACGCGACCTTCCATTGGACGGGAGATTGAATACTGCCGACTCCACACCAGATAGTGATAGCCATTGTGTTGTCCCACCTTCATTTGTGAATATGAATACAGGACTCATGAATATGATGCAGACTCCTTCCAACGCAGCTGTGGCGGGAGCTACAACCAACGGAGGGCGTGCGGGAGGGGTTCCAGTAGGTCAGGTCAGTCCTGGAGGTCAAGGATCTGGAGGCGCTCCTGTTGTTCCTAGAGGCCCAGCTCCACAAGGTGCTCTAGGGGGACCCCCAGGTATGCCCACGGAGGCACAACAGGCGGCGGCCCAAGCGGCTGTTGTCCCTGAAGGTGCTGGGGAGCGTCAGGGTATGCAGGGTGTTAGCGACGACGCCCAACGAAATGTCAAACATCGTGTCAACGGTCCTCACGAGGCACTCTTGGGAGAACTCGAGGAGAAGCGAAAGAAACTCAGTGTGGTCTCGGACGAGGCCCCATCCTGGTTCAAGGCCTTCGCGGAGCTCAACGTGATTGAGAGCAAAGTTAGGCAACAAGAAAACGTCGAAATCAGGGCCGATATTCAGAGCATCTCGAATCGTCAGGAGGCCTCCGACATCAGGATGAACAACTTGGAACGACAGATGCGGGATCCCAAGAAGAACCCCAGTGTGATATCAGGTGCAGCCTCGACTACGGCACCTTCCTACGGAGGGGGCCCACCAGGACTCTCAGGACCCTCCAGTTTCAGTCCCAGCTATGTGGAGCTCACAGGCTGGACAGACTGGAATGGGACAGCGGTTACACGTTCGGCCAGTATGATGAGAGACACGGACGCTGCACAATTCATCACTAATTTGAAGACGGCCATCGCAGCAGAGGATGAAGCTAGGATCGACTACGAGGGCACATTACGTATGAATGGAAGTAGAATGATGTTGAGTACGATCAAAATCAAATTCATTATAGGAACCGACTCTTCGACATTATACAACGTGAAGCGTGCTTTTGATGATGCTTTAACTCCGAATCCCCAAAGGAATGCGGCTCAGGTTTCGAGGTCACCTCCAGATTATGACAGCATGTTCCAGGGCATGTTACAACGACCCAGTCGGGTCCGCGTACGCATAGAGGCCCCACCTTGGAAACGTGATCATATCGGGGCTGTGGGACGCTTCTATGGGACATACCGCGAGTGTACCAACAGTGAGGCTATGGAGATCAGGGGGGAGACAGGATCGGGACCCAACGGACGGAGCACAATGTGGACCAAGCCGCAGGACCCTCAGCATCGACCCGTGGAACTGGCATCCTTTCGTATCAATACGGGGTGGACAGTGGACCGCGAGATCTGGGAGGGTGTACTTATGCGAAGCGGTGTGACGACTACATACGACACATTTGTTACGAGTCTTGCCGGCAGGGTGTGACGGTGCAGAGGTGCCAGTCGGGCTGGTGGCCCCACAGCCCAGCATAGGCTAGGCACCCAGAATCTTATGAAACAAGGGGCTACAGCAGATCGGGGATTTGCTTGCATGAGGGCACTTCTTTCTCACGGCTGTGAAGTGTTCTGTTTACAGGAGTGTGAACACTTACCGTCCAATTCAATTCAGCTGCTTGGCTGGCACCTAGTTTATTCAAGTGACAGGAAGGCTTCCATAGCTTTGAGGGGGAAGTCTTGTCACAACATAGTTCGCTCTTGGAGTAATCATGCTCGTCTTGCTATTGTGTGCTTGCGTCATCCGTGTATCTTTCTTGTCTCTGCGTACTTTCCGAACAGATCGGATAATCGTTCATTGGAGGTGGCTTTTGAGATGCTGAAAACAATCGAAACAACTTATCGGAGGTGGAAGGAGGAATGCAGCTACACATGTGAGCTTGTGATTGCAGGGGATTTTAATGTTGAGCTTGCGCCCGACATCACCTGTTCAGGAGGCACGGTGACTGGAGGTGCTGTGCAGATTCTCGACGGGAGGGGATATGGGAATGATACGGAGGATAGACGGTGGGAGGAGGACATGTGGCGATCTCAGCTGCAGGAGTGGCTGTGTCGGATGCGCTTGCTGGCAGTCAATTCTCTTGGCTCGCCGTGCTCTCGGCAGCCGACTTTCGCGCATCGTGCGAATAATGCTCGACGCAAGTCTGGGGCGAAGACTATTGCGCCAAAAGTGCTTGACTATCTCATGGTCCCACAATCCTGGGAGGGTGACTTGGTTGAATGCCGGGCGGATTGGATCCCAGAGACCCCGACTACCAACTTCTCGGATCATGCCTGTGTCTACGCCGAGTTCCATATGCAGAACCCTCGGGTCACGAAATATCAAGGCCCCCCTAGCCACCACACAAGCCACAAAGAGTTCCAATCGTATCGGGAGGAGGCCCAATTTCAGGTCCTGGCGGACGTCCAGATCCCGACGGTGCCCCCACGACGTCTTGCTGAAACGATTGCTGGACATGCGTTACCGCTCCTCACGGTGAGGGCCCCCCGGTACTCTCGAGGGCTCCCGCCGAGTAGGACTCCTCAGCATGCCGAGCTGGAGGTACAACTCAGAGAGGCACGTGCTAGGAAGGACAGAGCGTTGGCTCGGGACCTTCGACGTCGCATCAGACCGCTTGCGCGGGAATATCGCCGACGGAAGGTGGAGTGGGAGGCGCTACCATCTAGGAAGGGGAGGAGGACACGTGTGACGGAGTTGAGGGTGACGGACACTGGGGGAGGGGATATGGGGCCTACGACTATGATGACGGAGGACAGGGAACTGTGGGCGGAGGAGGTGGAGCGATATGCTGTGCAGAGTATGACTTGTGATGACTCCAGAGCCCGCAATCGGGAGCTTGTGTCCACACTGCGTCGCCATGCATCTCAATCAACAGCCTCTTCGGACAACGCACTTACGATTACATGCTCTACTATTCTGCAGGCGCGGAGCAGGCTCCGAACAGGACGGGCCTGTGGGCCCGACGGCATCTCGGTTGAACTTCTCAAGTCTCTTTCGTGGAGGTCAGTGCGTTCTATTGGTAAGGTTTTCTCTGATATATTCAACGGGCTTCGCCCGACGCCAAGGGAATGGCAGGAAGTAACCTAACACGTATGCCGAAAACGAGCAAACTAGAAACATTGCGACAAACAAGGAACCTGCTTGTCGGAAATACCTTGGCCAAGTGGTATCTTACGTGTGTGACGATTTTACTGGAACGATGGGTGGAACCCTTCATGAGTGATATGGCGGTTTACGGTTTTACTAGCGGACGACGTTGCTGGGAGATTTCATCGGCCATGAAATGTATTGCACAACATGCTTCCACATGGGGGCGAGATCAAACGGCGTGGCTCCTCAGCTGTGACATCGAGCGGGCGTTCGATGCTGTGACGTTGCCGACAGTCTCGAGAGCGATGACGGCCCTTGGGATCAGTGCACGGTTACAGTATGCGTTATTGGAGCCTCTCTCATCTACTTCATGCACGGTGCTGTTTGAAGGAGTGACAATCCCCAATGTGCAGTGGGATAGGTCGCTCCGTACTGGGGGTACCGAATCACCTATCGCGTTCACTATTGTCACTATTGCTATGTGGCGTGATGTGATTGCTCGCCTGGATCAGCGCGGTGTCGGAGTCGAGATGCCATGCCATGATGATAATTGTCGGTATGCACGTTGGAATCATGCTCTCTGGGCTGACAATATTTTCTGGCCGCCAAGTCAGCATCGGAGGCGCAGGTAGCGGCCACTGCCTTCACTACTGCTCTCAGGGATTGGGGGATGGAGTGGAAGGAGGAGAGTCTAGAGATGATGGTGTGTGGTACTCAGTACGCTGATACGGTCACGGTTCAGATTGGCTCGCGGATTCTACCTTTCAAGCAGGTTGAGAGTTTGAATGTTCTGGGGTATCAGATTCCCAGAAGTTTCACTTCTATCCACACGGATGTGCAGGGGCGCGTCCAGCAGGCCCGAAGGGCATTCTTTGCGCAGGTGCAGTATTTTACGTGCAGGGCGCTGCCTCTGGTGAAGAAGTTTCGTCGATATCAATCGACTGTGCAGAGCCGTCTTTTATATGCAGCAGAGGCCATCACGATTGACAGTGAGTGTGTGAGGGTTATCCACGCGTTCGAGGGTATGTGTCTTCTTAGAATGTCAGGGAGGAGGAAGCCAGGAGATGTGGGGTGGGAGGTATGGCGGCCAGCTGCACTGACACGAGTCAGGACAATCTTCTGCGATGGGGGTTTCCCGTCGGCTGTGCAGATGCTGTGTTGGAAGAGCTGGGGCATGATGCGCTCCACGAGGCAATATTTACTATCTTTGGAGGAGGACAGGACGGCAAGGACGGAGGTTGAGGTGGAGGGATCAACGACTCAACGTGCTAAACGTGTTCGCTTTGCGGATGGACGGGGGGAGGATGTACCTGCAGCGACTGTGATGGAGGTGGAGGGGGGGATTACGGATATGGAGAGGCGGCTGGAGGATCTTTGCTCGCAGGTCGCCTGTTCCATTGCCCGCTCACAGCCGATGCCCTCTGGAGAGGGAGCTGCCCACACTCTCAGAGGCGAGCCACTTGCCGTCTCAAAGGGGAGGAGGGCCTTTCGAGACTCCCGACGTGCGCTTATGATGTGCAATGTTGGCTGGGTCACGGCTCGCGACACAATAACAGAGGTTCTACGACAACACGGCAACAGGGCCTTACCTAGTTCGGGCAAGCGGCTTCGTGGAGGCCCTGTGTCTGTGGGCGGTCGGTCTTGGCAGTTCCCCTACATTCAGTTCTTTGGGGAAAAGTGGTGGGAGTCTGTACGGGGCGATTGGGTTCAGTTCTTGGAGGTATGGAAGCAACTCCTTACACAATACAACAACACTAAGGTCTATGATTACTTTGTGGTGTCTTGGAAGGGCTCTCCTAATGGACTTTGAGGCTCCCCTGAGGCTCGAGAGAAGGCCGATGCTGAGGCGGTCGACATCGCGACCAACCCTCTGCACCCCAAGTACGACCCCAAAGAGTCCGCCAAGCTTGCAATACGTTATGCTATGATCCAGGAACGTGCGACTGTGTGGGATATATCCTCAGAGGGTTTTGCTGCTGAGTTCAAGGGTGACTCATTACTTATCTGCTCCTGGCTACAGGGGAAATGGAGATGTGAGAATCGTGGCTACTGCAAGAGGGCAGCTGCCATGATTGATTGTACCTTTGAGCTCGCTGCGTGTTTCAATCTGAGGCCTGCTGCCTTGGGACGTGAGATATGGAGACATGAATTCAGGGAGGACAATACACGAGCGGATGAATTGACGCATGAGGCCAGATGTGGCCGCACATTCTACAGAACTCATTGTTATCTATATCCATTCGAAACTTATCTCTTACCGTTCGCTATCAGGGGAGGCTTTGATGGCGGGGTTGACCAGCAAGGATCAGGATGTGGTTTCTGGCTTCAGATCGGCTTAATCAATACTCAGTGCAATCCCAGTGAGATAGGCATCGCTTCCGCGAGAACCGTGGGCCCCTTCCCTGCTGGGCATGAGTTTGCTGTTTCTAGTGCCGTGCCCCTCGTTTGGAGGGATGTGGCCGAGGCCGCGTGGCTCCTTGAAGGAGCTACAGTCACAGAATGTGAATTGTCGGCAGCCGAAGCGCTGCTCAGCGCTGCCCGTGTGCTTCTGCGGGGCCGGTCCTCGCCCAGCTGCACTCAGCTGGGAACGCGAGTCCAAACAAACAAACAAACCAGGTTGAGCAGAGCTTACCTCCTGCTTAGCTTGGCCTCACCGCTGGGGTCCCCCTCGTTTCGAGCTGCATAGTGCAGAGAGGTGTTCTTTTGTTCCTCTTACTGTACACGGTGCCTCAGTGTCGGTTTTGCCTGAGTGCCTTTGGATCGTTCGTTTTTGTGGGTACTATCCTATACTTGTTTGCAGCTGCTCTCTCAGGCCGCCTGCTCTGCTTGTATTGCTGCACTTTGTTTTGAACAGTTTCGTGAGCAGTTTCGTCCTCGCCGTTCTTACTCAGAGATGGATTCCGATCTCGGAGACTCAGATTTCGATGAAGCAGGCAGTGGAGGAGGTGCCGCAGCTGGAGGAGACATAGCAGAGCTGGCACGCAGTCAGTTCAAAGTGATGAAGGCAGATATGCAACGCATGCTGAAGCAAAATACGAAGGACATGCGACAGGAGATCACTACCCAGGTCCAGGAGCAAGTGGCCCCCATTTCTTCGTCAGTGAAGGAGATTCGTGAGGCCCAAGAGGCCCAGGCTAAGCAGATCCAGGAGCTCCAGGCGAAAGTGCATAGCAATCGGGAGCCCTGGGCCGACTCTGCTTCTTCTTTGGGTGGTGCTTCAACTCGTGAATCGGTATCGCGTGCTTTTCGCCAGCCCTTTGAGCCTCGCGTTCCAACTTGGATTCAGGTCTCGGGCTTTTGCAAAGAAGATCCTCGGAAGATTGAGAATCATGACCAGGCCGAGCTTCCAGTGACCACAGCACGCAACATGATTGCCAAGTTGTACGGTATTTCCCAGGCTCGGGATGACGGTGGTGGAAGTATCTTTGATAAGGAGCGTACTGAGCGCGACTTGGCATCTAATAAGTTTGGGGTCACTCGTTTCCGAGTTTACTTCAAGAGTGACACCTCAAAAGATGTCGTCTGGGAGGTCAGGAAGGAATGGAGTGCCGCTTGGCTTGATCAGAATGCCGATCTTCTTTGCCCGAACGCTTTTGGAAACTACCGTGACCAGTACTTGGGATGGCTTGTGCAAACGGCTCCTCAGGATCGCAAGCGGGTTTCTGAGACACGTAAGGCGACGGCGCAATTCCACAAACGGAAGACAGTGCAGACGGCCCAGGTGCTGTTCGAGGCTGAGGGTCCAGCGAAAGCGTGGATGTATGCCAAATCGACCTCTGCTTCGGCGAATGTTTGTATCGGTACGTGGACGGACACGATTGGATGGAAGATCTCAGCTGATAAAATGAAGGAAGTTGATACTGGGATTGACGTATCAGCTTGGGAAGGTGCGCTTAACAGTACTCTGTGACGGTGCCCAGCCTTGTGCGGAGGTTGGAATACACGGATGTCGGGGACACACACCTCCGAGTGCATGCGCCATCTTGCTGATCTCGATATCTCTCTTGTCGCTCTTCAGGAATGCCAGCATTTGAATGATGTTGAAGTTGAGGACGTGGGATGGGACTTCCGTTGCTCTGAGTGCAGACGGGCTGCAAATTGTTTCGGGGATCTTGGAAACACCTCATCTTAGGCCGCATCTCTGGCGATCGTTGGGTTGCGATTGTATTCCGCCATCTTATATTCGTCTCAGCTTACCTTCCACATCGTGAAACGTGCAAGGGGACAAATGGTGAGCCTAGGGGGTCTTCAGAAGGCCACTATGAGAGTTTCGCCTTGTACACCAGCGTGCTGTCAGATCTGACGTCTAAAGTTCTTGCTGCTAAAAAGAAGTACTCCATTCGCGATCTTGTCTTGCAAGTCGATGCCAATGTTGAGGTCTATCCCAATCAGGCTGTTGCTAGGATACTCGTGACGGGCGAGGCGGTAGAGGGACCTAAAGCTAAGTCTAGGAAGCGCAAGGCCAAGGAGGGGAGTGCGGACGCCATGCGTGACCAGATGAGGGAGATGTATTGCCAGGCTCTCTTGAAAACCATGGGTGCCCTGAAGCTCCGTCTTGCGAACACCTACGGTACGCGTGCACCTACTTGGACACATTGCACACGTGAGTATGAGCATGTATATGACTACTTCGCTATCCCGATAGATTGGCAGGTTCCAGAGGTCTCTTGCACATGGGTATTGCCGCCTACTCTTGAACGTACGCGTGCGCGTGAGATGACATTCAGTGATCATAAGTTGCTGCAGCTCCGACTCCCAGAACATCAGGCTAAGTCGCGTCCTCGTTCTCGTCCCTCACTTGCTCGGTGGAAGTTGCAGGCAGGTTCGGAGGTACACCAAATGGCTTGCTTGGAGCGCTCCGTGAGCCAGTGCAACCGCTTCGCGGCGCTCTCCGAGGATCTTGAGGCTAACCCCATTGAGCTCATAGGTCAGGCCATCACTTAGGGCGCCCTCGAGACTCTGGATCTCTCCCGCCATGCAGGTGATCAATCTTCTGGGTTCCCGAGGCTTTCTGAGGACCAGCTGAGGATTAAGGAGGAGCACTACAATATTAGGAAGCAGTACAAGCGGGAGGAGGTGGAGGAGGGGGTGCACAAACATAGCCTGAAGATGTGGAGGAGGGTCCGTCGGGATATCGAGCCTGCCCGGTTGATGTATCGTCAGAGGGAGGGGGCTCGACGTAAGCCGAAAGCCACGCAGATGATGGTTGAGGGGGAATTGACACAGAATGTCAGTAGGTGGGAGGAGGCTCTTAGGCAACATGGTCTACTTCGGCATTCGAGCGAAGCCCATCGACATGATGTCAATTCTTGTCTTGAGGAGCTCCGAGATAAACGCAAGCAAATGTCGCAACATGCTGGTCGCGCTTGTCCGATCGATATGGGTCTTCTTCTGCGAGCTCGTGCACGTTTGCGGGAGGGGAAGGCTACAGGTCTTGATGGCATCTCAGCTTCTGTACTCAAGGCCTTACCGTGGGAAGCTCTTCGTCACGTTCTTGTCTGCTTTCAGAGATTATTTGGGAGGAAGATTGTTTCACCGCTTTCATGGAGGCGCATCCTTGTCAGTTTTATGTTGAATGGGCCGAAGGCGCCTAGCTTTGATGAGACTCGTGCTCTAGCTATGCTGTCGGTTTTTTGGGAAATGGTTCAGTTGTTGTCTCACCATCTTGCTCGAAGCTCACATCAAGACGGCTGCGCCGAGGGGTTGTCAACTGTATGGTTTTGTTGTGGGTCATAAGTGTTATGAGGTTACCGCACCTTTGAAGCATCTTGCTCGTCACGCTGTCTTTTGGAAGGAGGAGGATTGTCACATCGTCAATTGTGATATCAAGCAGGCTTTTTATCTCACAGTTCGGTCGGCTGTTGAATCTCTGCTTGAGTTGGAAGTGGACTCTTCTCTGGTGTATGCGATCTTTGAGGGGTACGCGCACAATGTTGCAGAGCTTTCATTCCAGCAGTGCACTGTGGAGGGCATTCAGTGGGACACCTGCATTCGTACAGGCTCCATGGAGGCTCCAGCTTTTTGGGTGGCTAAATCGTTATGCATTCTGGCGCCTGTCGTTTCACGGTGGCGAGATCGCGGCTATGGTATCCAGCTTTCTATTGAAGCGTCCTTGTTGCTCGTCAATCACTGGCTTTGGGCTGACAGTGTTATCTTAGTGGCTTCACGTCGGGAGGATATGCTGGCCATGCTCACGGATCTGACTACTGCAATTCACCGACACGGCTTCAGGTGGAAGGAGAGCTCTTTAGAATACCTTCAGATTTCGTGGACCGCCTCGTGCGCTTCAGATTTCGGTGCCTTCTAGCTTGCTTCCGGGCGTCGTGAAGTCTTCCAATCCCACGGGCTCGGCTCGCGGTGAGGTCGTCAGACCACAGGAAGGCACGCACTTTTCTGAGCCGATCTCTTATACCATTCCGCAGGTTACTCAGACAATCGTTTTGGGCACCTTGTTGGACGTAGAGTTCTCAGATCATGCAGATATACTTCACCGACTGAAGAAAGCACGCCTGAGCTTTTGGATTGATGCGGATTTCTACACTAGTGCTGTTATTCCAATGGGCCGCAAGCTTGCACGGTATGATGCACGCGTTCGCTCTTGCTTCCTTTACGGCGTCGAGGGCACCACGTGTGATGCGAATAGTTTGACGTTGATTCTCGTGGAGGAAGGGAAGTTTCTCTCGACTATGTGTCGTCGTCGTAAGAGGGTGAATGAGACGTGGGCTGCATATTGGAGTTCACGGATCAGGCACGCACGCATGTTGATGCTCAACTCTTCCAGGCCTTCACTTGTGCAGCTTACTTTGTATCGGCAGTGGTTGTTCGCTAAACATGTTGTGTGTGCGACTTTTGGTCATCTTGCTCAGCCTGCTTGTGACGATCTCAGCCAAGGGATTCTATCGCGTGAACCTGAGTAGCCTCATGTTCTGTGTGACTCACCTGTGCCTCCTACCCCTGCTCCTGTGCGCAACCGTCGCCAGCAAATCGCAGATATGCGTCGTAATGTTCGCCCGCGTCGTGAAGACCCGCCCCAGCCTGTTTCGCAGCCGGCTTCGGATCCACCTCGTAAACGTGCACGCGTGGATTTCACGAAGGTTTGGGCCGCACCGTCTATGCAGAGCGCGCTGTGTATGATGCATGCGTCAGGGGAGTACACTGATCATCGTGATGCCATGCTTCTTGCTTTTGGCGCCCGTGGTCGTGGGTTTTCTCGTCGGCGTTCGCACAAAGCTACGCAGAGTCTCCAGCCTTGGTTTACGGTGTTCGAAGTCTCTCAGGGGCCTCCTTGGGATCAGAATATGTGTTGGACGGAGCTAGGTTGGAAGACCTTCTTAGTGGACACGCTGCAGAAGCTTGATCTATCCAAGATATTGGAATTCTGCCTGATAAAAGATGCTACTTCGGGTACCCATTGGAAGGAGGAGGAGGTGACTAAAACAGAGACCGAACTGCAACGTGAAAATGACCGTCTTGCTAAACGGTTAGCTGCGTTTTTCCAGGACGAAACCAACTGGAGGATGAATCCTGGGTGGCTGGCTCTAGAGATGAGGGGAGATAGTCAGTGTATAACACGTTGACTGTCGGGTAAAAACAGATGTATGAATGAGATATATAGTAAAACCATCGCCGATATGCAAAATAAATTGTACGCCGTGTGTAAGCAGTTCCAGATCTATAGTCCTGAAGCGGGCCGTGATATTTGGAAATGGGTTTATCGGGAGGGGAACGCTGAGGCGGACCATGAGACGCATGTGGCCAGAGAAGGGCAGACTACTTCAGATGTGCGGTGGGACCTCAATACACTTTCTTCTATTCGTTCGAATCAACATAGTGTACACGCGGTGAGAGGCTCTTTTGATGGTGGCAGATGTGAGTTAGGCACATCTTGTGGCTGGGTGATTGACATTTTTATCTCTTCTAATTTGCCTTCTTCCTCCCTCCCCCCTGGCCTCCCCTCTAATCGTTGGCAGCTCGGTGTAGCCAAGCGGGCGTTGATGCTCCCGTCCCATTGTGCAATCACCCAGGCGGAACTTGCTGCATCTCAGAGTTTATTGTCGGGAGTTGTTGATTTGTGCACGCATATATGTGGATAGCACATTTCTCTTACAGCTTCGCTGCATAATCTTCCCGCTTTAATCTATCAGCTTCGCTGCCCTTGTACAGCTTCGCTGTTTAGGTTCTGTGTAGTGGCCTGCTCTCTAGGGAGCTCGAATCGGCCAGCGCAGAACACGCAGAACCTGGTTGGCGGTTTACCGCCGGTTTCCAGTTTATCTCGTAGAGCTCTCCGGCATTCCTCGTAGAGCTCTTCGGCGTCGATGAGCGCGAGGAATTCCGGCGCGGGGTGGAGCTAGTTGATCGACCCGACGAGAAGAGACAATGTGACAACTTTGGTCTGTTTTTCGAGAAGATTTGAAAGATATTTGAGCATTCATTTTGAGAAACCAGATTTTTCGCACCTGTAGTGGGTTATGTCGCGTCTGCCAGTCAAATTCCCAGGTCCGTAGGTGCAGTATTACTACCAAAACACTTGGAGCAACCGTCTTTGAATAAAAACATAAAAACGTGATTTTTCGAGTTTATCGGGTCTTGCTGCAGGCGCTTCCTTTATGTGTGCGGAGGAGCGCCGTGCAAGAAAAGAGCTCTACGAGGGTCCCGGCAGTGTTGTCCAATGGATAAGAGGGCACTGGAGGTGCACGAACATGGGCTATAACAACACCTTGGAGGCGGCACAAAACATTCTTGATGCTGTAACGGACACCTGCTTGAGAACTGCGTGTGCGGGGGCTGACCCGATCAAACACCTTTATAGGGAGGGTAACAGTTATGCTGATGAACTCACGTGGGCCTGCAGAGCTTGCCCACACACATCGAAGAGAAACGAGTATCTTGCCACTTTATATACTTCGAAAGTTTTAGGATTGAGAGGTTACTTCGATGGAGGCACCTCGGATATTGGGGCTGGGGGAGGCTGGTGGCTGCAGGCTTTTGTAGAACATCAAAATGCGATACAGTGTCACGTGATTGCCGAGGAGGCGTTTGGCCTCGATAGGGAGTCAACCGTGACGGTCTGTGAGTTAACGGCCGCCTCGAAGCTAATTCACGCAATCTCGCAGATTGCGTCTGTTATAGATAGCGTCTCACACGCTCGGTAGCGCCACTTACGCCTGGTGGCCGCGGGGAGCACCGCTGCTTGCATGTGCTGGAGGACCCCGCCGCAAAGCCCGCAAACCTGGTTGACGGTTTACCGCCAGTTCCAAGTCGATGAGCTAGAGGAATTCCGGCGCGGGGCGGTTCGCCGACCCGATCAGAAAGGACAATGCGGTAACTTTTGGGTGGTTTTGCGAATAGTTGAGAGATATTTGAGCATTCATTTTGAGGAAGCAGATTTTTCGCACGTGTAGTGGGTTATGCTGCGTCTGTGAAAATTCTCAGGTCCGTAGCTGCAGTATTATTATCAAAACACTTGGGGGGGCCGACGTTGGATAAAAACAGAAAAACGTGATTTTTCGTGTTTCTCAGCATGCTTACCGAGGAGCGCCGTGTAAGAAAAGAGCTCTACGAGGCCCCGGCGGTAACCTGGTTGACGGTTTACCGCCGGTTCCCAGTTTCAGGTTTGCGGTCTCGCGGCCAGGCCCTCATGGGGAAGCGAGCGGGCTCAGAAAGGGCAGAGGAAAACAGCAACACTGCCGAGCCGAGATAGCTGAGGCATCTGCATCAGGGGCATGCCGAGCTCGTAGGCGTAGGCGCCGCCAGAAGAAAAATCGCAGCGCAAAAACCGCCCCGCTTCCATCCTCAGACACTCGCCTGCACGGCCCCACTAACAGGGGCCCCGTCACGTGATCACGTAACGTCAGACACTCCAAACGAGGCCGAAAAAGAAAACCGCGCCGATCGTGCCGAGCCAGGGTGGCCAAGGCTTTCCGAATAGATAGTGCGCGACAACAAGTCCGAGCGACACCGTCAAGTGGCAATCCAAACGAGTCCGAAAACAAGAGAAAGGGCGACGCACGGCCCAGTAAAATCAAGTTCGATGTTACACACCGCATCGTGAGACTGCCGAGCCAGGGTGGCCGAGGCATCAGAGATGAGAAATGCCGAGCCAGGGTGGATTCGGCATGTCTATGTCGGACACCAAAGCTTGACTGACGTATGGAAGTGGCGCTGCAAACAAGTGCGAAAAGAGAATGGGCGACGCGCAGCCCCACCGTGTGAAGCAAGAAACTGAACACAGTGCCGCAGGACTGCCAAGCCAGGGTGACCAAGGCATCCGAGCCAGTTTGGCATAGGCATGCGGAAATCTAGCACAAGACCGAGAGTGATATCAGCAGTAGCGCTCCAAACGAGGCCGAAAAGAGCGTGGGCGACGCACAGTCCCGCAAGAAGTCGGAAACGGAACACAATGAAACGATATTCCCGCGCCAGGGTGGCTGAGGCATCTGAACTGGGAGCCGGCGGTCAACCGTCAAGCTTGGTTACCGCCGGGAACTCGTAGAACTTCCTCGTGCAATGCGGGCGCTGCAATCTCGCATTGCGCGTGCGAGGGCGCGGTCTCATGAAGGAGAACGTGCAGGAGAAGAGGGAGTGAGGGAAAAGCATCTCTGGAAAACAAATAGTAGACATACCAGACCCAGTTCGGGTGCCTGGACACTGTAAACTAGCGCGCCTGTTAATGTCCTTCCAAGTAGCAGAGTACGAATAGTTTGTTCGGTCCCAGCGCTGATACCGAGTTCAGGCGTCTAGATACTTTAAACTAGCGCGCCTGATTGTTTCCGTTGGATTGCTCTGCCGAACAACTCTGTAGCTCATTTGCAGCTCATGAGAGCCAATACCATCTCCAAAGAATCAGCAAAATACGAATAGTTTTTCGGCTCCACCGCTCATAGCAGACCGGGATCAGGCGTCTAGATACTTTTAACTAGCGAACCTGATGATTCCCTTCCGATTGCTGTGCTGAAGAGCTCTGTAGCTCATCTGCAGCGCGAGTTAAGTCAAGAAAGTCATCACCATCTACAAGAAAATTGCAGATGAGCGCTGATAGCAGACTGATTTGGCGTCTAGATACGTTTACCTAGCGTGCCAATCGATTGCCTTCCGATTGCTGTGCCGAAGAGCCCTGTAGCTAATCCGCAGCTCGAGTAAAGTCATGAAAACCGATTCCATCTCCAAAACAATAGCAGAGTACGAATAGTTGTTCGGCTTCTGCGCTGATAGCAGACCGAATTCTGGCGTCTAGATACTTCAGACTGTCGCGCCATATCATTTCCTTCTGATTGCTGTGCAAAAGAGCTCGGTAGTCCATCTGCAGCTCGAGTTAAGTGAAGAAACTCATTGCAATCTCGAAAAAACCGATGAAGTACAGATAGTTGCGCGGACCTAGCTCTGGTAGCAGACCGAGTTCAGACCTCTAGATGCTTGAGACGAACGCGCCTGATAATTCTGGATCGATTGGGGGTGCATACCAGCTCCGTAGCGCTCCTACAGCTCGAGTTACAGAAAAGCGACAGCATCTCTCAAGATGACCCGAACAGTCGATCCCGCCTGGATACTTTTGGCAGTAATAGGTACCCGATCGAGCTGAGATTCGGATGGCGAGCGAGAATGAGATCGAATATCACGGGAAAAAATACTAGAGCTCTAACGACCTGTTGAATTTCGAGAAATCGAATTTAAACCGAGCAAACTTATGCAAAGCTTCCGTCGAGATCTTTTTGCCAACTAGCCCCGCGCGCCGGAATTACTCTTCTAGCTTCGCCGCTAATGCTCTAGGGGAAGCTCTACGAGTCATTAACAACTGCCGAGCCCGCGTGGCGTGAGCACGTCGAAGTTAGCCCCAAATCGTGAACTGCAGCCGAACGATATTTGATCACGCCAGTCTTCAAAAGTCGACCCTCCAAACGAGGATCAAAATGAAGGTTGCCCCGCCGAGCCAGGTCAGGTATTTGCAGCACAAAGAACATGAGAATATTAGTCAGCAGCAGTGAACATAATAATTTCACATACCATGATCGCGAGCCTGGCCGCAGCTTCGAGCTGGAGACGCTGGAAAGCTTCCCTGCGAAGCTTTGACTGGCGCCGGCGGAAACCGGGTCACCGCCGGGAGCCTCGTAGAGCTCCTTGCACGCGTAAGAGTGCCCAGAATCGAAGCAGAGAACTTCGCAGACAATTTTCTTAATCTATATTGTTGCATTTTTTGATGCCAATATGCGGTCGGTTCCCGGAAGTGAGCCGATAGTAAAACTTCCTCGGGGGAGCTGAGCTGCTCTCAGAACAAAGCTTATATGCAAATGCTTCGCGTAAAAACCTGCTTCCTCAAAATGAAGTGTTAAATATCGTTCAAATCTTAGCTAGAAGGACCTAAAGTTGTCACATTGTCCGCCCGGGCCGGGTCGACCAACGAGGTCCACCCCGCTCCAGAACTCCCCTAGCTCATCGATGCCGAAGGGCTCTACTGGGAGCTGGCGGTGCACCGTCAACCTTGGTTGCCGCCGGGAACTCGTCGAGCTTCCCCGCGCAGTGCGGGCGCGGCAATCTCGCATTGCGCGCGCGAGGGCGCGGTCTCATGGAAGAGGACGTGGCGGAGAAGAGTGAGGGAAATGCATCTCTGGAACAAAAAGAATAGACATGCCAGACCCAGTGGAGGCGTCTGGACACTTGGAGCTAGCGCGCCTGTTGATTTTCTTCCGATTGCTGCGCCGAACAGCGTGCAGAAAACCACCACCATCTCCAAATAACTAGCAGAGACTGAACAGTTTTTCGGCCCCAGGGCTGGTAGCAGACCGAGTTCAGGCGTCTAGATACTTTAAACTAGCGCGCCTGAGTATTTCCTGCTGATTGTTGTGCCGAGGAGCCCTGTAGCTCATCTGCAGCTTGAGTTCAGTTAAGGAAACCAGTACCATCTCCAAAACATTAGCAGAGTACGAATCGTGTTTAGGCCCCAGTGTTGATAGCAGACCGAGTTGAGGCGTCTAGATACCTCACTCAGTCTAGCGCGTCTGATGATTTCCTTCCGATTGCTGTGCCGAACATCTCTGTAGCTCATCTGCAGCTCGAGTTGAGTCAAGAAAACCATCACAATCTCCATAAAAAAAAGCAGAGTACGAATAGTGTTTCGGCTCCATCGCTGATAGCAGACCGAATTCAGGCGTCTAGATACTTCAGACCATCGCGCCTGATGGTTTCCTTCCGATTTCTGTGCCAAAGAGCTCTGCAGCTCATCTGCAGCTCCAGCTAAGTCAAGAAACTCATCATCATCTCCACAAGAATTAGTGGAGTACGAATAGTTTCGCGGACCTAGCTCGAGTAGCAGACCGAGTTCAGACCTCTGGATGCTTCAGACGAACGCGAATGATGATTCCGAATCGATTGCGTGTGCGTACCAGCTCTGTAGCTCTCCTACAGTTCGAGTTAAGTACAGAAAACCGACAGCACCTGTCAAGATGACTCGAAACAGCCGATCCCGCCGGAGTGCTTTTTGGCAGTAATAGGTACCCGATCGAGCTGAGATTGAGACGGCGAGCGGGCATGAGATCGAAGATGGGGGGGAAAATATTAGAGCTCTAACGAATGTTTGAATTTCGAGAAATCGAATTTGAACCGAGCCAAATTATGCAAAACTGGGCGCCGGCGGTAAACCGTCAACCTTGGTTACCGCCGGGAGACTCGTAGAGCTTCCTTGCCATATATCATCTCCAAAGAATTAGCGGAGAACGAATAGTTTTTCAGCCCGAGCGCTGATAGCAGACCTGATTTCAGGCGTCTAGATACATTTAACTAGCGCCCCTGACGATTCCTTTCCCATTGCTGCGCTGAACAGCTCTGTAGCTCATCTGCAGCACGAGTAAAACCAAGAAAACCAATACCATCTCCACAAAATTAGCAGAGTACGAATAGTTATTCAGCCCGAGCGCTGATAGCAGACTGAGTTCAGGCGTCTAGATACTTTCACATAGCGCGCATGATGATTCTCTTCCGATTGCTGTGCCTAAGAGCTCTGGAGCTCATCTGCACCTCGAGTTCAGTCAAGAAGACCAATTCCATCACCAGAAAAATAGCAGAGTATGACTAGTCGTTCGGCTTCTGCGCTCATAACAGACCCAATCCAAGCGTCTAGATACTGCAGACTAGCGCGCCTGATGATTTCCTTCCGATTGCTGTGCCGAAAGAGCTCTCAAGCTCATCTGCCGGTCGAGTTAAGTGAAGAAACTCACCATCATCTCGAAACAAATCTGTAGAATACGAATAATTCGCGGACCTAGCTCGAGTAGCATACCGAGTTCAGACCTCTGGATGCTTCAGACGAACGCGAATGATGATTCTGAATCGATTGCGTGTGCGTGCCAGCTCTGTAGCTCTCCTACAGCTCGAGTTAAGTACAGAAAACCGACAGCACCTGTCAAGATGACTCGAAACAGCCGATCCCGCCGGAGTGCTTTTTGGCAGTAATAGGAACCCGATCGAGCTGAGATTGAGACGGCCATAGGGAATAAGATCGAATATCACGGCGAGCTAGAGCTCTCACGACTTGTTGAATTTCGAGAACATAACTGGCGCCGGCGGTGAACCGTGAACCTGGTCACCGCCGGGAGCCACGTAGAGCTCCTTGCACGCGTAAGAGTGCTCAGAATCAAAGCAGAGAACTTCGAATCTGATTTTCTTATAATCTTCATCATTGCATTTTTTCATGTGAATATGAGGTCGGTTCCCGGAGTCAACCGATAGTAAAACTCACTCGGCAGAGCTGAGCTGCTCTCAGAACAAAGCTTATATAAATATGCTTAGCGTAATAATCTGCTTTCTTAAAATGAATGGTTACATATCTTTCAATCTTAGCAAAACCGACCCGAAGTTGTCACATTGTCCGCCCGGGCCGGGTGGGCCAACTGGCTGTACCCTGCGCCGGATTTCTCCTAGCTCATCGATAACGAAGGGCTCTAGGAGGTATTTTCAACCGAGCAGAAGTCACCAAAAAGTCCGTCGAGATTTCTCTTGCCAACTAGCTCCCCAGCGCGCCAGAATTACTATTAAGCTTCCAGCAACTAGCTAAGGGAAGCTCTACGAGTTACTTCCGTCGATTTTTTTTTGCCACTTGGTGGCGTCCAAAACCCGGAGAGCAAAGAGGCACTGGGAGCCGGCGGTAAATCGTCAACCAGATTACCGCCGGAAGCCCCGTAGAGCTCTTTTCTCGCGCGGCGCCGCTCGGAACACGTCAAAGGAAGCATTCTCACGCGTGAGCTCAAAAACTCACAAGACACGTTTTTCAATTTTCATACAGAGTGGGTCCCTTGAAGTGCTTTGATAGTAATACTGCAGCTACAGAGCTGAGAATTTAACTGACAAGCGCGGCATAACCCACTAGAGGTGCGAGGAATACTGGTTCTCAAGACAAGGTTCAAAATATGTCACAATCTTTGAAAAACCGACCCCAGGTTGACACTTCGTAGCGTCCAAAACCCGGAGAGCAAAGAGCTACTCGCACCAAACAACTTTCCTGGTGAACTGACGAGCTCTGGGGTGCTCTCCTGAAGCGCTTCTGAAGCGCTGGCCTGCACGCGTGCAGGCACGCGTGAACATGGGCGCCGGCGGTAAACCGTCAACCTTGGTTACCGCCGGGAGACTCGTAGAGCTTCTTTGCCATGTACCATCTCCAAAGAATTAGCAGATAACGAATAGTTTTTCAGCCCGAGCGCTGATAGCAGACTGATTTCAGGCGTCTAGATACATTTAACTAGCGCCCCTGATGATTTCCTTCCCATTCCTGTGCTGAACAGCTCTGTGGCTCATCTGCAGCACGAGTGAAACCAAGAAAACCAATACCATCTCCAAGAAATTAGCAGAGTACGATAGTTGTTCAGCCCGAGCGCTGGTAGCAGACTGAGTTCAGGCGTCTAGGTACTTTCAAGTAGCGCGCTTGATAATTCCTTCCGATTGCTGTGGCTAAGAGCTCTGGAGCTCATCTGCACCTCGAGTTCAGTCAAGAAGACCAATTTCATCACCAGAAAAATAGCAGAGTATGACTAGTTGTTCGGCTTCTGCGCTCATAACAGACCCAATCCAAGCGTCTGGATACTTCAGACTAGCGCGCCTGATGATTTCCTTCCGATTGCTGTGCCGAAGAGCGCTCAAGCTCATCTGCAGCTCGAGTTAAGTGAAGAAACTCACCATCATCTCGAAAGAAATCGGTAGAATACGAATAGCTTCGCGGACCTAGCTCGAGTAGCAGACCGAGTTTAGATCTGGATGCTTCAGACGAACGCGCCAGATGATTCTGAGTCGATTACGTGTGCGTACCAGCTCTGTAGCTCTCCTAGAGCTCGAGTTATGTACAGAAAACCGACAGCACATGTCAAGATCACTCGAAACAGGTAATAGCTTCGCGCACCTAGCTCGAGTAGCAGACCGAGTTCAGACCTCTAGATGCTTCAGACGAACGCGCCCGATGCTTCTGAATCGATTACGTGTGCGTATCAGCTCTGTAGTTCTCCTACAACTGGAGTTAAGTACAGAAAACCGACAGCACCTGTCAAGATGGCTCGAAACAGCCAATAGCTTCGCGGACCTAGCTCGAGTAGCAGACCGAGTTCAAACCTCTGGCTGCTTCAGAATAGCGCGCCTGATGATTCTGAATCGATTGCGTGTGCGTGCCAGCTCTGTAGCTCTCCTACACCTCGATTTAAGTACAGAAAACCGACAGCACCTGTCAACATGACGGAAAACAGCGATCCCGCCCAGACGCCTTTTGGCAGTAATAGGTACCCGATCGAGCTGAGATTGAGACGGCGAGCGGGACTAGAATCGAATATCACGGGAATAAGTACTAGAGCTCAAACGAATGATTGAATTTCGAGAGCATAACTGGGCGCCGGCGGTAAACCGTCAACCCTGGTTACCGCCGGGAGACTCGTAGAGCTTCCTTGCTCATCTGCAGCTCGATTGAAATCCTGAAAACCAATACCATTTCCAAAAAATTAGCAGAGTACGAATAGTTTTTCAGCCCGAGCGCTGATAGCAGACTGATGTCAGGCGTCTAGATACTTTCAACCAGCGCCCCTGATGATTACCTTCCGATTGCTGTGCTGGACAGCCCTGTAGCTCATCTGTAGCGCGAGTTAAGTCAAGAAAACCAATACAATCTCTTAGAAATTAGCAGAGTACCAATAGTTATTCAGCCCCAGCGCTCAAAGCAGACTGATTTCAGGCGTCTAGATACTTTGAAATTGCGCGCCTGCTGATTTTCTTCCGATTGCTGTGCCTAGGAGCTCTGGAGTTCATCTGCAGCTCGAGTTAAGTCAAGAAAAGCAGTTCCATTTCAAAAAAAAACGAGTGAATAGTTTTTCGGCTTCTGCGCTGATAGCAGGCCGAGGCCAGGTGTCGAGTAGCGCGCCTGATGATTGCCTTCCGATTGCTGTGCCGAACAGCTCCGTAGCTCATCTGCAGCTCGAATTAAGTCAAGAACAACATCTCCATATTGAAAACAAATAGAGTACGGCTAGTTTTTTAGCCCCAGCGCTGATAGCAGACTGATTTCAGGCGTCTACATACTAAGAACTATCGCGTCTGTCGATGCCCTTTCGTATTGCTGAGCCGAACATCTCTGTAGCTCATCTGCAGCTCGAGTTAAGTCAAGAAAGCCATCACCATCTCTAAGAAAATTTGGAGAGTACGAATAATTGTTCGGCTCCAGTGCTGATAGCAGACCCATTTCGGGCGTAGATACTTTCGACTAGCGCGCCTGATGATTTCCTTCAGATCTCTGCCGAAGAGCTCTGTAGCTCGTCTGCATCTCGAGTTAAGTGAAGAAGCTCACCATCATCTCGAAAAAAATCGGTGGAATGCGAATAGCTTCGCGGACCTAGCTCGAGTAGCAGACCGAGTTCAGACTTCTAGATGCTTCAGACGAACGCGCCAGATGATTCTGAATCGATTACGTTTGCGTCCCAGCTCTGTAGCTCTCCTACAGCTCGAGTTACGTCAAGAAAACCATATCCATCTCCAATAAATTTGGAGAGTACGAGTATTTTTTGGCTCCAGTGCTTATAGCAGACCCCTTTCGGGCGTCTAGATACTTCAGACTAGCGCGCCGGATGATTTCATTCAGGTTTCTGTGCCGAAGAGCTCTGTAGCTCATCTGCAGCTCGAGTTAAGTGAAGAAACTCACTATCATCTCGAGAAAAATCGGTGAATACGAATAGTTTCGCGGACCTAGCTCGAGTAGCAGACCGAGTTCAGACCTAGATGCTTCAGACGAATGCGCCTAATGATTCTGCATCGATTACGTGTGCGTATCAGCTCTGTAGCTCTCCTACAGCTCGAGTTAGGTACAGAAAACCGACAGCACCTGTCAAGAGTGCTTTTTGGCGGAAATAACTACCCGATCGAACTGAGATTGTGAGACGGCCAGCCGGAATAATATCGAATATCACGGGAAAAAACTAGATGTCTCACGAATGGTTGAATTTCGAGATAATAATATTCAACCGAGCAAAAGTCAGCAAAAAGTCGGTCGAGATTTTTCTTGCCAACTAGCTCCCCAGCGCGCCGGAACTGGGGGCCAGCGGTAAACCGTCAACCAGGTTTTTGCGGTTTGCGGTCTCGCTAATCAGGCCCTCATGGGGCAGCGAGCGGGCTCGCAAGAAGCCGAGAAAACTGCGACACTCGTTGAGCTGTACAAGAGTACAAAAACAAGGACGCGGGCAAGGACCTTCTTTGAGGCATCTAGAATGACACGCGCCGAGCCAGCGTGGCTTAGGCATGTCGGATTCGAACACCTGCGGCCCCACTAACAGGGGCCCCGTCACGCAGCCACGCAACGTCAAGCTCTCCAAACGAGGCCGAAAAGTGAGCAGTAGTACCGGGATTGCCGAGCCAGGGTGGCTGAGGCATCCGAATACAAAAGGAAGTACGGCACTCTAAACGACTCTTTTCAGGATACACAATGAATTCTACACTCCACTCGAGGCGGGGAAAAGTAAGACCTCATGCAATGAATTGTCAATTATCAAGGACTCAATGTTGAATGTTCTCTTGCCATTCTCGAACTTGCATGAATTGAAGGATGCACAATAAATTCTGCACTCCGCTCGAGGCAAAGAAAAGTAAGACCTCATGCAGTGAATTATCAAGTATCAGTTATGAATGGCTCAATGTTGAATGTCTTCTTGTCATCATCGAACTTGCATGAATTGCGGGATACACATTGAATTCTGCACTCCACTCGAGGCAAGGAAAAGCAAGACCTCAGGCAACGAATTACCAATTATCTGTTATCAATGACACAATGTTGAATGTCTCCTTGTCGTCGCCGAAAACGTGCATGAATTCATATGAGTAACGATCAGAAAGATCAAAGAAAAGCGCCTCCGCCAATTTGTGTCACTTTACTGTCCACTCTTTTGACATCCTGCCGAACTCCCTCCACCGCATCATGCACCGCCGTCGAAACGATCGTGGGCAACATCTGCTGAAACATCCTGAACTCTGCAAATCGACCCCCTGAGTTCGATGAGCTCTCTCCTCCCCCGTTCTCCGCCTCCACACTCGCCCTCTTCCTCTCGCTAATCTTCTCCACCTCCGACATCTTACTATCAGCTGCCGTCGCCATTTCAAACGATTGGCAATTCCCAATCTGCATTCACACCAACAGCGTGTCCTCAATGAATATCTCACACAACGACACCTCCGACACGTGAGTTGACGATACTCTCTCCAATAGTCCGTCTCGAGCTCTATCAAGAACTTGCACCACCCTCTGGCAGGCTCTCTAAATCCGAACCAAGACGTCGTGATTCACAATATCGTTCAGCTAAATTCACTATCCACGGTCAATGTGCGCTCCTTCTTCAATGACCAGAATCAATGACCGAAATCAATGAATGTGTACGGTACTCAGGCAAAACAAACATTGAAGCACCGTGTACGGTAAAGAGAACCCAGCAGCAGGCAAGGCACAACGCCGCTCGAGACGAAGGCCCGACGGGGGCCCCCAGTCTCCAGACCCCTGAGGAGGGAGGAAACCAGGTTACCGCCAGGACCCTCGTAGAGCTCTGAAATCAAGAAAAAGTTCTCAGACGCCGAGGATCAATCTCAATGGAACATTTTTTTGTAATGCGACATTATTCTGTCGAGTGTATTTATTTTTCCATAAAAACGTCAGAATTGAACAGGCTGACGCGCTATAACCTATTGCACGTGGGGAAAACACTGGAGTTGTGTAGTTTGCGTACCGTTATCGTGAAATGCACGAGATCATTATCATGGTCGGAAATGCACTTTTACGGCCGATGGTCGTCCACGTTTTTTTGACAGTACTATTGCAGCTACAGGCTCGAGCACTTGACAGGCGAACGCGGCACAACCCACTCCACGTCACAGGAATAGTGGTTCTTGAAACGAATTTCAAAATCTCTCAGAATCTTCAAAGAACCGATCTCATGTCATCACATTGCCCGCCCGGGCCGGGTCGGCCAACTAGCGGCACCCCGCGCCAGAATTCCTCCAGCTCATCGATGCCCAGGTACTGGGAGCTGGCGGTAAACCGTCAACCAGGTTTTTTGCGTCTTTGCTGGGACCATCTTGGCCACTGAGGCCAGGTCCAACGAAGTCTCAGGCGAAGCAAAGCCTCTTATTCGCCACGCAAGCAGTCAGCTCTTATTTCACATCAGCGAAGCTGTTGGAATAAAGAGAATCAGAAGCACGCGATGACACAATCGAACGCGTAAGCACACAACAGAACAAACAAGATCAATCAATACAGCGAAGCTGTTAGAATTTACAAAGAAGAGAATACAAGAAATCAAACAAGTGTGGCTAATCCATGCGAGTGACCACAGAAGTTCTGCACAACCTGAGGGAGCACATCACAGATACGCTCCGCCGCTGATAACTCAGTATCTGTCGCCGTGGCACTTGGTGGTAAGCACCAAGCTGCGAGATACACATCTTTGTAGGTGATGTCAGTCCGCGAGAAGATGTACTTATTTCGCAGACCGATCTGTATCCACACGCCACAGACACATCCGCGGCTGCACACACCCCCATCAAAGCCAGCTTTGATGAGGCAAGGAGTAAAACACTGAGATTCGAAATCGCTGGGGTAAAAGAAATCGGCGTACACTTGGCCCTGCCGGGCCTGATGAGTCAGCAAGTCAGCCCTTTGGTTCCATTCACGAAAAGAATGAGAGAAGAAGTCTCGGCCAGCCTCTGGAGGCCTCACCGAATACATACTCTGCATGCCTTCCAGCTTGTGTATCAGAATATCTACTCTTCTTCGATATACCTGAGATAGTACTTTCCATTTCCCACAGCCAGTTGATCACTAATAGGGAGTCCCCCTGAATGTCTAAAGGTATCCCTCCCGTTTCAAGGTCCCATTGTGTACAACGCATGTTATGCAACGCAGTGCGTCTGCTGAGTCGTTCCCTATAAGCAGGTGTGTCCTCCCGATCCTGTCCGATATGAACTCCTCCATCCTCATCAGTATTCAAGAGTACAGGCACCCCCGAAGACGCCAAGCCTTTGCATTTCTTCTGGAAATATTTCAACATACTAGTAGAACAAGCGTGCGCGGCATAATCCATGAAATGTTCAAAGCTCCCGACGAACGATTCCCACCAGGATAAACCGTAAAACAATTCCAAAGAGTGAAACCACGAGCGAAGACCGACACTCTCCTGTCCCCCACGATGTCGTTTTAATGAGCTGGCCTCTTTCCATTTCCCCCAACATCTGAGGGCTTCGCTTCGAGTTCGAACTATTGTGATATGTGATTGCGTCGCCTTTCTTCATGCCTGTGTGTGTGTGTTGTCGTGCATGCACGTGTGTTGAATAAGAGCTTCGCCTGATCTTCATTTTGTTCGGTATAAGAGCCTCGCATTCCCCCGCATTCGCTCTAAGTTGTGGTGGGTGTCTTGGCTCACTCTGTATCTAGATCACATTTTGACGTTGAGCATGCGACTCTTGTCTTACCGCGGGTTGTTCAAGCGTTTCTCGGAGAGTTTAGGCTTTCGACTTCCTGATCGTTGGATCGGTGAGGTTTCGCCTGCTCCCGATGCGTCCGCCTCTTGCTACCGACTAGGCTGGGAAGCCTGCGCAGTCGACCGCAAAGACCGCAACAACAACCTGAATGACGGTTTACCGCCAGCTCCCAGTAATTCCGGCGCGCTGGGGGGCTAGTTGGCCCGAAAATCTCGACGGAAGTTTTTTTTTCTTTCTTTCTTTTATTTATATCTTTTTCTTTTTCCGGGGGGGGGGGGGCTCGTTAAACATCAATTGCTCGAAATTCAACAATTCGTTGGAGCTTTGATATTTTACCCATCTTCGATCTGCTTCCCTCTTGCCATCTCAATCCCAGGTCGATCGTGAAGATGCCGCTGTCAAAAAGCATGTGAGCGGGATCGGCTGTTGAGTGTCATCCTCAGAAGTGCTGTTCGGCGCAGCATTCGCAAGGGAATCGTCAAGAGCGCTAGTCTCAAGTATCTAGATGCCCGAACTCGGTCTGCTACCAGAGCTGAGACCAACAAATTATTCGTACTTTAAATATCTATGTTAAACATATAAAAAAAGAGATGTTGGTAATTCTCTTAACTTAAATCGAGCTGCGGATGAGCTACAGAGCTGTTCGGCTTAGCAGTCGAAAGAAAAGCATCAGGGGCCCTAGTATCAAGTATCCAGATGCCTCAACTCGGTCTGCTATTAGAGCTGGAACCAAACAACTATTCGCACTCTGTTAATCTTTAAAATATCATCTTCGTTTTTCTCTGTTTCATTCGAGCTATTTCTCCTTCTGACTCACTCTTCTCCTTGACGTCCTCTTCCATGAAACCTCACCTCGCGCGCGAGATTCGAGATTGCCCCGCCCGCGTGCCACTCGTGCATGTCGCAAGGAAGCTCTACGAGTTCCCGGCGGTAACCAAGGTTGACGGTTTACCGCCGGCTCCCAGTAAGCAGACGGGGGCCACGGGGCGGAGGGGTGCGGGCGGGGGCGCCACGGGGCGGAGAGGGCGGGTGGGCGCGCACGGTTGGTCAGTCGGAAGGGTGGAGGGGGTGGGCGGGGGGGCGCGGTGGACCCTGGTACACCCAGCACGTATCCCAGCGCGCATCCCAGCACACGGGGGCGGCACGCATCCCAACGCGCATCTTGGCCCAGAGACCTCAGTGCACCCAAGCCACGCCCCAGCGCGTATCCAAGCGCGCGATGGCAGCACGCATCCCGGCACGTATCCCAGCACACGGAGTCAGCTCACAACCCTGCGCACATCGCAGCGCACGAGAGCATCACACGTCCCAGAACTCGTCCCCTCACACGTCCCAGCGCGCATCCCAGTCCAAGGCGCATCCTAGGCACGGTCGGTCGGTCGAAATAATGCAGTGCGAGATCACTCTGGTAGGTAAGACTGTCTTGCTTTCGACCCTCTGGTATTCGACCCGCGGTCGAGTGCGTGGTGACGTCGAGTGGGGAGGGGGGGGGTAGTTTGCGTGGGCGCGGTGAAGAGGAGGGAAGGGGGAAAAGGGGGCGGGAAGGGCTGCGGGCCAGCGGGGCCGAAAAGGTGGTGGTGGTGTTGGCGGTGGCGGTGGTGGCTTCCGTAGGGCGACCAGAGAAAAACGCGTTGGGGTGGCGGGCTTCGGATGGGGTGGGGGGGGGGCGAAGGGGCGTGGGCGTCGGCTTCGGCGGGCCAGGTGGGAGGGGAGGGGGGGGGCCGAGGAGAGAACGGGGAAGCTTCCGCGGGGCGAGGAGATATGGGCTTCGGGGCGAGGGCGTCCAGGGGGGGCCGGGGTTGGCTGGGAGGGTGGGGGGGGGGGCCTCGCTGCTCCCAGGCCCTGGGGGCGCGCTCTCACGGAGACGTTGGAGGGAGGCAGGGGGGGAAGGGTGGGGGGAGGAAGGAGAAACGACTGGAAGAGGATGGTGTCGATGAGGAGAGGTATCAATGGGCCCCAGGACACACAAATAAATACACACACAAAAGGATTCCCCAACTTTTCCCATATTTTCCGGATTTTTGTCTTCCCCCCCACTTCCCATATTTTCGCGTATTTTCTTGGGGATCGTCGATTAATTGTGTCTGTGTGTTTTTTTTCCCCCTCCTAAAGGTAGTGGGGGAGGGCAGATGAGGCGTGGAATGGAGGAGGAGCTGCACGACAGTGATGAGGACGAGTCGGGTCGGAAGAAACGGATGATTGTCGTGATGCTGAGGGCAACTGTAATCATGTGGGCACAGTTGAACAGCAACTCTTTTGGAGAGACGCAGAAGAAGTGGGAGGGCGACGGGCAGAAGACACTCGATGCAATGTGCGAATGTTCAGACACATAAGAAACAAGGGAGAAGGAACATGAGGGTGAGGAGGGGGATCATGGGGTCGGGAAGGCAGGGGCTGAGAACAAAAGGACAAACGCGAGACGAACAGGGGGGGGCAGGAAGAGAAGGCATCTGGGGGGAAGGGGGAAGAGGAGGGCATGATAGAGAACATAAGGATACATCATATCATGATTCGCATTCACGATGATAAGGATAGGGGGGCTGAAGACACGCAGGGTGAACGGGGCGAAGGGAGGGGGGGGGGGGGCGGCCGTCCAGAGGTCACGCGAAGGAACGGTTCTGCGTTGTGGCAATCTTTCTTTGCTCCGGCACCGCAATCTGTCCAGGGCCCCCCCCGATTTGGTTTTCGAGCTTGCCCGCTGGGCCGCTGCCCCCGGCTCTCTTTTGCTTCCTTCCCATGTGTCCGATCTCTTCTGTTCGTGCTCCAGCGATCTCTTGTCCGTGTGTCCTCTTTCCTCGTGACTTCGCGCCCAGCGCGGGATTGCTTGTTATCCTTGGAGCTTCCCCGACCCACCCCATGGTTTCACGGCGAATTTGGTGTGAGTTCCTGGCTAGAGCGTAAGCGCGCGAAGCACGCGCGCGTAGTTTTGTGTGGACATGTGCTGACATGTGTTGAAAGCTTTTCATGTTCGGACGAATGAGCGCATGCTGTCGTAGTCTCTCATATCCGGATCTTGTGTTTTGCCACGCAGGGACAATTGGCAGAGTGAGTGTGTGGTGCTCTGCCGTGGAAACGCCGTTCGTCTTTGGATGAAACTGTACCTAAGTCTCGGTTCGTTGAAGTGATGTTCGTACAGTCGGGGCCCTGAAGAAGGAACCCTTTTCGTCGGGGAGGGGCTCCGCGTTCTTTACGTGTTTCACAGCTTGCCTCAGGCTTTCCTTAGGTTTTCGACAGGAAACCGCAGGTTAACTTATGCAAAAAAGGGGCCTCGTTCCTTATTTAGGGTTCCGTAGGTCAACGCCCCGACTGTAGTGCCTCTGGTCTGGCCGCTGGTAAAATGTCGTGAGGCGGCTGCCCCGCGGGGCCGGAGGCCGCGCTGCTGTTGCCCTCTTGTTTTTTTTGGGGGGGGCATTTCGCAGCGCCGTGGCCCGGGTTGTTCGAGGCGCGAGTGGCTCGCCTCTGCCGCGCCGCGACGGGAACATTTTATTTTGTGGTCTCTCCTCCTCCTCCTCCTCCTCCTCCCACTATCCTTGTTTTCTCCCTCCTGGTCCTTCCAGCCCCAGCCATCCCGGCCCGCTCCCACGGCCTGTCTCTCTCCCTCTCGTGGGCGCTCGCCCTTCCCATCCCTTCTTTTCCCTGCGTGTCTACCCTCCTCCTGATTTCTCGCCCGCCTGAACATTCGTGCCGGGAAGCTTGACCCCTCTCACGCAGAAGTACGTCAGGAAGATTAGCCGCCCCAGGAACGAATGGTCAGCTCAGATTGGTAACGTCGCTGCGCAGTTGAACGTCGATTTGAGTGATGCAGAAGCATGGAAGTCTAGAGTCGTCAATTTCTGCATGAGTAGCTAGTTTGCACGAGTCCACGCGCCTAGGGCGTATGACTTTTCGTTCGTTCGTTCGTTCGTTCGTGAACGTGTGTTTCTCCCGTGATGCCCCCTGCTCTCAGACGGTTTCAGCAGGAACCCTGTGCTTGTGGTGGGGAGGAATCTAAACGCGCGAGAAGCGTTCGCGTGGTTCTAGTTGTTGATTTGTGCGGACTGCTTGTGCAGCGCAGGCGCGCAAACTGAACGCGCGCGCGCAAGCATGCAAACGACGACGAAAACACCATGCGAACGCGCACGCTCGGGGCTGTGTGGCTAAGTTTGCCTGTTAGCTCTCGCATTTTTTTTTTTGTTGCGACGTTGTGCATCGTATCGCTGCTGCATGCGTAGGCTTGTTCAGGCGCCCGCGGTGTTTCTGTGTATTTGCCGTCGTTGGCTTGGCAATCCGCAAGCTGGCTTCAACTCGTCTTCTTGCTGCCGCAGTAGCTGCAGTCTGTCCCGCGCCTTCTGTCCCTTCCCCTTCGTCCCCCTGCCCCCGAACAACATGCTCCCCTCCTCTGCCTGTGGCCCCCAGCGTATGTCCGCCTCCTCTGTGTGCGTAATCAAACCAAGATGTAGAATTTACCGTCGCGCGCTGGATTCGTCTACGCCAGC
>CAUYUJ010001964.1:0-12500 GCA_963575745.1 Prorocentrum cordatum | reverse complement strand
ACTAATAATAAGAAGAAGAATAAGACGAATACTGAGACAAATAAGACTAATAATACTAATAAGAATAAGACTAATAATACTAATACGACTAAGAAGAAGACGAAGAAGAAGAGGATGAGGAGGAGGAGGAGGAGGAGGAGGAGGAGGACGAGAGGAGAAGGTGGAAGCAGCGCAACAGAAGCCAGGTCGCTGGAAGGAGACGAGCAGCAAACGCAACAGACGGCGGCGCAGGAGGAGACTGAGCGCATCGGAGGGCGCAGAGGACGCCGAGCGCGAGAGGCGGGCGGGGGCGCCCAAGGAGGCAGAGGAGCCTGGGCGCGAGGAGCACGAGGCAGAGAAGGGCGAGGAGAAGAAAACTGAGGAAGCCAAGGAGGCTGAGGCGGACGGGCGCGGGAGGCGCGACAGCGCTCCGAGGAGGCAGAGGAAGCAAGGCGCGAGGACGAGGACGAGGAGGCCGAGAAGGGCAAGGAGACGGCACAGCAGCGGCCGAGGGGCAGCCAAGGCGGCAGAGGGAGGTACGCCTCGGCGGGCAGCAGGCACCCAGCACCTGGGGACCCAGGGCTGCCGCGGGGACCTTGGGCGTCGGAGGAGAGCCTGTGGGGGCCAGGGGGGGCGACGCTGGCAGCAGCTGCAGCAGAGGCTTGGGCGGCCAGCAACGCAGATACCTTCGACAGCGAGAGGGGCGAGGAGCACAAAGGTGTGCAGGGAAGCAGAGGGCGAGGAGGAGAGGCAGGAGACGCAACAGGGCGCAGACGAGAGGAACAGGACACCGCGCGGACCAGCCTACGCTCGCAGGGGCACGCGCCGACGGCAGGCTGGCGTACGCCATCCACGACGCGCTGGCGGCCAGCCTGCTGGAGGAGATGCCCCGCGAGATTTCTGGGCCACAGATGGGGAGGAGTTTCGTCGAGGGGACAGTTCGTCGCCGCCCAGCATCACCACCACCACCACCACCACCCCCACCGCCACGATGACCAGCGCGACCACCTCGACAACAACCACGAGCAGCACAACAAGCACCACCAGCAGCACCCACCACCACGACGGCGATCAGCAGCACCACGAGTACTGCTACCACTGCGGCCGCTGCAAAAAGGTACCCAGACGATGGCCAGCAGGAGCAGCAGCAGCAGCAGCGGCAGCAGCAGCGGCAGCGGCAGCGGCAGCGGCAGCGGCAGCGGCAGCGGCAGCGGCAGCGGCAGCGGCAGCGGCAGCGGCAGCGGCAGCGGCAGCGGCAGCGGCAGCGGCCAGCGCAGCGGCAGGTGCAGCCCAGCGGCAGCGGCAGCGGCAGCCGGCGCAGCAGCGGCAGCGGCAGCAGCGGCAGCGGCAGCGGCAGCGGAAGCGGCAGCGGCGGCCAGCGGCAGCGGCAGCGGCAGCGGCAGCGGCAGCGGCAGCGGCAGCGGCAGCAGCAGCAGCAGCAGCAGCAGCAGCAGCAGCAGCAGCAGCAGCTGCAGCAGCAGCAGCAGCAGCAGCAGCAGCAGCAGGGTTACCAATGAAATCACGGTTCAATTATAACCGGGGTGAGTCTTCCCGGACAAGGTTTTTCAACCCACTGCGGTTTCCAAGGTCGATCGCGTGCCCGTCCCATGTGGGCTGGCATGGCCTTGTAGACCATGCCAGCGTGATGTTGACACAGGAGATGTTTACACGAAAACTTGTGTGCCTTCGGTCTCGCCTCCGCTGCCGCCGGGTGCCACTCGCCAGCCCCGAGACGGAGCTTGTTGTCGATCCGTTCCGCCGCGCCCCACAGCATGGGGCATGGGGCAGCTTGGGGCGAAAGCCCCCAAGCTGGCCTCGCCCAGTTCCCGCCGAACGTCGGCCAAGCAAGCAAACCACGATCCGGCGAAGGCGGCGCGCCTGCGCTGGGACATGCTGTGCAGGCCCAGCCCTCCCTCTGCCAAGGGAAGGCACAGTTGTTCCTGCGCGTCCGGCGGCAGAGGTCCCCCGAGCAAGTCCCCCAGGTGCGTCACCACCTTGTGGTCGTAGTCCTGGCACCAATCCTCGCTAAACAGGTGCGCCCGGGCGCGGTGCAGCGCAGCTCCGTCTGCGAGTGTCCTCACGAGGGTCACTTCGTCCTGCGCCGTGTGGCCGTGCGCCCGCAGGCCGCTAAGCTTCCCGAGGTAGGCGGTCAGGTGTTCGGTCGCCGTCGCTGGGGCCGCCGTCGGCGCGAAGCTCAGATGCGCCGGGTCGGCGCTGAGCTCTTCTGCCGCCGCCCCGCCGCGGATAAATGGCAGGAGCGCCCCGAGGCAGTGCATCTGCAGCACCACCTTCCCAGCCAGAGCCTGGAGCTGCAGACCCCAGGGGTTTCAGATGTAGTCCCGGTAGGCCAGCAAGCGCGCTTCCGGATCGACGGCGGCCGCCGCCTCAAGGGCGATGTGCACGCTTGCCACAGTGACGGCGAAGAGGGCGGGCGACAAGGGGCAGTCTTGGTCAAGACCGCGCTCTGCACGCACCGGCGCGACGCCCCCGTCCTCCTCCTCCTCCTCCTCCTCCTCCTCCTCCTCCTCCTCCTTCCTCCTCTTCCTCCTCCTCCTCCTCTTCCTCCTCCTCCTCCTCCTCTCTCCTCTCCTCATCTCTCCTCCTCCTCCTCCTCCTCCTCCTCTCCTCCCACAATTACTCAATATGAATATACTCTCCCTCTTCCCCTGATGGCGTCTGGGTGATGGCCACGCACCCTCCGCGTACTGTTTTTTACACACATGATGCCCGGGAATTCCCGGGAAACGACTCTCGCTGAGGCGCCAGCGTCATTTTCTGCCCAAAATGCTGCTCTCGCGCCGGCGTTTTTTTTTGTTTTTTTTTTTTTTTTTTTTTGTTTTTTTTTTTTTTTTTTTTTTTTTTTTTTTTTTTTTGCAAAAATGTGCTCTCGTTGAGGCGCCGGCCTCCTTTCTGCTCCCGAATCCTTCCCCTGATGGCGTCCGGGTAATGGCCGCGCCCCCTCCGCGTACTGTTTTTTTAACACAGGATACCCGGGAAATCCCGGGAAACGACTCTCGCTGAGGCGCCTCCGTTGTTTTTCCCAGAATACTGCTCTCGTTGAGGCGCCGGCCTCATTTCTGCCCCCCCCCCCCCGCCACCACCCCCACCACCCCCCACCACCACCACCACCACCACCACCACCCACACCACCACCACCACCACCACCACCACCACCACCACCACCACCACCACCACCACCACCGCATTCTCTGAGACCAGGTGCAGTTCCTCTTCTCTCAGACCCTCGTCATTTTGTCGGAGGGCCGCCATGTCCCATGAAGCCGGCGCGGGAGTCATGCGCGAGCTGGCATCGTCGGCATCTGCGGGTTCTGGCAAAGGTGCTGGTGGTGAGCAGCGTGGTTTGCATCCTAGCAAAGCCCCTCGTTGCGACGGTGATGGAGGCTTGTCGATGGAGAGCTTGCACAACTATGTGGACACGACAAGCAACGAGCTGCTCGAAGCCATCAGCAAAATCGAGGCCCAGGCTGGACAGATGGCCCAGGCCTCTGCTGCACCCTCAGTTACCGTCCGTACCACCTACGACCAGCTGTCCAAGCGGGTGGAGGTGCGAATGGCTCAGACTGAACAGAAGTTGGGAGAGCACGACAGCAATATTCAGAAACTTGAGGAGCAGGTACAGCACCTCCTTCAAGTACTCAGTGAAGTACGTGCCGACAAACCCGCAGCCAGGATTCGTGATGCGACATTCGACCGTGACATCGACTCGACGATCATCCTCATTCGCTCGAAGGGGCTCTTGGCACATCAGAGTATGTTCAATGGTATCCAAAGTTGGCTGGACAGATGTAACCTGGATATTTCAGATTATGAGATTGGTGGTGATCCTGTCTCTCGGCGTTTTACTCTTCAGATGTATGGCAATACCTCATATGCTTCTAGGAAAGTGGCGCTGGCCTTGGGCGCGTTGCGCAAGGCCGACGGCACGTGGGATCGTTTCAAAGCCTTGGATGCTAACAATGTGGAGTCCGAAATGTACATCTCGGGGGACAAGAACCCTGCCACTATCAAGCGCGAGCTCGGCCTCAAAGTTGTTCGCCGAGAGTTGGCCATCATGTCCCTGCAGCTCAAATTCTTCTCGGACAGGGAGCCTGGCCAGATCTCGTCTGGCTGGAAACTTCTTACCAAGCTTGCTCCTCACCCTGGTGACCCTCCTCCTACTTTCTCTTTCTTTGCAGCCAACCTCCAGGCCCTGGGGCTCAACAAAGATGAGCTCGCTGCGCGCCTCGACGGATGCTTCCCCAAGCAAGCTGATACTGAGTGGAGTCTTTAACAATATTCTTTCGGCCTGGAAGGGCCCCGGGAACTCTGACTGGCCATTGCAGTTCTTGTCCTGGAATACGCGTGCGTTGTTTCATCACAAGACAGCTAGGCGTTCGCTCAAGCTGTCGTACCCTAGGAAGTAGTTACGCGCAGGCAGTATTTGTGCATTGCAGGAATGCCATGGGACGAGGGCCGAGTTAGACGACTTCCTGTATCATTCACACATCCCCTTCATCGGTTTCTCCTCCTTCATCCGCGGCCACAACGCCGGCGGTGTCGTGACTCTCGCCCCCGCTTTCTCCCACTTAGGTGAGCTTGCTCCGATTATCTTCTCGGAAGTGGTGGCGGAGGGCCGCTTTCTTCTCACGCGCATCAAGTTCAGCGAACATACATGGATCGCGCACTATAATATTCATAACCAGAAGCTGTCGGCGGAGGGGAGGAGGAGTCTCTTTCGGAGTATCAACCTTCACCGACGCGAGGCTGCTGAAAGCCCGATGTCGCGCCGGGTTGTCTTGATATGAGTCTTGATATGAGATTTCAATATCGGAGCTGAGCCACCTGGACACGTCCTGGATCACCCTGGGGAGCGACTAGCTGGGTCTCAGGATTGGGTCTCTCAGTGGAAAGAGACTGAAATGAGCAGCTCAACGTACGCGATGGCACGTGATGGCCGCCCTACTGAAACCATTGCGCAGGTTGATCGGCGTAGCGATATGCTTCTCGTCGCCCATGCGGCCGAAGTAGGCGTCACGAGCTCTCTCCTCGCACTTCTCGAAGAGTGCCCGGTCATCATCATAGAGCGGGACGTCCTTCTCGAACCCCAGCATGCTAACCATCGCGCCATCGGGTCTTCTCGAGGTCTCGGGCCGACGGAGAGCAGCTCTGGAATGACTTCGTGGCATCGCTGCTGTTCGCCCCGAAGGGCAGGGCCATCTTCCCGACGGAGGCCCCGCGCATGGGGGGGGGGGTGATGTCGCCCGACAGGGTCTGTAGGGCTGCGCAGAACGTGCTGGTGGAGGGGTGTGCGGCAGTGGAGATGATGACCAAGATGGCACGTGAGGTGAAGGTGCCATCCGACGACGAGGAGCTGGACGAGATACCGACCGCCGAGGAGTACCCGCACGAGGAGGGCAATCTCGAAGAGCACGTGTTCGTGGCGTATCTGGCGGACTTCGACCAGGACGTCATGGTCCTAGAAATGGAGCGCGGCCCCCATCGGCGGCGAGAAGATCAACGTCGGCAAGTTCAGAGGGTGCACGTTCGCGGAGTTCGTGGGCAGCGGGCCTGGAGCCCGAGCCTACGGCCTCTCCCTCATCATGACTGCGATGACCAGCGACGCGCCCATGCCCAGCGTCGACCAGTACCGCTTGGCGTGGCCCCTAATCAACCTCGTGGCGCTGGGCGAGTTGGGCCCCCCCCTGTCCCAGGAGGAGGGCGGGTGCTCCCAGGTGCTCATGGTCGGGGCCGCGGTGGAGGTCAACGCGGTGTTCAGCTCAGCTTCCCGGGGCGCGCCTGCGATTGCGGTGTCCGACGCGGCCTGCCAGATGACCATGCGTGGCGCGCCCTGGGGGATCAGATGCGAGGAGGCGTTGCGGGCCGGGGACCTCGCGCCAATTCCAACGTCGCGCGAGACCCAATTCAGAGGAGTCGGCGGAGACGCGTACAGCGACACGGTATACGTGATACCAGCTGGCATCGCCAACAGCGCGTTCACGATCAAGTCCGCAGAGCTTGACCAGGATGCGCCCATGCTGATCTCCAAGGACACGCAGTCCAAGCTCGGGACAGTCATTGATGTGGCGAACGGCGTCGCCAACTTTCACGCCATCGGTGCGCGTGACGTGCCGCTGGTCCGAGCTAGCGGTGGCCACCTGTGAGCCAACCTGCTCGACTTCCCAGGTCCTCCGGTATTCGACCCGGGGTTCCACGTTTACTTCGAGCTGGACGGGCCCAGTCTGGGCGGAGTCGACGCGGACGTCATCGACGCAGCGGAGGTCATCGACGGGTACGTCAGCGAGGTCAGCACCAAGGCGGATATCGAGGAGGTCTTCGAGGATCCCAAGGTAACCGACTGGAGCGACGACCCGTCCCTGCGGATGGCGAGCTCCAGGAGGGCAAAGAAGGTTCAGGCAATGCACGAGGGCCCTAAGACCGTCGAGATGCGGACCGACGCCGTGATGATCGGTGTGGCCACCCGTGCCCGGCGACTCCCCAGGGGGAGGGCGCTACTAAAGCAGTTGTCCTGCGGCCACTTCGGCATCGCCATGCTCGCGACCCTCAGTTTCGGGTGCGATTGCGGGCAACCCCTGGACCTCGAGTGCGGCTGGGGCGGCGCCGCGCGCAAGGGCAGGCAGGAGGCGAGGCGCCAACTCTTGGAGGGGGGCCCCTATTTGGCGATCATCACCGCGCCCTGCGGCCCGTGGAGCGATCGGGGAAGGTGCAATGTCTCCACGGGAGGTGCGGCAGCCGCGACAGTCTTCGAGGCGCAGGAGGCCGCGAGACCACTGCTCACCGTGTCTGATCAAGTCGTGGTGGATCGAGTTGGACGCGGCCCACGCGTTCTACCGGATCAGCCGCTCTGATCAAGCGTCTACGACCAGCCCGAGATGAAGAAAACCAATGAGCTCGTCGAGGATGACGTCCCGGTGGAGTGCGCGCCGCGCGGTTGCCAGCTCGGTTACAAGGGCGAAGCTACAGGCGACCCGCACTACAAACCAATGAGGAATGTTAACCGCGTCGGTCGCCATCTGCGAGGCACTTTACAAAGCGAAGTGCGACCGCTCTCACAGGCGCGCGCCGCTCGAGAACGGGAAGAGGAACAGGGCTGCAGCCATGTGGCCCGACGAGCTGGATCGCGCCATCCTCTCGGTCATCGATCAGCAGATCGACCTGGAGGTTGACGATTAAGTCGACGCCAACATGATGGGGTGCTGCCTCGTGAAGGGGCCGAGGGTCAAGAAGAGAGGGCTGCGTGGCAAGCAGCCGGGGCGTAAGGGGGCGGAAGAACGGCGACCTGAGGCGGATCCCTCGGCCGTGGACGGGCCGCAGGACAAGGGCGGGCGTCGGCCTGGACGTGGAGCTCCGCAAGTCCCTGAGGACCCCGTGGGAGTGCGCGCTGAAGCTGCTGCGGGACTGGAGCCCATACTATCGCAGGAGGAGAGAGAGAGAGAGAGAGAGAGAGAGAGAAGGATATATATATATATATATATATATAGAGAGAGAGAGAGAGAGAGAGAGAGAGAGAACGAGAGGGATATCGATAGAGAGAGAGAGAGAGAGAGAGAGAAAGAGAGAGAGAGAGAGAGAGAGAGAGGGGCGCGCACGGTGGCTTTCCTTCGACCCTTGTGTCAGGCGAGATATTCGCAACCTGCGCGTGAACTTCGGTCGCCCTACGTTGATCTTGGCGAGGTGCCTGCGCCGCTCGGTAGCCGAGAAGGAGTCCATCGAGGCCGCGTTGGATTTCAGGTGCGACGCCTTCGGCGAGATGATCAGGACAAAGCACGTCCGCCCAGTGGGGACGCCGGGCCGCTATCAGTTCAACTTCCACGTGATGCTGGTTGCCCTGTTCGCCCGCGACGCCGAAGGCAACGTCCGCGCGTTCCGCAACATCATGTGCGACGGCGCGCGGTGCCAGGTGGTCTGGCGCCTGCGCGAAGGCACCTTCGCGCCCTCGGCCAAGGTCGTGCTGGACACGTTCCTCACCGTGTGGGCCAGCTGGGCCGGACTGGCGCAGTCCATATTCCTGGGCCGCGGCAAGGAGTTCGCCGAGGATTTCCTTGCCCATGTGTTCGAGAACGGGGTTTAGGCATAATGCGGCGCTGGAGGCTCACGAGCAGATGGGCCGCGTCGAGCGGATGAAAGGCATCTGGACGGAAGTGTTCTATCGAGTGGTGCAGGACGCCCAGATCACGAATGACAAGGACCTGAGGACCGTGAGCGCGGTGGCCAATTAGGTTCGCAACGAGTCGGTGCTCTGCGACGGCTGCTCGCCTGCGAACTGGGAACTCGGGACTCGCGGACTGCGTATTCCAGGATCCGTCCTGCAGGATGGTGAGTCGGAGAAGCTGAACTTCCACGAGGCCGCGCTCGACCCAGAGTCCGCGACGGCCAAGGTCGCCTTCGTGAAGATGGACAACGACAGTCGAGTGAGGAGGGCGAAGCTGGCGAGATCGACGCCTGCGAGGGGGCCGTACCTGGTGGGGTCTTACGTGCATTTCAGCCGCACACTTGTCCGACCTGGACAGTCACCTGCACTATTCCATCGGTGGTTTTTAACATCCTCGGGCACGACTTCGGGGGCCCCGACAAGATGGCGGATGGGATCGAGGCAACCCTGCGGCCAGCAGCCGTCTTGCGTTGCTCTCACGCGATCTGGCTACTGTATGGAGGCGGTGCGTTTCTGGCGAGGCCTGAGCCCGGACGAGCTCATCACCTGGGACCGTATGCTGGCTGACCAACGGGGGTCAGCTCTTCCAAGGGGGCCTAGAGGGTTCCTCGACGTTCGTCGTGAAGGCCTGGAAGAGGGAGCCCCGGAATTTCCTACGGATGATTCGCAACCAGTACGTTCACCCGCGTTGCCACCTGCTACCGCTACAGCCTCACGGTCAGCGCCAAGTGCGCAGCCTACGAATGACGAGACGCCGGACCAAAGCATATAAACCGACCAGTCGGAGGAGGCTCAACCGCCACCTCTGGGCCCGATCACGGGCCCGTCGGAGGCACATCCCGGCGAGGACCTCGCACCGGAGGATCCAGGCCGCGGAGGGGGAGCTCAGGAGCCTGAACCAGCCCATGAAAGGCTGCCTGGGTAAGAATTGGCGATAGAACAGGATGCTGATGATGGTGCGGAATCGTTGATCATCCTGCCGCTCCGAGCGACCCACTCGAGCCCGAAGGCCAAGGCGATTTTCCTGCTTATGCCCCTCAAAGGACCACTTCGAGGCGTTCTAGGCTGGGCCCCATCGCTGGTGGCACCTTGCTTGCCGAGGACGCTACGGGCGACTTCTACCGCGCGTGGATCAGCCACGCATGGCTGACGGGGAGGTCTCGGAGCAAGGAGTTGGTCCTCGCGGGGCTCAGCGGGGCCGACATGGCCCTGTTCGACGCGAGCATGGTCAAGGAGTGGGACAACTGGAAGAACTTCTGGGCGGCCACCGTGGTCTCTGGCGACGACGCGAAGGAGCTTCTCAAGAAGGCCAAGCCCATCCCATCAAGGTGGGTACATACCAACAAGAGCGAGTTCGACCCAAAGCTTGGGATGAAAGCGAAGTCGAGGCTGGTGGCAGTCGGTCGCTACGAGTCGGAGGACGTGCGAACAGACTCCCCGGCCTCTTCGCTCCTGGTCTTCCACCTGATCTGCAGTACGGCGGCGCGGAAGCATTGGCCACTGTGCAAGCATGATGCGACGAGTGCCTACCTTCAAGGTGACGACGTCGACCGGATGCTGGTGCTACGCCCACCTTTCCCCTTGCCACCTGGCGTGGCGGCGGGATCGCTATTCATCTGCCGCGGCGCGATCTACGGCGCCAAGGACGGTGAAAGGAAGTGGTGGAGTAAGCTACTCAGCACTCTGCGCGGCAACTCGTGGCAAGCGCGCCGCTTGAAGCGCGCCTTCTTCCTGCTCTTTGAGAACGGCATGCTGGTCGGCCTTGTCCGCACTTGCGTAGACGACCACTTCGCGACTGGAGACCCGGAGAGCAAGCTGTTCAAGGACACGGCTGACGAGCTGAAGATGGTGTTGCTTCTGACGGAGGAGAAGCCACCATTCAGGTACTGCGAGAAGGACGTGGACCAGGCTTCGGACATCTGTATCAACATTGGCATGGCAAATGTCGTGGACGCGATGGAGGGCATTGAGCTACTACCAGCCCGCGCGAACCAGGTGCTACGGACGAGGAGAAGAGCCACGCCGAGTCGGTGATTGGCTCGCTAAGTTGGCTGTCCTGACAGCTGCAGATGGATGTCCCCCTCGGCTACAGCTGTCTAGCGCAGTGCAAGAACCACGTCATGGTGCAGCACCTGGTGGAGATGAACAAGCTCGTGGCGCACTGTAAGGAGACGAACGACACCTACATTCTCTTCCAGAGCGACATGCTACATGATGATGGGGATTTTCGTGGAGTTGTGTTCGCGAACCGCAGCTTGAACAACGTGGGCGACGTTACCTTCGGCGAGCTCGGCGAGAAGATGAGATCGCGGCTCGGGTTCGTGTGCTTGCGGTCGGAACGCCAATAGCCCAGTGGAAAAAAAACATAGCTTCCGTTGACTGCCGTCGCCCGTGTCTTCGGGCTCGCGTGTCCCGCGTTGATGAATGCCAGCTCTGAGCACGTGGGAACAAAGCGGGCTGTTTCTCTTTCCCCAGCTGGGCGATGCGATTTCCATGGGCCGCGCGAGGCCCGTGGGCCGTGTGAGCCCAGCTAGCCCGATGAACCCCACAAGTCCCGCAAAAGGCTTCTTGGGCATCGCGTGCGCCGCAGCGCGCGTGGGCCCAATGCGCCGCGCTGGCCTAGCGTTCCGCGCGGGCCCCATGGGCTCCCTGACTCGTCAGGGCCATATCGGGTTTCTGGGCCTTGCGAATCCCGCGGGCCATGGGAGCCCCATGGGCCCTCGGGGCGCCATGAGCCCCATGGGACGCTGTTCTATCATGCAAGCCCCCTGGCCTGCAAATCCAGAGAGCAATGCGAGCCATCTCAAGCTTTCCAGGCTCCTTTGGGTCGCTCAGCCCCCACAGGGAAAGCGCTCCCAACTTTTCCAGTGGCGTCTAGGTGCTGGCGCCGGCTTTTCGTTCCCTGCAAAATCAGAAAGCCGACGCCCTCAAGGCCCCCTCTGATGAGGCGGCCCCATGGGCGAGCTGAACCCTTCGACGGTTTCGGAAGTTTGCCCGGGGCTGCGGGCCCGGGTCAAGAGGGGGCCACGGTCTTTGCCCCAGACGCGCAGGTCGGCCGCCAGCTCCTTTCGCGGGGAGTAGGCGGTTCGGAATCGTCGGGTGCTGGCTCCAGGCAAATCGAGGGTCAGGGATGCGATGCGCGCGGACAGAGGGCGGGCGTGGGGAAGGGGGACATTCAAAAGTGATATAGTTTTATAGAACATATCACAGCTAAAGCAATGCCAGGAGCTATAATATCACTCTTATGAACCATCCAAAACAATCGTGATAGGGGGGAAGCGCGGGGGAGGACGGCGGTGGGGGGGGTGAGGCTTCGGTCATGGAGGATGCCGCATTCTTCATTCTTGTCTCCCTCCTCTCCCGAGAGCGCCGTTTCGCTTCTCGCTTGCACTTTTCGTTTAATGCTTTCCCTCCTACCTGCTGCGCGACTCTCCCTTCCCCGGGTCTCCCCAGCCGCATTGCGTTTCCTGCGGACGGGGCGGGGTCGCGCTGGCCCAAAACGCAATTCAAAATTTCGCGGAACAAACACTTTCTTGGTGTTGGTGTCGGCTTTCTGTTCTCCCATGCTGACGGACGACGTCTTGTACAATATCAAGAAGGGACCGGCGCACGTGCTCGACTGGGGCAGTTCGCGCATCGAGAGGGCGTGCAGAGTCCATGGGAGCCGAGGCCCCCGGACTCACAGCAGGAGCTGAGGCGTTGGAGTGGATCAGGGCACTGCACTACGAGGTGAGCACTCCAAACCATCCGCCAGGCGACCTCGTGGAGGGCGCAGCGAGCTTGATGCCGGTACAGTGGTGCGACGACGCTCGCAGCTTGGTATCTCACCTGCTCGCAGATGCTGGGCAAGTCGCAGATCGCCGAGTTCATGTGGCCATCGCGGCACTTCTCGAACTACTGTCCCAAGATGGAGTTGACTTGGAATGGTGCGACACTTCGGTGCAGCTGTCCGACGCGCTGACTAAGCTGGACGCCGAGAGAGGCTACTTGACGAACGTGATGCAGAATGGGGTCGCGAGCGTGGAGGTCAGTGCCGAGGCCGCGTGGACCAAGAAGGCGATCAGAGACGCGAGGCGCAGGCGTGCCGACGAGAAGCGCAAGGAGTAAGCGAAGGGCAACCTGGAGGACGACGACGCGGCGATCAAGGTGGATTTCAGGAGCGACGACGGGAGCAGTGCCTTCGCGACCTTCGAGAGCAGGAGCTACCAGGCAGGTCGATGACGGAGCCGCCGGGCGGGCGAAACGGTGAGTGTGATGGCAGGCGGCAGCAATCCAAGTTTTCCTGGCCGTGCGGCCAGCTAATGTAGCCAGACGATCGAGGACGGGTGTCGAAATGCACTGCGATCGTCCC
>CAUYUJ010001963.1:55000-95085 GCA_963575745.1 Prorocentrum cordatum | reverse complement strand
CCCCCCCCCCCCCCCTCGGTGCGTCGCCCGCTCCCCCTCCCATCCTGGGGACACGCAGGGAAGAGGAGGAGGACGAGAACGAGGAGGAGGAGGAGGTGGAGGACGAGAACGAGGAGGCGGAGGAGGAGGAGGAGGGATGAGGCTGAGGCTGAGGATGAGGACAAGGATGAGGATGAGGATGAGGATGATGATGAGGACGATGATGATGATGATGATGATGATGATGATGCTGATGATGTTGATGATGATGATGCTGATGCTGATAATGATGAGGATGATGATGAGGAGGAGGATGAGGATGATGATGACGATGATGAGGATGAGATGAGGATGAGGATGGTGATGATGCTGCTGCTGATGATGATGACGATGATGATGATGCTGATGATGATGACTATGGTGGTGATGATGATGATGGTGATGTTGGTGATGATGATGACGATGATGTATGATTGTGATGATGATGATGAGGAAGAGGAGGTGGAGGAGGAGGAGGAGGAGGAGGAGGAGAGGAGGCCGACGACGACGATAACGACAAGGTCGCCACTGCGGATTCCAAGGAGAAGGGTTTCCCTGCCCTCAGGGAAAGAGTGAGGAGCATTGCAGCCGCACCCTTGACCAGGCATTCCTGAGCTTCTCGGCGGTTCCCCAGGCTACCCTTGATGCACATTCAGAGGCACGAAAGGTTTGAGGCAGAGGATGCGGGAAGAGGATGAGGTGAACGACGACGAAGATGCCGACGACGACGGCATCGGCGACAACGACAGCAGCGACGGGAGCGACGACGACGAGGAGAAGGAGGAAGGGGAGGTGGATGTTGATGTTGATGATGATGTTGATGTTGTTGTTGTTGATGATGATGATGATAATGCTGTTGCTGTTGCTGTTGCTGATGTCGATGCTGCTGCTGTTGATGGTGAATGCTGCTGACGATGCTGCTGCTGATGATGATGATGACGGTGATGATGATGCTGATGCTGATGATGATGATGATGATGCTGATGCTGCTGATGCTGATGACGATGATGATGCTGCTGATGATGATGACGATGATACTGAGAATGTTCATGATCATGATAATTATGATGATGATGCGGATGCTAGTTATGATGATAATGCTGAATAACCTGATGATGCTGATGATGCTGATGCTGATGCTGATGCTGATGGTGATGAGGATGATGATTGTGATGATGACGATTCGTATTATGACGATACATTGGTGACGATGATGGCCTCGGCGATGATGATGAAGACGATGATGATTATGATGTTACTGCTGAACCTAATGACACAATGATGGTGCAGATGGTGCTGATGATGGTGACGATGACGCTGATGGTGTCGATGCTGTTGATGGTGATGGTGAAGAGGATGATGATACTTCTGCTGCTGCTGATGATTATGATGATGATGATGGTGATGATGACGATGATGATGCTGTTGCTGATGATGATGATGATGATCCTGATGATGATGATGACGATGATGATGACGATTTTGCTGGTGCTGCTGAAGCTGATGACGATGATGTTAATGCTGCTGCTGATGATGATGATGGTGATTATGATGATGATCATGATGATGATGATGACGACGACGACGAGGATGGTGATGATGATGATGATGATGATGATGATGCTGATGCTGATGCTGATGCTGATAATGATGATGATGATGATGATGATGATGATGATGATGATGATGATGATGATGATGATGATGATGATGATGATGAGAAAGAGCGTGTTCTACCGCTGCTGGGGTCACTGGGGGTTCCCCCCCCGTCCCCCCCCCCCGAAAAATGGAGGGGGGTCACTACCGGTTCGAACGCCCCCCCCTCGCCGCCGGCAAACGATTCCCGCTCTTCGGGACAGTTGGACAATGGTGGGGATACTGGGACAGTGGCGGGAACGGTGGTGGTGGGGACAGTGGTGCGGACAGTGGTGGGGACGGTGGTGGTGGGGACAGTGGTGCGGGGACAGTGGGACAGTGGTGGGGACAGTGGGACAGTGGTGGGGACGGTAGTGGTGGGGACAGTAGTGAAGGCGCTGGTGAGGACAGTGGTGGGACAGTAGTACAGTTGGGAGAGTGGTGGGGACAGTGGGGACAGTGGGACAGTGGTGGGGCAGTGGGGACGGTGGGACAGCACACTGGGACAGCGGCGGGGACAGTGGGACAGTGGTGGGTACAGTGGGGACAGTGGGACAGTGGTGGGGACCGTGGGGAAAGCGGGGAGAGTGGTGGGACAATGGTGGGGAGAGTGGGGACAGTGAGACACGGGTGGGGGCACTGGTGGGGACAGCGGGGACAATGGCGGGAACAGTGGGGACAGTGGGACAGTGGTGGGGACTGTGGGACAGTGGTGGGGACGGTGGTGGTGGGGACAGTGGTGTGGGGACAGTGGGACAGTGGTGGGGAGTGGTGGTGGGGACAGTGGTGAGGGCGGTGGCGAGGACGGCGGTGGGACAATGGGACAGAGGTACAGTGGGGACAGTGGTGGGGACAGTGGTGGGAACAGTGGGACAGCTCAGTGGGACAGCGGGGGACAGTGGGACAGTGGGACAGTGGGGACAGTGGGACAGTGGTTGGGGCCGTGGAGAAAGTGGGGAGAGTGGAACCGTGGTGGGAACAGTGGTGGGGGACAGTGGGGACAGTGCGGACAGTGGTGGGGGGGCAGTGGGGGACAGTGGGGGCGGTGGTGGTTGATGGCTGCTGCTGGGGACAGCTAGTGGGGGATGTGGCGCGGACGGTGGTAGGGACCTTGGAGTCGTTTGCCGGCGGAGAGCGTGGGTGGGGGGGGACGCGTTCGAACGGGTAGTGACCTCCCCTGTTTTTTTTTTGGGGGGGGGGGTTCGAACTCCAGTAGTGAACCCCCCCGCCCGGTTTTTCTGGAGGGGGAGGGGGAGGGTTCGAACAGGTAGTGACCCCCCCCCTGGTTTTCCTGGGAGGGGGGGGAGGGGTTCGAACCGTAGTGACCCCCCCGGTTTTCCGGAGGGGGGGGTTCGAACGGTAGTGACCCCCCCCCCGTTTTTCCAGAGGTGGGAGGGGGGGGGGGTGGGGGGGGGTTTGCCAGGGGAAGGGGGGGGGGGAGGGGGGGTTCCGCAGAGGGGGGGGATTTTCGGAGGGGATGGACCTCGGGGTTCGGAGGAGAGGGGGGGGAATTTTCCACAGTAAAGCGGCGGTGGATCACGCTCTCTCGATGATGCTGAATCTAATGACGATGATGGCGATAGCCTTCTCGATGACATTGGTGACGAGGATGGCCTTCTCGATGATGACGATGATGATTTTGATGTTGCTGCTAAGTCTAATGACACAATGATGGTGTAGATGGTGCTGATGATGGTGACGATGACGCTGATGGTGTCGATGCTTTTGTTGGTGATGGTGAAGAAATCATGATAATGCTGCTGCTGATGATTATGAGGATGATGATGATGGTGATGATGACGATGATGATGATGCTGCTGCTGATGATGAGAATGGGGATGATGATGATGACGAGGATGATGATGATTATGATGATGATGCTGATAATGATTCTGATGATGCTGATGCTGCTGCTGCTGCTACTGCTGCTGATGATTATGATGACGAGAATGACGATGATGCTGATGATGATGATGATGAGGATGATGATGACGATGCGATGTTGGCGAGGATGGCCTCGGCGATGATGATGATGATGATGATGATGATGATGATGATGATGATGATGATGATGATGATGATGATGATTATGACGATGATGATGATGATCTTACTGCTGAAGCTAATAACACAACGATGGTGCAGATGGTGCTGATGATGGTGACGATGACGCTGATGGTGTCGATGCTGCTGCTTGTGATGATGAGAGGATGATGATGATGATGATGATGATGATGATGATGATGATGATGATGATTGTGAGATGATTCTGATGCTGCTGCTGATGATGATGAAGATGCTAATGACGGTGATGCTGAGGTTCATGTTGGTGGCGACGATGATGAGTGAGTTGATGATGCAGGTTTTGATGATGGTGAGTCATGGTGTTGATGATGATAATGATGATGGTGTTGCTGGTGAGGATGGTAACACTGATTATTATGATGAGGCCAAGGACGACGATGATGATGACGATGACGATGGTGGCGACGATGATGGTGGTGATGATAATCATGATGGGCTTTGTAAGATTATGGTGGTTGTGGTGATGGTCATGATGGTCATGATGGTGATGACGGTGACGACGATAACGACCACGATAATGGTCATGATGGCGGTTGTGATGATGCTGATGATGATGTTTCTTATGGTCATGTTGATGGTGGTGATGGTGATGGTGGTGGTGATGGTGGTGATGCTGATTTTGATGATGATGGGGATTGTGATCCTGATGGTGATGATTGTGCTCATGATAATGTTGCTGGTGGTCATGGTGGTGGTGTCGGTGGTGATGGTGATGGTGTTGATACTCATGCTGATGATGGTGGGGATGGTGATGGTGGTGGTACAGATGGTGGTGATGGTGGTGATGGCGAATTGTGCTGATGGTAGTGATAATGTTTTTGGTGAGGGTGGTTATGATCATGGCGATGATGTTGATGGTAGTCGTGCTGACGATGATGATGACGATGCTCATAACTCTGGTGGTGCAGATTATGAACACTATGAAGATGGTAGTTGCTTCGGTTGGGATCGCTGTGGTGATGATAATGGTTATGAGGATGACGATGACGACAATGATGACAGTGGTGATGATGGCGGTGGTGGTGGTTTCGATGATGACGAGGCTGGCCGCGGCGATGATGATGATGCTGCTGCCGATGATGATGCTAATGATGATGATGCTGACTCTCATCACTAGTAGCAGACGTATGTGTGCTATATTATCAGCACTGTGATCTTTACCATGAACATTATCATTTTTAGCCACTGAATACTTCTCGTATTTTTAGCATCATCGAGATTATTGTTATCAACAGTCGTACTATTATTGCCATCACCATAAATGTATATCAGTTCTTATTCATAATATATAAACTTAGGTTTCGTAATATCAGCATCATTTCTCTTCTTCTTGTTTTATCATGGGTATTGTTCGTATGAGTATCAGTATTGTTATTTTAGTATGATTAAGATAACGCTTATTTCGATGGGTTATCATGGAGGTTACGACGATGATGACGGTGATGAGGACGAAAAGGAAGAGGAGGAGGAGGAGGAGGAGAAGGAGGGGGAGGACGAGGAGGAAGAGGAGGACGTGGACGAGGAGGAGGAGGCGGAGGAGGTTGAGGAAGTCGAGACGTCGGAGGACGAGGAGGGCACCGTGAGCACCCGCGGCCGAGGCCGCGGCGAGGGGTGTACCGGCGGGTCCGAGTGCGTGGAAGACTGCCGCCACCGGCACTTCGACGACTACTGCAACGAGCATTTCGGCAAGGCGGGCCGCGCGCTCGGGGAGGAACGAGCGAATCAAAAGCCGCCGCTGCTGTCATTCTGGAGCCAGAAGATAAGGTGGCCCGATCGGTCAGGGATCGGCAACACCCCAACATACTTATACTATATGTGCGTCGCCCCCCCAGGGGCGACGCGCGCACCGAGAAATCTTATAGTATATGCGTCGTGGCGGGCGCTTTCTGGCCACACCGCTCGGGAAACGATATACTACAAGATGGGTATACTATATGTTCGGGTCGGACGCGCGCCTCCAAGGAGGACATATAGTACTAGTATGTCTCTGTGTGTCCCAAGACAAGGTGGCCCGATCGGTCAGGGAGGCACAGATCATCCTGCCGCTCCTGCTGCTCGATCTCAAGCCCTGCTTCTCACCACCCCGGCCGGGCAGGGCTTCTCACCACCCCGGCCGGGCCGCGCGCCCTCGCTGCTTTGGGCCGCAGCCCCGGCCGCGGGCGGGGGCCAGTGCAGGGTTTCGCCAGTGGCAGGAGAAGCGGAGGAGGAGGAGGAGGAGGAGGACGAGGAGGAGGGGGAGGAGGAGGAGGAGGGGGGGAGGAGGAGGAGGGGAGGAGGGAGGAGGAGGAAGGGGGAGGAGGGGGGAGGAGGAGGAGGGAGGAGGAGGAGGAGGAGGAGGAGGAGGAGGAGGAGGGGGAGGAGGAGGAGGAGGAGGGGGAGGAGAGGGAGTAGGAGTAGGAGTAGGAGTAGGAGTCAAGCTAGCCAGCTCGAGCGAGTCAAGCATGGCAGAGCCTCTTGGGACTGTCGTGGAGGGCGTCGGAACAGATGCGATGCGATGCGATGCGACCGTGCTAGGCGACCACAGTCGTGGACAGCGTCCAGGCCCAGTTCAGACCAGGTGGGTGACGCCGTGCCCTTGATAATCTGGCTTGTCTGGATACATGCGATGCGAGGCACATAGCAAGTTGGTAAGAGAGGAGGAGGAGGAGGAAGAAGAGGAAGTCCTTGGTGTCGGTGTCGACGCGGGATGGGCGTGTCGTCTCGACTTTTTTTCTGGGCGTTCACTTTGTGGGTCTTTGTCCTGGGTGTTTGCTGGTGTGAGGTCGGTGTGGTGATGTTCGAGCGCCGCCCATGTTTCGGTATCTTGGGCTGTTTGCGTTCATGTGGTGTCGTTTGGTTGTCCTCTCGATTGGGTCTGTATGGATGGTCGGTGGAGGCTTGGTCTGTGGGAACAGGGAGGTGTCCTAACGTTCGTTTCCCCCTATTGGGGCCCTTGAAATCGGCCCTTGGGGCGCTATTGAGGGGCTCTTGGGGCGATCTTGGGCGCTCTTGGGGCCGCCTTGGGGGCCTCTTGGGCCCATCTTGGGGCTCCCGTGAGCCATCTTGGGGCAATCTTGAGGCTTCAGAAGAGCATTGGAAGCGAAAAGGCGAGAAGGCACCGGTCATTGGTTTCCTTTTGATTTTTTGAAGGAGTTTGGCGTCTTGGGGGTGTCCCGTGGGGGCTCCCACACCACTTGGATCTGTGTTGTGGCCCTCGTCGGGCCTCTTGAAGGTATGTCGGAAGCTATCTTGAATCATCCTTGGCTATCTTGAGCCGCCTTGAAGACCATCTTGGAGCATCGGGGGCCCTCTTGGGCCATCTTGGGCCATCTTGGGCCATCTCGGGCGCCCTGACTGATCGCCGAACTCCTCAAGCAACCTCAGGGAGGGGATGGGGGAGGTTGCCCCTCCACGAGGGGAAGAGGGTGCCCGGAAGAGGAGAGAATTGACTCGCTAGACCACCCATGCCCAACGGGCTGGCGGGATTCCTGCAGACTTAGTGTCGGTGCTTTTGGCGTCGACTCTAAACTTCGCATACTGAGATTCTTGGGGTGGTCGTGTGTCAATTCACGTCCCTGTAGGGTTGGGGAGGTTCGGGCATGCGGGCAAGGGTCTTGCGAACGGTTCAGGCGATTCATAGCTATTCCTAAACAGGCTTGCGGGACATGTATAAGCTTACAGCGCGGTAGATGCCTTGTTTCGGGAACCTCGAAGCTACTGGAAGACTTTGGGGATTTGTCCTAGGGTGGCTCCCGCTCGAAGAATGTCATTCGGAACCCTTCCCCAAACACCAGAGAGGGCGTTCATTTCCCGCCCATGCAGAGCCGTCCGCGTTTCCTTGCGCCTTCCCGCTCCTTGCCCCAGGGTGGGCTTATCCCTCGGAGCGCGCGAGCGTAATTCTGGAAAAGGGATTGGTTTCGCTCTGAGATTCAGGCAAGCTGCTACCCTTTCGCAGGACTCGCTCGCGTGATTTCGCGTTGTGCACTGCGCCGGCCTAGCTTGTGTAGACTGAAGTCCTTTCCCCTCCTGCCACCCTCCAGGCGTGCGTGGCCCAGAGGTTCCCCTTCTTCTACACGGGGGCGCCCGAGCTGGAGGTTCAGGACCACGCCAGCACGCCCATGCCGCCGCCCGAAATCCACTCGTGTCATGCGCCTCCCTCAGCTCGGGGGAGCGTAAGACCCGGGTTTGCCAGGACTCGGGTTCGCCATCGTTTTTTGACGACCGCGCCTCGGATTTCGACGAGGAGGAGTTTCGTGGGATGTCTGCAGCGGGAGGCCTCGTCAAAATGCAGGCTCGGCCTCGTCATTTTTACCTAACGGCTTTTGCTGATAGGTTTCTAGTGGGGTCAAAAGAGAGCAGCAGATGACTCCACAGGGGGGTCTGGGCGGCATCCGGGGAGCTGTGTCCGAACTCGTGTCCGAACTCGTTTTTCGCAAACAGTCACACACTTCGTGCTCTTCGACCTCCCAGAACTCCATTCCCGGGCCACATTTTGAATGCCCGGAGCCAACTGTAGGCCACTTCGTGCTCTTCGACTTCCCAGAACTCCATTCCCGGGCCACATTTTGAATGCCCGGAGCCAACTGTAGGCCACTTCGTGCTCTTCGAGTTCCCAGAACTCCATTCCCGGGCCACATTTTGGATGCCCGGAGCCAACTGTAGGCCACTTCGTGCTCTTCGAGTTCCCAGAACTCCATTCCCGGGCCACATTTTGAATGCCCGGAGCCAACTCTAGGCCACTTCGTGCTCTTCGAGTTCCCAGAACTCCATTCCCGGGCCACATTTTGAATGCCCGGAGCCAACTGTAGGCCACTTCGTGGTCTTCGAGTTCCCAGAACTCCATTCCTGGGCATGATTTTGAATGCCCGGAGCCAACTGTAGGCCACTTCGTGTTCTTCGAGTTTCCAGAACTCCATTCCCGGGCCACATTTTGAATGCTGAGGCAGGCTGATGCTGAGGCTGAGGCAGGCTGAGGCTGAGGCAGGCTGAGGCTGAGGCCGAGGCTGAAGGCAGACTGAGGCTGAGGCTGAAGCAGGCTGAGGCTGAGGCTGAGGCAGGCTGAGGCTGAGGCTGGCAGGCTGATGCTGAGGCAGGCTGAGGCTGAGGCTGAGGCTGATGCAGGCTGAGGCTGAGGCAGGCTGAGGCTGAGGCCGAGGCTGAAGGCAGACTGAGGCTGAGGCTGAAGCAGGCTGAGGCTGAGGCTGAGGCAGGCTGAGGCTGAGGCTGAGGGCTGATGCTGAGGCAGGCTGAGGCTGAGGCTGAGGCTGATGCAGGCTGAGGCTGAGGCAGGCTGAGGCTGAGGCCGAGGCTGAAGGCAGACTGAGGCTGAGGCTGAAGCAGGCTGAGGCTGAGGCTGAGGCAGGCTGAGGCTGAGGCTGAGGCAGGCTGATGCTGAGGCAGGCTGAGGCTGAGGCTGAGGCTGATGCAGGCTGAGGCTGAGGCAGGCTGAGGCTGAGGCGAGGCTGAAGGCAGACTGAGGCTGAGGCTGAAGCAGGCTGAGGCTGAGGCTGAGGCAGGCTGAGGCTGAGGCTGAGGCAGGCTGATGCTGAGGCAGGCTGAGGCTGAGGCTGAGGCTGATGCAGGCTGAGGCTGAGGCAGGCTGAGGCCGAGGCTGAAGGCAGACTGAGGCTGAGGCTGAAGCAGGCTGAGGCTGAGGCTGAGGCAGGCTGAGGCTGAGGCTGAGGCAGGCTGATGCTGAGGCAGGCTGAGGCTGAGGCTGAGGCTGATGCAGGCTGATGCAGGCTGAGGCTGAAGGACTGAGGCTGAGGCTGAAGCAGGCTGAGGCTGAGGCTGAGGCAGGCTGAGGCTGAGGCTGAGGCAGGCTGATGCTGAGGCAGGCTGAGGCTGAGGCTGAGGCTGATGCAGGCTGAGGCTGAGGCAGGCTGAGGCTGAGGCCGAGGCTGAAGGCAGAGGCTGAGGCTGAGGCAGGCTGAGGCTGAGGCTGGCAGGCTGAGGCTGAGGCAGGCTGAGGCTGAGGCAGGCTGAGGCTGAGGCTGAGGCTGAGGCAGGCTGAGGCTGAGGCTGAGGCTGAGGCAGGCTGAGGCTGAGGCAGGCTGAGGCTGAGGCCGAGGCTGAAGGCAGACTGAGGCTGAGGCTGAAGCAGGCTGAGGCTGAGGCTGAGGCAGGCTGAGGCTGAGGCTGAGGCTGAGGCTGAGGCAGGCTGATGCTGAGGCAGGCTGAGGCTGAGGCTGAGGCTGATGCAGGCTGAGGCTGAGGCAGGCTGAGGCTGAGGCCGAGGCTGAAGGCAGACTGAGGCTGAGGCTGAAGCAGGCTGAGGCTGAGGCTGAGGCTGAGGCTGAGGCTGAGGCTGATGCTGAGGCAGGCTGAGGCTGAGGCTGAGGCTGATGCAGGCTGAGGCTGAGGCAGGCTGAGGCTGAGGCCGAGGCTGAAGGCAGACTGAGGCTGAGGCTGAAGCAGGCTGAGGCTGAGGCTGAGGCAGGCTGAGGCTGAGGCAGGCTGAGGCTGAGGCTGAGGCAGGCTGAGGCTGAGGCTGTGACTGCGACTGCCGTTGCCACTGCGACTGTCATCGCGAATGCGACTACGACTGCGAGAACAGCAGAATTCTACAACTGGATTATCATCTGAATCTTAAGGGGAATGCTTCCAGATATGCTCCTACACATCGCTGTTAGGTTGTTTTGCCGGGATAATTTTGACGACCTCGTCGGGGATTTCCGAGTCCCCTGTACCTGATCAGCATCCGTCCTGTCAGCAGCCAGCAGATGCTCATGGCTCGTCGTCGGAGCCCGCCTGCCCGCAGGCCGACGCCCTGCCGTGCAGAATGTTTTCCCGTTCACACCGGAACGATGCTGGCGCGTGGTCCACACAGAGTGCCGTTTTTAATACATGCTCCTCGTGCGGATCATGTATTGAAAGTGCCGGGATTTAGTATTAGAAGCAACGATGAGTTCGTTCATAAATTTATTCATCAGCTAATCATGTATGAAACATCCAATGTATTTTAAGCATCCCATGTATTCAAAGTTGCCCTGTAGAGTGCCTGGCGGTCTAGTGACAGATACCGACCGTTCACTGCGGCTCAGAAATGGATCTGATGCCAAGATCCCGATCAGATTTGCTTTCCTGCTTCAGCGGCCGAAGGGCCTTCGTTCTGCTTCCCTTTTGCGGGCTGGGCCTAAATCCAACCTCTTTTAGTCGCCTTCCCGCTTCATGCTGAGAGGAGCAAGAAAACATGATAGTGATGCGCCCCAGCCATTTCCAATATCGAGAACGCTGGCGGCGCATCACCGGCCGTTCCCACGGACTTTGTCGCATCTGGTCGGTAGTCTCTTGGAGGCAGTTCTGAAGCCTCTCTGGGGCTCTTGGACGCCGTTTCGGGGCCTCTTGGGGCCTCTGTTGGGCCTCTCGGGGGCTTCTTGGAGGCCTGCTGGCGGTCTGGGAGGTCCCGTTCGGGCAGAAAGCCGGAAATTTCATTTCGAGTTCTGGCTCCAGGGCCCTCTTGGGGCCATCATGGGCCGTCTTCGGCGCGTCTTGGGCCGTCTTGGGACCGTCTTAGCACGTCTTGGGGCTCTCTTCGAGGTCTCTGGGGCGATCTTGGGGCGATCTCGGGGGCTTGTAGGCTCGTCGTGGACACTGAGGGTCCCAAAGTCGCACACGCTCAAAGCGCACGTTTCCCTTAAGGAATGGGACGCATTTTGGGGCCGTCTTGGAAAGCCTCTGGAGGCTCTCTTCTGGCGTCATCGGGGCTTCATGGGCCGTCTTGCGGCTATGTTGGCGTCTTGGAGCGATCTGTCGCTGACTCGGAGCTATTTCGGACTGTCTTGGGCCGTGTGGGGGCTCTCGTGAGTCGTCTTTCGGCCCTGGATCCGTTGACGTCAGGGGGGTCTTGGGCGATCTTGGGCGCCTCCAGGGCCGTCGTGGACGCTCAGAATCACAAACGTCGCACATGCTAGAAGTGTACGTTTCCCCATATGGGGCCTTCTTGGAAGGCCTTTTGAAGCCCTCTTGAGGCGTCTTGGGGGCCTCGTGGACCGTCTCGAGGCCATCTTGGGCGTATTGGGGCGGTCTGTCGGCTGTCGGCGACGTGGAGCCTTGTTGGATCCTTTTTGGGCCCCTCTAGGCCCCTCTTGGGGTTGTCTTCGGCCGTCTTGGGCGCCTCTTGGGCCGTCGTTGGGTGCTTTTGGGCCGTATTGGGGTCCTCTTCGGGGCCCTTGGGTCCATATTCGGGCGATCTTGGGCGCCTCTAGGGCCGTCGTGGACGCTCAGAATCACAACAGTCGCACATGCTAGAAGTATACGTTTTCCCATAGGAGCATGACGATTTTTGCATTTCGGGGCCTTCTTGGCAGGCCTCTTGAAGCCCTCTAAAGGCGTCTTGAGGGCCACGTGGACCGTCTAAAGGCCATCTTGGGCATCTTGGGGCGGTCTGTCGGCGACGTGGAGCCTTCTTGGACGCTTTTGCGGGCCGTCTAGAGGCTCTTCGGGGTCGTCTTGGGGCCCTTGGGATTTCTTGAAACCTTCGCGTCTGGGGGGTCTGCGAGGGACCGCCGACAGAGTGGAGGCCCACAGGAGGGACTTCAGGGAGATGTTTACCAGGCCAAGGCGAATACTACCAGGCACTTTGTCAGAGTGTTCTCGCACGGCCCAACCCGCAGCCCCATCCTTTTCCAATATCGAGGACGCTGGCGGCGCATCACCGGCCGCTCCCTGGGTGTTTACCGACGTGGTGCGCAACATCGAAAGTCGTGACGCGTGGGTTTTGGGTCGGAGTCCTCATGGACGTTTCCTGGGGTCTCGCGAGAGGGCTCTCGGGGGCTTCCGCGGGGGAGTTTAGCGGCCTCTTGGGGGCCTCCTGGGGGCTTCGTGGGAGCCTTTTGGGGCCCTCTTGGGGCCTCTTGGGGCTCCCTTGGGGCGTCTTGGGGGCCTCCCGGGGGCCTCTGGGGTCCACCAGGACCTCGTGGGCAGCGACAGCGGGCTAGGGTCTGGCGATGGCCCCCACCACACCTCGCCTTCCTCGGAGGGGGCTTCTCGTTCGCCATGGTTCCCCTGGACAAGGTGCTTCCCCCCGCGCCGCTCCCAGGCGTGACGGAGGCCCCCAGCTAACTGGCGCCAGGGACAACTGGTTTAGCCTGGACCAGAAGTCAGCGCGGCTTCGGTGTGACCTGTGCTTCGCGGCCGGGCACAAGTTTGCAGAGGGTGCTCGGCTGAACGACACCACTCGAGCACACCTGGCGCAGAACCGCCCCCGGGTGCGCGCCAACGGGACGGACTGCTCATGGCTTTGCGGCACCTGCCGGGTCCGGGAGGGGGAGAAGCAAGGCTCCCTGGCCCCGCCCAGAAACACCCTGCGCGAGCAGGTCCCGGCCCTCGCGCTCTCGCAGGGCCCGACCAGGGCTCCCCCCACTGACTCCCTACCCCCATCACGCGCCTCCCCGCGAACCTGGCCCTGCCAGCACCAACGCCTCCGAGGCAACGGGTCCACGCGAACCGAAGGCCGCCAGCACCACTCTTCCTCCCACCTGGGTGGGCGACGACAGATTCGACAGACTCGGCGGTGCACAGCGACATGCGACGGCTGCCCCCCCGAGGCTTCATCTCTCGTCTGGAAAGCTGGATCCCCCGCGCTGGGCTGCTTCATCTGGATGGCCGACATGTCGGCCTCGCGTGGCCCCCTTGCAAGGGGGCCCGCGATGCCAGCACCGGCGGGCTCCCTCCCTGGGAGGAGCGCGTGGCTGCTTGGCACGCCCGAAGGTGGAACGCCGCTTGGATGTGCCTCCGGTGCCTCGTCTACGCGTGGGGCGCCCGTAGCGCGTACTGTCGACGCCTTACTAGACCGCGACGCCAACCTGATTTGCCCCAGAAGCCCCACGACGAAGCCGCGCTCGGCCCCCGTCGGGCCGCCGGAGCCTTCCCTCGCGCACGAGCTGGTGCCCAACCGTGCCTCCGCGCTCGGGCCTGACGCGTGCAGCAAGGGCGGCGACGCCCCCGTCCATTTCCCGGACCTGTACGGGAGGCCGCCCCCTCTCCGTGGGTTGCTACAGATGCGCCAGCTCCCCCCCTGGGCTGCCCCACTTTCCGGCCCAGCGCTTGCATGCTATGAAATTGAGCATCTACAGGCTGCCCCTGGGGCCAGGCAGGAGCGCAAGGCACCCGGGCTCATGGAGGCAACGCTGGTCGAGTTCCCGTGGGACCTCGACCCAACCCTGGACGACCTCTGGAAGGAGTTCGTGAGCAAACGCGGCAGAGACATTCGGCGCGCTGGTGCTCCAGACAGCTGGGCGCCCCGCTCGCCCCCCCCCACTTCCTGAAGCTGGTCTACGGCGACAAGGTGCCCCGGGACTTGCGTTTCCCGGATCTTCATTGGAGCGGCAAGCGGCTAGCTGCCGCGCGCGTTGCTTCACGTCACTGCGTCAAATCCCCAGACAGCCAGCAAAGCCGTACTTGGGCCCCGCGCGTCAACGACGCAGGCCCTTTGCGTGGTTGCTCCCGGTCCTGAGCCAAGTCGACCCTGAATTGCTCGCCGGGGACTCTCTACGAGCTGGCCAAGGACTGCCCCTTCACAGAAACCCAGGACCTGTGCAGCGCCCGCCGAGGAGCACAGCGCGAACGAGTGGTGGCTGCGATTCGGCTGTCGGTCCCCGCCCGCCGAGTTCCGTTCTCTCACGGGCCCCTCCTCGGATCTGCCCGGCTGGGCTCCCTCGGCGCACCCACCGCGTCGCGCGCGCAGCGTGGGCGCAGTCCGCTTCCGTCCGCAAGGCCCAGCCCGCGCTCCCCAGCGAAGAGCCGCTCGGCACGGAGGGGCCCAAGTGCTGGAGGCCCTGCGGTCAGGGTACCGCCCCGGGGCTCCGGCCCCCCCCCCGCGGCGTCAGTGCATCGAGGACCTCCCCCGCGGACGACAGTGCCGCGCAGGCGCCCCCCAGCGACGCCGTCTCCGACACCTCCGCGGCCGGGGCCCCCGAGGCTGAGTCCGCCCCCGCCCCCCCTTGCCCCAGCGATAGGGAAGGCGCCCATGGTCGCCCCGACCCTTCCCCCAGCTCGGCTCCACCCTCCCCGCCCAGGGGGGCCGCTCGCAGCCCGTCAGTGGGCTCCGACTACTGCAGCCCCACCTCGCCCGCGGTTGAATCAGGTGAGGGCCCCCCGCCGCGTGCGGCTGGCGATGGCGACGCGGTCGGCCCTTTCGATTGCAGATCCACATCCTCTACCCCGGACGCCCCCCCCCCGGGGCGGCCCCAGGCCGATAGGGGCGCGCGGGGCGAGGGCGGCCGAGGCGATCAGTGAGGCGACTAGCGCTCATGGCGGCAGTGCGAGTCTACCCGCGAGCCCCACAGCGGCAATTGGACTGGATGGACTGGCTGGTCCAGCCGGGCCCCCAGTGAGTCGTGGGGTCGCACCCTGCGGCCCTGCGCAGACGCGCTGTCGGCCCTTTGGCCCGACCCCATCACCTCGCATGACCTAGGCGACCCATGCGCGGGTCGGTGCATGTGCAGGGCCCCGCTGGAGCAGGTCCAGCTCTCCCCCGTCGGTGACGAGGGCCGTGCCGACACTGTGAAGCGCTTGCAAAAAAGGTTCGGGGATTTCTTCAGCGGGGCTTGGCACAGGTGGGCGCGCTCGCGCCCCGCCGCCCCGCCAGTGCTGGCTGCGTCTGCGCGGGCCCCACCAAGCAGGGCCCCGGGTCCTGCGAGGACTTCCTTCGGGCTTGGCATCAGCGCAACGGCAACCCACTGGCTATGGACAAGGCCCTGCGGCTTCGGGTCAACTGGGCGATCGTCCGCGACAAGTTCGCCAACTGTGGGAAAGGTAAAGGTGCTCCGGTCAACGGGAAGGGCAAAGACCAGTGGGCTGACGGCGCCTCTTGACAGACAAACCAAGGGGCTACTAGTCGGGCTGCGAGCTCGCGCTACTTCTAGGCGCGGCAGTAGACCCCCTCCCGCGCGCCACCGTCTCCGCAATGTCCAGCCCGCGCCAGCGGGGCCCTGGCTCTCCCTTGGGCATGCTGTCAGCTACCCCGACGGGGTTGCCCGCCTTCGCACACTGCTGTCGCTGCTTTCCCTCCAGTGGGCGCCGGCGCCCGTGAGCCATTCGCCGGCGCACCCGGGCCCGGGCTTCTCCCGCCTCGCCGGCGCCCATCCCGCGGGGGGCCCCCCGGTGGGCCACCATGGCTTCGTGCCCAGTGTCTCCTCGGACGCGCCCAGCTGGGGCTGCTGGCTCGCCCCTTGCCCCCAGGGGGCCTTCTCTTGGGCCCCTCCCTTTGTGGCCCTTCGCCCCTTGGCGTTGTGCCGCCCCCCATCGGCCCGCCTCAGGGTCGCCCCGGGGTCCTTGGAGTCCTCCTCGCCCCAGCTGGGAGGGCGCTGGACTGCTTGCTGCGTCGCTGCAGCGTCATTCTCCACGGCGCGTGCTGAGTCACCCGGGCCGCTCGCGCGCTCGGATTCCTCCTTTGCCGCGTGCAGCGCTTTGACTCTTCCGAGACGTTGGCTGCCAGACGGGCATAGGTGCCTTGGCTTCTTTCTAGCGTCAGAGGCCGACGGGCCCCCCCCCCCGGCCCGTCGCGCTGACCTCCCCCGCCTGTGTCAGCTCTGCTCACGCGCGCACTTGGCGACCGTTAGTCCCACCGCCCTATCCTCCGCGCCCTGTTCTCAACGTTTACTGCGACCGTTAGCCGCTTCCAACAGTCTCCCCTCGCCCCGCGGGCGGCTGCCCTGATGGCCGCCATGGCTTCGCGCCCAATGCCGCCCCGGGGAGCGCCCAGCTGGGGGCGCCGGGCCTCCTGGCCCCCCATCTCGCCTTCGCTTCGGGCTGCATATGATCCCGCGCCCCTCGGCGACGAGACGCCCCCGCACGCGCGCCCGCCTGGGCGCTGCAGGGGGCCCCCCGGCCTTCCTCCGCCGTTTCCCGCCGCGAGACCGCCGAGGCGCTGGGGGGGCGTCGTCGCCGCGTCGATACATGCGGCGCCGGCGCAGCCGCCGCGCTCCGCATCAGTGCGGCTCGGGCTCTCCCGATTGGGCGGCCGCTAGTCGCTCGTTCGCTGCTCCGGTTCCCCGTGCTCATTTCCTTTGCCTGACATTGCGACCGTTGGTCGCTGTCACGCACGCGCCCCCCTCGCGGCCGCCCCGGCTTCGTGCCTCATGCCGCCCCGCGGGCGCCCCCCTTGGGCGCGGGCCCTCCCCTGGCCCCCCAGCTCACCCTTGCTCAGGTCGCTTGCGACTCTGCGCCCCGTGGCGCCAGGTCGCCCCCCCTGCGCCCGCCCCAGGCGCTGCAGCGGGGCCCCCCAGTCCCCTCCGTCATCTCCCGCCGCAAGACCACCGAGCCAGCTGGGGCGCGTCTGCTGACGCTGCGCGCGCCGCTTCCGCCTGCCGCGCCGTGCGTCGCCGCGGTCGCCGCGGTTGCCGCTGCTGCTGCTGCCGGCGCTGTTGCCGCTGCCGCCGCCGGCCCCCTTCGGGCGACAGCGGTGGCCGGCGTCGTCGCCCGGCGTCGCCGCGGTTGGTGCGTGGCGGCGCCGCCCTAGCGTGCGAGGCCGCAGGGGGCTCCCCTCGGCCCGTCGCGCTCGGGCCAACGTTCCCTTCCTGGGGAGTATCTTCTAGGTGGGGCCCTTCGCATCTTGCTCCCAGATCCCGCATCTTGCGGTCACGCCTGGCCTGGGACGGCCCGCCGCTCGCATTCTCCCGCCGCCCCGGCCGCGCGCGTGAGGTCGCTGGGGGGCCCCCCGACCCATGGCTGCGGGCCTTTCTTTCGTCGTAGTCGCCCTGGCCGCGCCGGAGCTGCTCGCTGGCCTCTCCCTACTTCGGGGATTCTCCAGGGCTCCCGGGCCCGCGGCTCGCCTTGAGTCTGCCGCCTCTTCTTCCCGCCTGGGGTAGACGGACGCCCGGTCCTCCCCCTCGTTGCGACTCTCCGGGGCCTGCCCATGCCCCCGGGCGTTGGCCCTTCGCGGACTCTTCGCAGGAGTTTGGCCTCCCGCGCCGACTCCTCGCGCCGTCTGGTGACTGGCGATCCGGATTTTCCGTCGCCCGCGCGTCCTGCTCTTCCTCTTCTGGGTCGAGGACTTCTTCAATTACCTCGAAGTGCCGCGCGACGCCCAGGTGTGCGTCCTGGTGCTGGCGCTCTTCTGGCGGCAGTGAGGTCCGCCCGCTGCTCGTCTCTTCCGCCGTCTTTTTCTTTTCGTTTCGCCTTTCTCCTTCTGTGCGCTAATTTAGGCCGTTGCATCGACGCTTCGTTCTGACGGTGCCCGGCGTCTTCCGGTGCGCTTGCTTCCGGCGCGCTTGCGATCAGAAAAAAGTACCCCCGCCAACTTTCTACCCCTTCCAGTCCTCAGTCTGGTCCATCTCGCCACCCTGGCGGCGTGGGCTGCTCGCCCCCGCCTGATGGCACCCGCGGCCCCCCCCCCGGCTTCGTCCTGCCGTCCTCTGGCTGTTCCCTCCCGCCACTTGCGGCGTGGTCTGTTCGCGCCGGCCCTGGCTGCCCCCCCGACGCCCTTCGGTGTCTCGCGATCTGGATCTATTCCGTTGAGCGCCCGCATGCCCAGTCTTTCTTTTGAGACGGTTGCCTGCTGTCATATGTTCCGCGTCCCTTGTCCTGCCTTGGGCTTGCTGTGCGTCGTGGTCGCGGTTGTCAAGGACGTGATTGGTTACCCGAATTACCGCCTGGTGCTGCGCGTCGCCCTGAAGGATTTCCTGGCGTGCGCTCTCCTGTGAGCGGCAGCGAGGCTCGCCTCCTGTTAGCCCCCCCGTGCTGGGTCTTGTCTCTTTTTGCCTTCCTCTTCCCGTGCGCTAATTTAGGCCGTCGCCTCTGTTCTTCGCTCCTTGACGCCGCCCGATCTCTCGCCGCGGTCGCGATCAAAAATCCCCACCAGCCCATCCAGAAACGATGCCCAGGCGAGCTGCCTAGATTGCGGACTTGTAGGAACGATCAGTGGCGCAGAGAGGGGGACGACTGCCGAAAGGAAGCGCGGAACTAGCCTGAGCGTATCCGGGTTTCAACCGTGCATGCCTTCGTGGACCTTTCGGTTTGGGAGCGTCTATGCAGCTTACTCTGGCCATGTTAGGGTTAAGTCGGGTCTGTCCCTCTACAGGAGGAATTTTCAAACATAGTCAAAGGATATTCAGGGAACGATTTTTTTGTTGGGGGGTATTTTTGATTTTCGTCCAGAATCCGCCTGTAGGGGGACATGCCCGACCTAATCTTAGGCCCTTTCGGGGCCATTTCGGAGGTCTTTGGGGCTCTCCTGGGCCCCGCTTTGAGAGTCCTCGTGCGGCCCTCTTGGGGCCTTCGGGGAGCCCTTGAAGGCCCGCTTGGGGCCCTCAGAGAGGCAGGCCATCGATCAAACAAGGGGGCGGCGCACTCACCCGTCGCAACCATCGGCATCGCCTCTTGGGTCCTCTTTGGGCTCGCGGGGGCGTTCTTTGGAGGCTTTTTGGCTTTTTGGAATTGTTTGGGTTTTGAGGCATTGGGCGCGGGCTACCCGGAGCGATCTTGGGCTGTGTTGTGCGATCTTCGATACCGTCTTGAGCTATCTGAAGCCATCTTGGCGCCACCGTGGTCCCAAAACTTGCCAAGGATGTCCCCGATATGCCAATCTATGTCAAACACAATCGGCTTTTCAGCTGTTTTGGCTTTGATCTAACTGGGGGGACTCAACGTCAGCCCCCCCGTCGGAGTCAGACGCATCGCCTCTTTGGGCGCTCTTGGGGCGCTCTGTGGCACTCTTGTGGGTGTCTTGGGGCCCTTTTGGGCCCTTCGGGGGCTCGAATGGGCCATCTTGGAATCATCTTGATGCCTCAGAAGCCGTCGGAAGCGAACAGGCGCGAAGGTCATCGATTTTCCCAAGGTTTTTGAAGAACTTTGGGACTCTCGGGTGCGTCCTCGGGAGGCCCTGTGGCCACTTGGAGTCGTCTTGAGGCGGTCTTGGGGCCTCTTGGAGGCAGAGTGGGGGCTACCTCGAGCCATCTTGGGCTTTCTTGTGCGACCTTGGAGGCCATCTTGGGCTGTGCGGGTCATCTTGGGGCCATCTTGGGCCCTCCAACGACTGGAGACCCCCTCCCAGCCAGACACTGGGGAGGGGGCAGGGGGATTGGTCAAGCTACCCACACGCCAGCAAGCCGTCTAGCTCACTCCCATCCGCCCTCCCAACACATGAGTAGCACCCGAGCCTGAGCATGTTCAGCGGTCGTCTTTGGATGGGCAGCTACTGGCAACCAAAGCCGACCCCAGGGTGCGCGACGCTTCGGCGAGGTGCGCCACGCGTGCAGGGGGCGCCACGCGCGCCAGGCACTCCTGGGGACCGAGCGTGCCAGGCACGCCTGGTGCGCCAGATGCGCCACGTGCTCCGACTGCGCCAGGTATGCCGCGCACTCCAGCCGCGCCAGGTGCACCACGTTCGGGGCACGTGCAGACAGCACACATCGGGAAACATGTCGGCCCCCTGCATCCTTGTCGAAAACCAGTGCCTATCCTTGTGTCTGTCGGGCCTGCGCACAACAGGCCATGCGCCACCGCCCCCGCCATCCCTGTCAAAAATCACTTGACAGTGATCGCGGGATGGCCGCGCATGATCTAGATTTAGCTGCGAGGTGCATTTTTTTTGTCAGGGATGGTAGCCCTCCGCACAGCAGGAAATATGCTGACACCCCCGCCGTCCCTATCAAAAACAGTATAAAATGCTCGCGGGCCTCACGAACATGACTCAAGACTTTGCTGCAAAGCGTACATTGTTTTTTTTGACAGGGATGGTTGGGGGCCGCATCGGGTTGGCCGCGCATGCTCCAAATGTGGAGGCAAGTGTGGGGAGCGGGCCCGCATGGAGTCGGCACTGTTCCGGGTTGGCCGCCGGCCGGGTGGGGGAGGGGGCGTAGAGTAACAATAAACAACAGTGATCAAGACACCCCTCCCAGACGCAAACTATTTGGCTCACTCCCACCTGCCCTGCCAACACATAAGTAGTACCCGAGTTTCAGCGTCGTCAGCGATCGCCTTCGGATGGGCAGCTACTGGGCACACTGGGAGAGCCAGCGGGGTGGGCAGTCGCGCGTACTGCAAGACCTCGCTGCTCCCTGTGTGGTTGCGAGCTGCGCAGCTGAGGAGGAGGAGTAGGAGGAGGAGGAGAAGGAGGAGGAGGAGGAGGAGGAGGAGGAGGAGGAGGAGGAGGAGGAGGGGGGCTGTTATCCCGCGCGCGGAGCTGTTGCATCACAGAGCGCAGAATGCTGGAGCACCGCGTGGCGCGTGGCGCTGTCCTTGACGGCCGATGTCGCCCTTCCGTCCTCGGCTTCCTGCCGCCCGCAGCAGCAACAGCAGCAGGGGTGAACCAAGCAGAAGCAGCACATGGCGATTCTACTCTTACCAGTATTTCTTACCCTTCCTTCTGCACCCTCCTCGTCCTCTCCCCCTGTCTTTCTCCTCCGCTTCTGTCCCCAATTCTATGTTTCTTGTCGCGCTTGTCGTCGCCGCTCCTTTAGCGATCCGAGTCGAGCAGGTGTGCGACGCGGGTGGCCTGACGCTGTTTGGCGGGACGCGTCAGAATGCCGCATGCCTCGCAATGGGTTCTTCTGTATGCGAGGAGCAGGAGGAGGAGGAGGAGGAGGAGGAGGAGGAGGGAGGAGGAGGAGGAGGAGGAGGAGGAGGAGGAGGAGGAGGGGGGGGGATGAGGAGGTGGAGGAGGAGGAGGAGGAGGAGGAGGAGGAGGAGGAGGAGGAGGCCACTCCCCTGGCTTATCGCCACGCATTGAAGAAAGAGTTGGGCACGTCTCGGGTAATTTGCACGCGTGCCGATGGCGCCCGTCCTCGCCGACGCGCCGACGGCTGCGCCGGGGCATGCAGACCGCTCTGTGTCCTGGACGGGGGCGCGCGGGCCCGCGGGCCGGGCCACAGAGGTGCACTCTCCTGGCTCGAGGCTTCCCATGGCCATGCTTCGGCGGCGGGCGAGGTGGTGAGACGTGAGGAGGAGAGGGCCTCTCGGACGCCCTCGGGCCTTCGAGAAGTCTCCCGTGTCCTTCGGGAACGGCTCAGGGGAGCTTCCCGAGAAGGCGAGGGACTCCCGAGCCTTCGGAGGAGGCTCGCCGCCGAGTGCTCCGACTGCAGCCCTGGATGGGGTGGGTGGAGACTCGCGGCAGTGCCGCTTCCGCGGGGCGGGGGCAGCTCGGGCGTAAGTTCCGCGCGGGCGGGCGGTCGCCACCCACCAAAGCACCCCAACCCAGCCCGAAGGCCCCGATTTGCCCTCCATTTCCAGTGGGGGGGGGGTCGGGGAACATCGAACAAAACACATATGAAGCCCGTACCCCCCCCCAACCCGAAACTCGGGTCTTCGGGTTGGGTTGGGGTGGTCTGGTAGGCAGTCAGGCGAGGCGGCGCGCTCGCGGTCCCCCGAGACGACCCCGAGGCGACCTCGGAGGGGGAGGAGGACATGGAGGAGGACGAGGAGGGAGGAGGAGGAGGAGGACAAGTAGGAGGAGGAGGAGGAGGAGGAGGAGGAGGAGGAGGAGGAGGAGGAGGAGGAGGAGGAGCAGGACGAGGACAAGGAGCGCTCCCCGCAGGAGTCCTTCTGCGTCCCCACCAACTGCAACAACGAGGTCGACAGGCAGGCGCTGCTGGGGTGCCCCCGACAGCGCTGCGCTGCGGCTCGCTGCTGCGCGGCCGCGCCGCAGCGAAGGGGTACTGCCACAGTGGCCGCATTGCAGGGCTCGTTTCGAATCCTCCGATTCGATTCGATTCGACTCCGATGGATTCCGATTCCGATTCGATTCGATTTCGGATTTCGATTTGGGCTCCGATTTCTTATTGGACGCATACTAGCCTGCCGATTTCCGCCGATTCGACTTTTCCCGACTCGGCTGCCGATTTCTGCCGATCCGACTTATTTCGATCGCCGATCCGACTTATCGATTCGATTCTGGGCTCCCCTGGCATTGTTGAGCCACAGGCCGCAGAGCGAGTGGGAAGCCGTTGTGAAGGAGTGCTGCCACAGTGGCGGCCAACTTTTCCCATACTGATGTGCCGTTTGGTGCACACGGTCTCCTGCTTGCTTGCTCCACTGCACTCCCCGGCCTTCCTCCCCGCTCCTCCGCAATCTTCCCTCCATCGCACTCCGCGGACCCTCCCCCCCCCCACTGAACCCCATTCTTCCCCACTCCATCGCACTCCTCGGCACTTCTCCGCACTCGCCTCTCCATTGCACTACTCGGCCTTCCTCCCAACTCCTCCCCACTCCTCGGCACTCCTCGGCACTCCTCGGCACTCATCCCCACGCCCCCGCAAACTCCTCCTCCCTCCCCACTCCATCCCGCCCCTCGGCACTCCTCCAGAGTCCTCCACGCTCCATCGTGCTCCCCGGCGCTCTGCGACACACCTTCTCGAGACGCCCCCCCCCACTCCATCGCAGGCCTCGGCACTCCTCCCTCCTCTTCCCCATGCCACCGCACTCTTCGGCACTCATCGTCACTCCTTCTGGACTCTTCCCCATTCCGCAGGGCCCCCCTGCTCCCTCCTCGTTCCTACTGGCCCTTCGCGGCCGTCGTAGGGCCTCCCGTGCCCCCAGTCTTCCCTATGCCTGAGGGGACGCAGTCGTCGAAGGTTTCGGGAGGGAAGGTTTGGGAGGGACGTGAGGCTTCAGAGGTCTTGGAGGAGTGCGGAGCTTTTGGCAGGGATTGGAGGGTTCTGCAGGTCTTGGAGGAGTGCGGAGGGTGTGGAGGGCTAGGAAGTTCAGAGGCTTTGCGAGGAGCGCCGAGGGGTTAGGAGGGCCGGGGGGCTTCCCGTGAGTTTTGCGAGGAGTGCGGAGGTTTTCGGAGGGGTGCGTTGTTTTGGGAGGAGTGCGGAGAGTTTCCGACGGTTCTGTTAGGTTGGCAGCGGAGGTGGCACGAATGCTTCGACTTTTCGTCGCGCCCCCTGCCCACTTCGATCCCAACCGCTCATGGAGAGTGGGTTCGATAGTTTTTCCCCAGTCCTCGCGCTCGCCTGTGAGCGCTCGCGTTCGTGGTCTGCCGGAGCGGCTCTGCCGAAGCGGACGTCTGCCAAAGCGGACGTCTGCCGAAGCGGACGTCCGCCGAAGCGGACGTGTACTTTTTTTGGTAGGCCTCGAAGGATGGCAAGGAGGGGTTAGGGAGGAGGATGGGATGCGAGAGGTGGGGATGGGAGCATGGAGGGACGAGCTAGGGACAGGGAAAGAGTTCAAGGACGCTGATCGGGCGGGCTCGGGCACGCGCTCAGCTCCCTGGCCCAGCGATGTGGGCGAGGTATTTCAACTCAGAGTTTGTCAGCTATCGCGTCGCCAGCTGGCACCTCGACTACAACAGGGCCGCCTCCTCTTCTGCTCTCTGCCTACTGTGCCTTCCGTGTGTGGGAGTGTCGCGCGCTGCCGCCTGCCACGATCGAGTCGATAGTGCTCTTCATTGTATGTTGGTTCCCGCACGTTTCGTGGGGTTCTGGTTTTCTTCCCTACCGCGTCGCACCCGCGTCTCCCTCTTCCCTCTCGTCCTCTTCCTTTCTCCCCTCGTGCACTGGACAGGAGGGCGTCGAAGATGTGGTCCGCCTTGGAATCCGCTCGGAAGGACAGGCTCCACGCGTGTCGCATGCACGGCACGTGCAAGAGACACGCGTCTACATACCGCCGCACGCATGCACATACTCGCACACACAACATACACCATACAACGCTAGTGCACGTTTGACGTCTTCACTGCATCAGGCATCCACGACTCATGCACAACATACTGACGCCCACATGAGACACGCGTCCACATCCAGCCTGGCATCCACATACAATCTGGGTCGGAAAGCGTGGCAAGCGTTGCGCATAGGACCTAGGGTGCGCACACCGTGACTTACGCAAGCAAGCATAGCCTCTTGTCGACACCAGAGGGGGTGCGCAGGGGATGGCCGCGGAGCTCGGCCGCTATGCGCACCTCTCGCCCAGGGCATAGCAGGCGTGACACCGTCTCGATTCTAGAGAGGGTGCGCAGGGGGTGGTTCCTGTGCTCGGCTGCTATGCGCGCCTCTCGTCCAGGACATAGCAGGCGTGACACCTTCTCGACACCAGGGAGGGTGCGCAGGGGGTGGTTCCTGAATTCGGTCGCTATGCGCGCTTCTCGCCCGGGGCATAGCAGGTGTGGTACTTTGTCGACACCAGGGAGTGTGCGCAGGGGATGGCCGCTGAGCTCGGCCGCTATGCGCGCCTCTCGTCCAGGGCATGGCAGGGTTGGCACTTTCTCGACACTAGAAAGACTGCGCAGGGGGTGGTTCCTGAACTCGACCGCTATGCGCGCCTCTCGTCCAGGGCATAGCAGGCGGGGCACTTTCCCGAAACTAGAGAGGGTGCACGGGGGGTGGTCCTTGAGCTCGCCCGCTATGCGCGCCTCTCGTCCAGAATGTAGCAGTTGTGGCATGTTGTCGACACCAGAGAGGGTGCGCGGGGGGGGATTCCCCTGCTCGGCCGCTATGCGCGCGTCTCGTCCAGGGCATAGCAGGCGTGGCATTCTCTCGACACCAGGGAGGGTGCGCAGGGGGCGGCTCCTCAGCCCGGCCGCTGCGCGCGCCTCTCGCCCGGGGCACCGCAGGCGCGGCATTTTCTCGACAACAGGGAAGGCGCGCACAGTGTGGCCGCCGAGCTCGGCCGCTATGCGCGCCTCTCGTCCGAGGCATAGCAAGCGTGAGACCGTCTCGATTCCAGAGAGGGTGCGCAGGGGGGGTGCTATGCGCGCCTCTCGTCCAGGGCATGGCAGGCGCGGCATTTTGTCGACACCACGGAAGGTGTTCAGGGGGTGGTTCCTGAGCTCGGCCGCTATGCGCACCTCTCGTCCCGGGCATAGCATGCGTGGCATTTTGTCGAGACGGGAAAGGGTGCGCAGGGGGTGATTCCTGAATTCGGTCGCTATGCGCGCTTCTCGCCCGGGGCATAGCAGGTGTGGTACTTTGTCGACACCAGGGAGTGTGCGCAGGGGATGGCCGCTGAGCTCGGCCGCTATGCGCGCCTCTCGTCCAGGGTGTAGCAGGCGTGGTACTTTCTCGACACCAGAGAGGGTGCGCAGGGGGTGGCTCCTGAGCTCGGCCGCTATGCGCGCCTGTCGTCCAGGGCATAGCAAGCGTGGCATTTTGTCGACACCAGGGAGGGTGCGCAGGGGGTGGTTCCTGAGCTCGGCCGCTATGCGTACCTCTCGTCCAGGGCATGGCAGGCGCGGCATTTTCTCTACACCAGGGAAGGTGCGCAGGGGGTGTTTTTTGTGCTCGGCCGCTATGCGCGCCTCTCGTCCAGGGTATAGCAGGCGTGGCATGTTGTCGACAACCGAGGGGGTGTGCAGGGGTTGTTCCTGAGCTCTGCCGCTATGCGCGCCTTTCGTCCAGGGCATCGCAGGCAAGGCACTTTCTCGACGCCAGAGGGGCTCGCAGGAGTCGAGGTTCCTGAGCTCGGCCGCTATGCGCGCCTCTCGTCCAGGGCATGGCAGGCGCGGCATTTTGTCGACACCAGGGATGGTGCGCAGAGGGTGGCCGCTGCGCTCGGCCGCTATGTGCGTCTCCCGTCCAGGGCATAGCAGGCGTGACACCGTCTCGATTCCAGAATGGGGGCGTTGGGGGTGGGGTCTCTCAGAGTGTAGGGCGAACGGCAGTTCCTGGAGGCCCCAGGGGTGCACAAGCGGGGGGGGGGGGCGCTATCCTCCTCCTGCTCCTCATCATCGTCATCATCAGTATCATCATCATCAGCATCATCATCACCGAGAGCTGTATACGCCCTGGCTCATGCAGGCTCAGGCAGCTCGATCTGTGAACGCGGGCGACAGCCGGTGACCTTTCGTCCAAGGTAGGTTCCCTGTCATGGCGCCCAAATTCGCCATGACCGCCTTGCCACCCTCGTGCGAGCAGCTCAGGAGCACAATGTTAGAGATGTGCGCCGAGGTGGACCTAGATGGTTTGCGCGCGCATGTTGTCATGCATGGGAACGTTTTGGTGCACAGCGTACTTCATGCTTACCAGCAACATCTTCTGAATTGGTGGCCTGAGACGCTCCTCGGCCGGTACAATTTGCCGCGTCAGCATGGCGACGACGATGCAAGAAGACACAGCTTGATGTGGTACCTGCAATACCCTCTCTCCGGTGAGTTGCCCCGATACGTTTCTGCTCATTTTCCAGGGGGATTGGGGCGTGCGATGGCTTGCCGCCAGCGAAAGTTCGGCGAGCTCGCGAGGCCGGCGTCGCGGGGGGCGACCCAGAATCTCTTTCAGGACCTCGTGGGGTTCTGGTTTTCTTCCCGATGACGAAGACGACGACGAGGGCGACGACGAAGTGCGAGGATGATTGCGACGACTGGTGCGACGAATACGACGACGAGGACGAGGACGAGGACGAGAAGGACGAGGACGACGACGTTGGCAGGGGGGGGGGCGTGCAGCCCTCCCAACCCGCAAAACCAGGAGTGGGGGTCCCGGACCCCCTCTCGCTTCGGGAAAACTATTCGGAGGGTCCAGACCCCCCCCGCCCCTGGGAAACTTAGTTATTCGAGTGTTCCAGAACGCCCCATTCCCCTTCCAGCAACGACGACGAGAACGTCGCCGCCCCTAGCAAACGACACACGTCGCCGCTTTCAGTTTACGACGGACGTCGCCGCCGCCATGAAACAACGCCGACGCCGACCCCGACCCCGACAGCGCCGCCGACGGCGTAGGCGACGCCGACGACGCCAACGACGACGACGACGACTATTACGAAACCAGCGAAGTCGACGACGCGACGACGAGCAGAGTAGAGTAGGCGTGGACACTAGAATCATCAAGTAGAGCAGAGTAGGGTCGAATAGAGTAGGGTGGACGTCGTCGTCGTCGTCGTCGTCGTCGTCGTCGTCGTCGTCGTTGGGAGGGGGTCTGGAGTTCCCGATTTATTTTCTCGCAGGGTGCGTGTGTGTGTGTGTGTGTGACCGTCCGAATAATTTTCCCCCGGGGTGGGGGGGGTCGGACCCCCAGGTTCCGGGGGGGTGAGGTTGCAGTGGGGTTCGGGGGTGCCCTGGTTTCTGCTTGCCACCAGGAGTTTTTCCCAACCCTCCTGCGTTGGGTTCTCGTTTTGAATAGAGCACTGCTCGCGCCTTCCCGCCCCCCCCCCGTCCCTCTTTTCCCCCCTGCCTTCGCTCGGCGCTGCGTGCCAGCTGGGGGGCTGCGATCTGTGAAACTGTCGCCACTTTCGAGGCCTGCTGGGGGGCCCAGCACAGTGGGTACCCACCGCGGCTGGGGGCTGCGATCTGTGAAACTGTCGCCAGTATCGAGGGCTACTGGGGGGCCCAGCACAATGTGCACTCGCGGCGGATTCAAATTAGACCTCGCCATCCCTGGGGGGCTGCGATCTGTGAAACTGTCGCCACTTTCGAGGCCTGCTGGGGGGCCCAGCACAGTGTGCACTCGCGGCGGATTCACATTAGACCTCGCCATCCCTGGGGGGCTGCGATCTGTGAAACTGTCGCCACTTTCGAGGGCTGTTGGGGGGCCCAGCACAGTGTGCACTCGCGGCGGATTCAAATTAGACCTCGCCATCCCTGGGGGGCTGCGATCTGTGAAATTGTCGCCACTTTCGAGGGCTGCTGGGGGGCCCAGCGCAGTCTGCACCCGCGGCGGACTCAAACTAGACCTCGCCATCCCTGGGGGGCTGCGATCTGCGAAACTGTCGCCACTTTCGAGGGCTGTTGGGGGGCCCAGCGCAGTGGGTACACACCGCGGGCTGCGATTTGTGAAACTGTCGCCACTTTCGAGGCCTGCTGGGGGGCCCAGCGCAGTCTGCACCCACGGCGGACTCAAATGGGACCTCGCCATCCCTGGGGGGTTGCGATCTGTGAAACTGTCGCCACTTTCGGGGCCTGCTGGGGGTGCCAGCGCAGTGGGTGCACACGGCGGACTCAAATTGGACCTCGCCATCCCTGGGGGGCTGCGATCTGCGAAACTGTCGCCACTTTCGAGGGCTGCTGGGGGGCCCAGCACAGTGGGTACCCACGGCGGACCCAAATGGGACCTCGCCATCCCTGGGGGGCTGCGATCTGTGAAATTGTCGCCATTTTCGAGGCCTGCTGGGGGGCCCAGCACAGTGGGTACCCACGGCGGATTCAAATGGGACCTCGCCATCCATGGGGGGCTGCGATTTGTGAAACTGTCGCCACTGTCGAGGCCTGCTGGGGGGGCCAGCACAGTGTGCACTCGCGGCGGATTCAAATTAGACCTCGCCATCCCTGGGTGGCTGCGATCTGCGAAACTGTCGCCACTTTCGAGGGCTGCTGGGGGGCCCAGCACAGTGGGTACCCACGGCGGATTCAAATGGGACCTCGCCATCCGTGGGGGGCTGCGATTTGTGAAACTGTCGCCACTTTCGAGGCCTGCTGGGGGCCCAGCACAATGTGCACTCGCGGCGGATTCAAATTAGACCTCGCCATCCCTGGGGGGCTGCGATCTGTGAAACTGTCGCCACTTTCGCGGCTTGCTGGGGGGCCCAGCACAGTGACGCCACACGCAGATTCAAACTAGACCTCGCCATCCGTGGGGGTTTGCGATATGTGAAAATGTCGCCACTTTCGAGGCCTGCTTGCAGGGCCCAGCACAGTGACGCTCCCCAAGTAGCTTACACATCAAGTTGATTGTCCATACAAGTTTCGGCCAACTCGTCGTTTCCATTGATACAAATGGGTTGGGTACGTCACAGGGTAATTAAAGCGGGGGCCCTGGTTTCTGAATTCCACCGAGACGTGTTTCAGGCCAGCGACGGTGGGTCGCACTCCCTCGAGTCTGCCAGCATGGACACAATTCTGCGCTGTCGGGCAGACGCCATCGCTCAAGAGCGAGCGGTCCACGTGCTGCCACGCAGCAGCAGCGCTCATGCCGCCGCGGCGTGAAGCACCCGCAGCCGCCGTTTTTTTTTGTTGTTTTTCCCCCTCTCCTCCGAACGGATGAGTTCATCCCAGCCCGATGTTATCCTCAGGCCGCTTTCGCCTTCGCCGCCCCGCTCTTCGGTAGCAAGTCGTGGGGACCTGGTGTGCTCTCGTGGTTTTGTCTCTGCCGTGCGTTGGCGTCGACTAGCGTCTCGTGATCGGTGAGGTAACGCCGATTTAGCGCCGATCCGCGCCATCAAGCGTCGGCTCAGCGTTGATTGGCGTCGATTCGCAGGAGCCTAACAGATGGTATGGGAGGCCCCCATGAGTTGCCGCTGCACTTGTCGTGTCTCACTACTCATCAAACCACCCCAAGCCAATTCGAAGGTCCCACCTCCGCCCCAATGTCGAGTTGTGGTGTATATGGCTTACATGGTGTTTTCCCACTGTTCCCGGTTGCCCCCAATTGGAAATTGACAGACCCGACGGCGACTTTGGATAGGGTTGGGATGGTTCGGTGGGTAGTCAGTGTCTGGAGGAGGAGGAGGAGGAGGAGGAGGAGAGGAGGAGGAGGAGGAGGAGGAGGAGGAGGAGGAGGAGGAGGAGCTTGAGCTGGAGGAGGAGGAGGAGGAGGAGGAGGAGGAGGAGGAGGGAGGCGGCGGAGGAGGAGGAGGAGGAGGAGGAGCAACAGCAGCAGCGTTGGCCTGGGGCCGCCGTTGCCTCTGGCCGCTGGCAGCGGCCCTCGCCGCCGGCGAGGCCACGCTGGAGTGCCCTGGGAACACCTCCGTAGGCTCCGAGCCCCTGGCAGCTGGGCGGCGTGGGCAGGGAGGTCCTGGGCCTCCCAAGTGGGGTCCGAGGATCTGGGTCTTCGGACGCTCCCGTCGGCCTTCGGCGGCTCTCCAACCCCCCTGGGGTGCCTTCCAGCAGCCGCGCCTCGCCGAGCATGGTCCGGGGGAGGCCCCAGGGTCGTCCGGAGCGGCCGCCGGAGACCCCAGTGATGGCCCGAAAGCGAGGCCTCCCCACTGGGGTCCGAGTAGATGGGGTCGGTGGGTTGCCCCACATCGCCGTTGTATCACGGGTGCCTTTTGTGTCCTCGGAATTCCGTCTTTAGGGTGCATTCGCGTGCGGGGTAGCGTCTGGTAGTTGATGAGGAAGCGCCGATGTCGCGTCGATTTAGCGTCGATTAGCGTCGGCCATCGTCGACTCGCAAGAAATAGCAAGATGGCATGGGAGGCTCCCAGGAGTTGCCACAGAAGGCGATGCGGATCGATGCGGGGCCCGATTGTCTCCACGCCGATGTCGGCGAGGCATTGCTGGTGCCTCGTCGATACATCGCCGACCCATTGCCCACGCGGCGCGATCGTCCAGCCCCACCTCGGACCCCAGTTGGGAGGCCTCCAGTGGCGGAGAGCCACGGACAGGGCTCGACCTGCAGTCGGGGCCCTGAAGAAGGAACCCTTTTCGTTGGGGAGGGGCTCCGCGTTCCTTAAGTGTTTCGCAGCTTGCCTCAGGTTTTCCTTATGTTTTCGATGGGGAATCGAAGTTCAACTTATGGAAAAAAGGGGCCTCGTTCCTTATTTGGGGTTCCTTAGGTCAACGCCCCGACTGTACACGGTGTTCTGGCGATGTCGTGGACCGTTTTCGTTCTGAGTGCGGTCTGGCAGCAGCGGTGGCACGAAAACGGAGCGAGGGGACACGAGACCATAGCGAGAACCGAAGACACCGCTTGGGGTCGAGCCCTGGCCACGGAGGCGTGCAAGCGTGACGGCAGGGGGGCCACTCGAAAGCAGGGCGCCTTGGGTGCGCTCTTGGGGCCATCTTGGAGGACTTCGATCAAACAAGAGGGGAACATTAGTTTGCGTTGCCCCTCGGGAGCCCAATAAGTCGCCTCTTGGGGCGCTCTTGGGGTGCTCTGGGAGCGCTCTTTGGCGCTCTTGGGGCCGTCTTGGGGCTCTCTTGAGCCTCTCTTGGGGCCCTCTTGGGCCATCTTGGAGCCATCTTGAGGCCTTGCATGGCCATCGGAAGCGAAAAGACGAGAAAGCCACAAACATTGACTTTCCCAAGGTTTTGCAAGGATTTTGGCCTCCTCGGGGCCTCCTGGGGGAACTCTTTGGCCACTTGGAGCCGTCTTGGAGCGGTCTTGGGGCCTCTTGGAGCATCGTGGGAGCCATCTTGAGGCATTTTGGGATATCTTGAGCCATCTTGGAGGTTATCTTGGGCTCTCCCAGGCGCTCTTGGAGTCATCTTAATCAGTGCCCCCCCCAGGAGGCCAAAATATGACCAAAACTTTTTAGTACAATCAATGATTGTGGCATTCTCGCCGAGGCCTCTTGGAACGTCTTGGGTGCCTCTGGGAGGCCTCTTGGGGCCTCTTGGGGGTTTCTTGGGGGTCTCGGGGGCCTCCTGGGGGCCTCTTGGGGGCCTCTTGGGGCCTCCTGGCCACCTCTTGGGGCTCTCTTGGGGCACCCTTGGGAGCCTTGGGAGCACTCTTGGGGCCATCTCGGAGGAGATCGATCAAAGAAGGGGGGGTCCTTGATTTTGGGCCCCCTCGCCAGGAGGCCAAAATAGGGCCAACATCTCAGTACAAACAATGATTTTGGCTTCATCGCCGAGGCCGTTTTGCACGCTCCAACTACCCGCGGACCCCCCCGTCCAAGTCCAGGGGAGGGAGTAGGGGGAGGGGTCAAGACACCCTCCAGATAGCAAGCCGTCTAGCTCACTCCCACCCGCCCTCCCACCACATAAGTAACACCCGAGCCTCAGCATGTTCCTTGGTCGTCTTTTGATGGACAGCTGCCGGTAACCAACACCGAGCCCACGTGCGCGAGGCTGGGGCGAGGTGCGCCACGTGTGCCCAGCGCGCCGCGCGCGCCCAGCACCCCTGGGGCCCGAGCGTGCCAGGCACGCCCAGTGCGCCAGATGCTCCCTCCGGCCGCGCCAGGTGCGCCACGTCCGGGGCACGTGCAGACAGTGTCAGGTGCGCCTGCGCACATGACGGCACGCGTCGGAAAACATGTCGGCCCCCACCATCCCGGTCGAAAACCAGTGCCCATCATCGTGTCTGGTGGGCTGGTGCGCAGCAAGCCATACACCACCACCCCGCCGTCCCCGACAAAAACCACTCGACAATGATCGCGGGGTGGCCGCGCACTATTCACATTTAGTCGCAAGGTGCATTTTGTATTGTGTGCTTATCAGTGATGGTTACCCTGCGCGCAGCAGGCAATATGCTGACACCCCCGCCGTCCCTTTCGAAAAACATTACGAAGTGTCCGCGGGCCTCACGAACATGACTTCAGACTTCATCCCAACTTGTACAATGTATTGTTTTTCCCAACCATCCTGTGGTGTTGGGTCCTCGTTTTGAAGAAACGGTCCCCGCGTTCTCCTCTTCTCCTCGTGCCTCCCTCTCCTCCTACCGTCCGCATGCGTCCCCCACACCCAGTACAGCGTTTCGTGGCCCCATAGGGAGCCCCACCGAAGGTCCCAGTGCTACCGTCCGCATGCGTCCCGCACGCCCAGTACAGCGTTTTGTGGCCCTCCTCCCCCTCCTCCCTGCGTTTCACCCACCCAGTACAGCGTTTCGTGGCCCCATAGGGGGCCCCACCGAAGGTCCCAGTGCTACCGTCCGCATGCGTCCCGCACACCCAGTACAGCGTTTCGTGGCCCCATAGGGGGCCCCGCCGAAGGTCCCAGTGCTATCGTCCGCATGCGTCCCGCACGCCCAGTACAGCGTTTCGTGGCCTCCGCATGCGTCCCGCACACCCAGTACAGCGTTTCGTGGCCCTCCTCCACCTCCTCCCTGCGTCTCACCCACCCAGTACAGCGTTTCGTGGCCCCATAGGGAGCCCCACCGAAGGTCCCAGTGCTACCGTCCGCATGCGTCCCGCACGCCCAGTACAGCGTTTCGTGGCCCCATAGGGAGCCCCACCGAAGGTCCCAGCGCTACCGTCCGCATGCGTCCCGCACGCCCAGTACAGCGTTTCGTGGCCCCATAGGGAGCCCCACCGAAGGTCCCAGTGCTACCGTCCGCATGCGTCCCGCACGCCCAGTACAGCGTTTCGTGGCCCTCCTCCCTCTCCTCCCTGCGTTTCACCCACCCATTACAGCGTTTCGTGGCCCCATAGGGAGCCCCACCGAAGGTCCCAGTGCTACCGTCCGCATGCGTCCCGCACGCCCAGTACAGCGTTTCGTGGCCCCATAGGGAGCCCCACCGAAGGTCCCAGTGCTATCGTCCGCATGCGTCCCGCATAACCAGTGCAGCGTTTCGTGGCCCCATGGGGAGCTCCACCGAAGGTCCCAGTGCTACAGTCCGCATGCGTCCCGCACACCCAGTACAGCGTTTCGTGGCCCTCCTCCCTCTCCTCCCTGCGTTTCACCCACCCAGTACAGCGTTTCGTGGCCCCATAGGGAGCCCCACCGAAGGTCCCAGTGCTACCGTCCGCATGCGTCCCGCACGCCCAGTACAGCGTTTCGTGGCCCCATAGGGAGCCCCACCGAAGGTCCCAGCGCTACCGTCCGCATGCGTCCCGCACGCCCAGTACAGCGTTTCGTGGCCCCATAGGGAGCTCCACCGAAGGCCCCAGTGCCCCCGTCCGCATGAGTCCCGGAAGCCCAATTGGGCATTTTCATTCACCCAGTGCAGCGTTTCGTGGCCCCATAGGGGGCTCCACCCAAGGCCCCAGTGCCACCGTCCGTATGCGTCCGGGAAATGTAATTTGGCATTTTCAGCCGCGCAGTGCGGCGTTTCGTGGCCCCATAAGGGGGCTCCACCGAAGCCCCCAGTGGGACCGTCCGCATGCGTCCCGGAAATCCAATTTGGCATTTTCACTCACTCAGTAGAGCGCTTCGTGGCCCCATAGGGAGCTCCACCGAAGCCCTCAGTGCGACCCACCGCATGGGTCCCGCAAACCCAATTCGGCACACCACCCACACAGTACAGCGTTCCCCCCCGCCCAGTGCAGCGCTTCGTGGCCCCATAGGGAGCTTCACCGAAGCAGATATTCACAATTACGGTACTCACAACTGCATATGGTTGCGACCTTCGCCAGGATAATTTTGCCAGGGATGGTGGGGGGGCCCGCATCGGGTTGGTTGCGCATGCTTCGAATTTGGAGGCCGAGTGCGTTTTGTATTGCTTTTTGACAGGGATGGTGGGGGGGTGCCCTCATGGTGTGCGCATGGTTCCGGGTCGGCTGCCGGCCAGGTTTGGGAGAGGGTGTTTATTAACAGGGAGCAGTGACACGACATACGCATGTCTCTGCAATCCACATTTGTTGCACCTCTCGTTCACGAACACCCGAATGATGGAAGACACAGGGGGAAGTGGTGGGAACAAACATGGAGATGTCGCAGGGAGGAGGAAGGGAGGGACAGCGAGGGGGGCGCGAGGGGGAGAACTGGAAATAAGGGATGTGATAGGGGACGCGTTGAAGGGAAGAAAAAGGTAGAAAAGGGGAAGTGGGGATAGGGACGGCGGAGACGATTCTTTAATCGCTTCGCTCATTCCGCCGGCCCTGGAGCGCTATTTGGGGCCTCTTGGGGCCGTCTTGGGGGCTTCTTGGGGGCTTTTTGGGAGCGTCTTGGGGCTCCCTGGCGGCGTATTGGGCTCCCCTGGGGCCTCTTGGGGGGCTCTTGGGGGTCCCTTGGGGCGGGAGGGGGGGGTAGTCGATTGCAGCCCCCCCCTCGGAGGCCACGATCCTCGTGAGGGGTGGCGAAAAATAGCCTCCCCCCTGGGGATCGCCCGGGGACCAGCCGGGGATCGGCCGGGGTACTTTCGCCCGGGGCCCCCCAGGGGCCTCCCCGCGCGCGCGACCTAGAAATATTGTTAAGTAGTTACCGGTGATAGGGGACGCGTTGAAGGGAAGAAAAAGGTAGAAAAGGGGAAATGGGGATAGGGACGGCGGAGACGATTTTTGGGAAGGAGAGGCAGAGGGACATTGAAAGAGAGGAGGACGGGGGGAGAGAGAGAGAGGAGGGAGAGGAAGCAGAGAGCTGACGGGAGGGAGAGGGGAATTGGGGATGGAGCGCAGGGAACGGGACGATGGGGATGGAGGGGGAGGAGAGGGAGGGAGGGAGGGGAGGAGGGAGAGAGCAGTGAGGGCGGAAGAGATGTACTGTCCACCTCGTTGCACCTGCCCCTCCCCGCCTCCTCCCATTACCCCATTGACCCCCGCTCCCTCCCCCCTTTCTCTCCCGCCCCCCTCCCGCCCTATGCCTCTCCTCTTCCTTGTCCTCCTCCTCCTCCTCCTCCTCCTCCTCCTCCTCCTCCCCTTCCTCCTCCCCTCGCGGTCGCCCGCGCCCCGCAGTGGTCGCCATCGTGATCGTCCTCTTCTTCGCGTGCTGGCGCGCCCTTGGGCCTGACAGCGCTGGGGCTCGCGGAGGGGGGGCTGGTGGCACAGACTGCTGGGAGTGGCCGGGCGAAGAGCTCTGGGGCGTGTCCCAGTGCGACTGGAGAATCCCACCAGCCCTTTGGGGCGTAGGTGGTCTAGGGAGCTTCCTCTTCCAACCCCCTTCTTCCCCTTCGGGGAGGGGCTTATCATTTGTCCTTATTAATAAAAAGAAGACCCTCCCCCACATGGCCAGCAGCCAATCCGTAACCTTGTGCCCCCCCCAACCATCCCTGCCAAAAAAACAATACAAACAGCAATGCAGAATGCACATTGCGGGGCCCACCCTGCCAACACCCTCCACAATCCCTTTCAAAAAACATACGAAGTGCACATTGCAGCAACATCTGGACAGTGTGCTGGCGCCCTGTGAGCAGGTTGTATTTCCCAACCATCCTGTGGTGTTGGGTCCTCGTTTTGAAGAAACGGCCCCCGCGTTCTCCCCTCCTCCTCTGCCCCCTCCTCCTCTCCACCGTCCGCATGCGTCCCGCACACCCATTACAGCGTTTCGTGGCCCCATAGGGAGCCCCACCGAAGGTCCCAGCGCTACCGTCCGCATGCGTCCCGCACACACAGTACAGCGTTTCCGTGACTCTCCTCCCCCTCCTCCCTGCGTTTCACCCACCCAGTACAGCGTGGCCCCATAGGGAGCCCCACCGAAGGTCCCAGTGCTACCGTCCGCATGCGTCCCGCACACCCAATACAGCGTTTCGTGGCCCCATAGGGAGCCCCACCGAAGGTCCCAGTGCTACCGTCCGCATGCGTCCCGCACACCCAGTACAGCGTTTCGTGGCCCTCCTTCCCCCCCTCCCTGCGTTTCACCCACCCAGTACAGCGTTTCGTGGCCCCATAGGGAGCCCCACCGAAGGTCCCAGTGCTACCGTCCGCATGCGTCCCGCACATCCAGTACAGCGTTTCGTGGCCCCATAGGGAGCTCCACCGAAGGTCCCAGAGCTGCCGTCCGCATCCGTCCCGTACACCCAGTCCAGCGTTTCGTGGCCCTCCTCCCCTCCTCCCTGCGTTTCACCCACGCAGTACAGCGTTTCGTGGCCCCATGGGGAGCCCCACAGAAGGTCCCAGTGCTACCTTCCGCATGTGTCCCGCACACCCAATGCAGCGTTTCGTGGCCCCATGGGGAGTTCCACCGGAGGTCCCAGTGCTACCGTCCGCATGCGTCCCGCACACCCAGTACGGCGTTTCGTGGTCCCATAGGGAGCTCCACCGAAGGTCCCAGTGCTACCGTCCGCATGCGTCCCGCACACCCAGTACAGCGTTTCGTGGCCCTCCTTCCCCTCCTGCCTGCGTTTCGCCCACCCAGTACAGCGTTTCGTGGCCCCATAGGGAGCCCCACCGAAGGTCCCAGTGCTACCGTCCGCATGCGTCCCGCACGCCCAATACAGCGTTTCGTGGCTCCATAGGGAGCTCCACCGAAGGTCCCAGTGCTGCCGTCCGCATGCGTCCCGCACACCCAGTACAGCGTTTCCGTGACTCTCCTCTCTCTCCTCCCTGCGTTTCACCCACCCAGTACAGCGTTTCGTGGCCCCATAGGGAGCCCTACCGAAGGTCCCAGTGCTACCGTCCGCATGCGTCCCGCACATCCAGTACAGCGTTTCGTGGCCCCATAGGGAGCCCCACCGAAGGTCCCAGTGCTACCGTCCGCATGCGTCCCGCACACCCAGTACAGCGTTACGTGGCCCCATAGGGAGCTCCACTAAAGGCCCCAGTGCCCCCGTCCGCATGTGCCCCGGAAGCCCAATTTGGTATTTTCACCCACCTAGTGCAGCGTTTCGTGGCCCCATAGGGGGTTCCACCCAAGGCCCCAGTGCCACCGTCCGTTTGCGTCCGGGAAATGTAATTTGGCATTTTCCCTTGCGGAATTGCAGCGTTTTGTGGCCCCATAGGGCGCTCCACCGAAGCCCCCAGTGGGACCGTCCGCATGCGTCCCGGAAACCCAATTTGGCATTTTCACTCAGTCAGTAGAGCGCTTCGTGGCCCCATGGGGAGCTCCACCGAAGCCCTCAGTGGGACCGTCCGCATACGTCCCAGAAACCCAATTCGGCACACCACCCACACATTACAGCGTGCCCCCCCGCCCAGTGCAGCGCTTCGTGGCCCCATAGGGAGCTTCACCGAAGCAGGTATTCACAATTACGGTACCCACAACTGCATATGGTTGGGACCTTCGCCAGGATAATGTTTTTGTGACAGGGATGGCGGGCCACCCTCAGTGAAGCCGCTTTGTGCAGGACCACCATCCGTGTCAAAAACAATGCAAAGTGCACGTTGCGACAACGTGGTGGGTATTGTGCTTGCCGCCCGCGATCACTTTGTATTGTTACCTAACAGCGAAGACTGATAAGTTTCTAGTGGGGTCAAAAGAGAGCATCCTGATTCCCCAGGGGGGTCTGGGCAGGATCCAGGGGATGCCGGGGAAAACCGGGGACTCCCCAGAACCCTGTCCCAGGCCACATTTTGACTGCCTGGAGCCAACAGAACACCATTCCCAGGCCACATTTTGAATGCCCGGAGCCAACTGTAGGCCACTTCGTGTTCTTCGTGTTCCCAGAACAGCATTCCCAGGCCACATTTTGAATGCCTGGAGCTAATTGTAAGCCACTTCGTGTTCTTCGTGTTCCCAGAACATTTTTCCCAGGCCACATTTTGAATGCCCAGAGCCAACTGTAGGCCACTTCGTGTTCTTCGTGTTCCCAGAACACCATTCCCAGGCCAAATTTTGATTGCCCGGAGCTAAATGTAGGCCACTTCGTGTTCTTCGTGTTCCCAAAACACCATTCCTGTACCATATTTTGATTGCCCGGAGCCAAATGTGGGCCTCTTCGTGATCTTCGTGTTCCCAGATAACCAGTCCTGTGCCATATTTTGAATGCCCGAGCTGAGGCAGGCTGAGGCCGAGGCAGGTTGAGGCAGAGGCAGGCTGAGGCTGAGGCTGAGGCAAGCCGAGGCAAGCTGAGGCTGAGGCTGAGGCAGGCTGAGGCTGAGGCAGGCTGAGGCTGAGGCAGGCTGAGGCTGAGGCCGAGGCAGGTTGAGGCTGAGGCTGAGGCAGGCTGAGGATGAGGCAGGCTGAGACTGAGGCTGAGGCAGGCTGAGGCTGAGGCTAAGGCTGATGCAGGCTGAGGCTGAGAGGCTGACGCTGAGGCTGAGGCAGGCTGAGGCTGAGGCTGAGGCCGAGGCAGGCTGAGGCTGAGGCTGAGGCAGGCTGAGGCTGAGGCAGGCTGAGATTGAGGCTGAGGCAGGCTGAGGCTGAGGCTGAGGCTGAGGCTGAGACTGAGGCTGAGGCTGAGAGGCTGACGCTAAGGCCGAGGCAGGCTGAGGCTGAGGCTGAGGCCGAGGCAGGCTGAGGCTGAGGCTGAAGCTGAGGCAGGCTGAGGCTGAGGCTGAGGCTGTGGCTGAGGCTGAGGCAAGCTGCGGCTGAGGCAGGCTGAGGCTGAGGCTGATGCAGGCTGAGGCTGAGGCAGGCTGAGGCTGACGCTGAGGCTGAGGCAGGCTGAGGCTGAGGCTGAGGCCGAGGCAGGCTCAGGCTGAGGCCGAGGCAAGCCGAGGCAGGGTGAGGCTGAGACTGAGGCTGAGGCTGAGGATGAGGCCGAGGCAGACCGAAGCTGAGACAAGGTGAGGCTGAATGGGGGGGGGGAAGGGGGGGAGGAGTGGAGGCTGAGGCAGGCTGAGGCCGAGGCAGGCTGAGGCTGAGGCCGAGGCAGGCTGAGGCTGAGGCTGAGGCAAGCCGAGGCAGGCTGAGGCTGAGGCTGAGGCTGAGGCAGGCTGAGGCTGAGGCTGAGGCTGAGGCCGAGGCAGGCTGAGGCTGAGGCTGAGGCAGGCTGAGGCTGAGGCAGGCTGAGACTGAGGCTGAGGCAGGCTGAGGCTGAGGCTGAGGCTGATGCAGGTTGAGGCTGAGAGGCTGACGCTGAGGCTGAGGCAGGCTGAGGCTGAGGCTGAGACCGAGGCAGGCTGAGGCTGAGGCTGAGGCAGGCTGAGGCTGAAGCAGGCTGAGATTGAGGCTGAGGCAGGCTGAGGCTGAGGCTGAGGCTGAGGCAGGCTGAGGCTGAGGCAGGGTGAGGCTGAGGCAGGCTGGGGCTGAGGCCGAGGCAGGCTGAGGCTGAGGCGGAGGCAGGCTGAGGCTGAGGCAGGCTGAGACTGAGGCTGAGGCAGGCTGAGGCTGAGGCTGAGGCTGATGCAGGTTGAGGCTGAGAGGCTGACGC
>CAUYUJ010001963.1:45000-50000 GCA_963575745.1 Prorocentrum cordatum | reverse complement strand
GCACGACGACGCCGTGCAGGCGTGCAGAGCGCCAGCACTGCGGGCACCACGGGCGTGGTGCGGCGGGCGGCCAGCGGCGCGGTCAACGGCCCGCGAGAGCTTCGCTTGGGAGACCATGGACGCCTTGAGCGGGAGGTTACCATGACAGGGTCAGGCCTCGAGGTGGCTCCAAGATGGCCCAAGAGGGCTCCAAGAGAGGCTCAAGAGAGCCCCAAGACGGCCCCGAGAGCGCCCAAGACGCGCTCCAAGAGCGCCCCAAGAGGCGACTCTTTGGGCTCCCGAGGGGCAACGCTAATTAATGCTCCTCTCTTGTTTGATCGATGTCCTCCGAGATGGCCCCAAGAGCGCTCCCAAGGCTCCCAAGAGCGCCTCAAGAGGGCCCCAAGAGGCTCCAACTGGCTCCAACAGACGCCCAAGAGGCCTCCAAGGAGCTCCCAAGAGACCCCCAAGAGGCCCCAAGAAGCTCTCCGAGGCACCCAGGACGCTCGAAGACGCGTCCGGGGCCGCCAAGATGCCCCCAAGACGCCCAAGAGGCCTCCACTGGGAGACCCTTCCTCTGTGTGCTGCCCACTTCCCTGATCGAGGCAATTCCTCTGGGCATCGTTTCTGGACTGGCTGGCGGGGTTACGCGAAGCGTCTAGAACTTGTTAGGAGTGGAGGTGGCGAGGAGGAGGAGGAGGAGGAGGAGGAGGAGGAGGAGGAGGAGGAGGAGGAGGGAGGGAGGAGGGAGGGAGGAGAGGAGAGGAGGGAGGAGCAGGAGGAGGAGGAGGAGGAGGAGGAGGAGGAGGACGAGGGGAGGGGAGGAGGAGGAGGAGAGGAGGAGGAGGAGCAGGTGAGGAGGAGGGAGGGGGGGAAGGAGGAGGGGGAGGGGGAGGAGGAGGGGGGGGAAGGAGGCGGAGGGAGGGGAGGAGGGGGAGGAAGGAGGAGGAGGAGGAGGGAGGAGGAGGAGGAGGTGGAGTGGTGGGGGCAAAACGACCATTCTTTGTCCTTGGGTGCGTGGCTCGAAGCGAGATCCCGCGGCGCGGATTCCGATTGCTTGTTATATTTGTCGTTGTTGCTCCTGCTGTTGTTGGTGCTGTTGCTGCGGATGTCTCACTTCTGGAGAAGAATTATGGTTGATCACCCTCGGGTAGCACATGTGTTTGTTTTTTCCAGTTGGGGTGCCCGTCCTGGGGCTCGCACCTGTTTTGGTGAAGCAAGTGTTGCACCGCGTCCATGGCACTGCACAGGTTGCACACCACAATGATAGCACAACACAGATCGGGCAACACAAATTGCACAACATTTATTGCATCACGTAGACTGCGCGGCATATATTGCACAACGAATATTGCACCACACAGATTGCATCACATAGATGGCGCGACATACGTTGCACCACACATATTGCACTGCGTCGACTGCACAACGCAGATTGTAACACGCAGATTGCCCCACATAGATTGGGCAATATAGATTCTCCTTTCTAAAAAGAAAATAGGCTCTACCCCCCCCGGCGTTATCCGCCCCCCTTTCGGGTATTTAAATCATATATGATTCTGACCACATGTCCATCCTAAATATGACTTTACACTATCCCAGGGGAGCCGGTATCGATCCCCCTGAGGTTCCCTTGTAAAAAACAATACGCGGGGACTTTTTTCTCTAACAGAAGACTTTTCACGAATCCCTGGCAAAAAATAGGACGAAGTGCACACGCGCGCGTCGTCGCGCGCGCATGCCGAAATCCTTCAAAACTCTTCGGTGTCGGAAGGATTTCGCAATCGAGTTTCCAAAAAACATACAAAAGCACAGGGTTTCGCAACACTGATTTGCTAAAAAAGCTTACTTGCGAGCTCTTGCGAAATCTTAAGAAAACCATAGGTTTTTTCCCCACGATTTGCACAACATGCTACCAAACGGGCTTCGCGCGCGCATGTCGAAATCTGTCGAACGCCCTTGCGCGTGTACCGTCGCGAGCATCCTCTGCAAAGAACGGAACGAAGTGCAGACGCGCGTGTCGTCGCGCGCGTATGCCGAAATCCTTCAAAACCCATCGGTTTCGGAAGGATTTCAAAATCGTGTGTCCAAAAACCGACAAAAACACAAGGTTTCGCAACACGGATTTTCAACAAAAGCGTGCGCGCGCGCTCTTGCGTCTTCGTCGTCGTCGTCGTCGCCGTCCTCCCTCCTCCCGCGTCGTCGTCGTCGTCGTCGTCGTCGCCTACGTCGTCGTCTGTCTTTCCTCGTGTTCGTTGTCGTCGTCCTCTTTGGCGTCGTGGTCGTTTCCGTCGTCGTTGTCGCCGTGGTCGTCCTTCCTCCTCCTCCGTCGTCGTCGTCGTCGTCGTCGTTGCCGTCGTCGTCGTCGTCGTCGTCCCTCCTCCCTCGTCGTTGTCGTCGTCGGCGTCGCCGTCCTTCCACCTTCTTCGTCGTTCGCGTCGTCGCCGTCCTCCCCTCTCCCTCGTCGTTGTCGTCGTTGTCGTCGTTGTCGCCGTCGTCGTCCTCTCTCCTCCCTCGTCGTCGTCTTCGTTGGCGATTTCGTCGTCGTCTTCGTCGTCGTCGTCGGCGTCGGCGTCGTCGTCGTCTTCGTCGTCGACGTCGGCGTCGTCGTCGTGGTCGTCGCCGCCGTCGTCGTCATCGTCGCCGTCGTCGGCGTTGTTGACGTCGTCGTCGTCGTCGTCGTCGTCGTCGTCGTCGTCGGTGTCGTTGTCGTCGTCGGCGCTGGCGTCGTCGTCGTCGTTGTCATCGTCGTCGTCGTCGTCGTCGTCGGCGTCGGCGTCGTCGTCGTCGTCGTCGTCGGTGTCGTCGTCGGAGTCGTCGTCGTCGTCGTTGTCGGCGTCGTCGAAGTCGTTGGAGACGTCGTCGGTGTCGTCGTAGTCGCTGTCGGCGGCGTCGTCGTCGTCATCGTCGCTGTCTTCGTCGGCGTCGCTGTCGTTGCCAAGTGCCATTTGGTACCCACCGTCACGGTCTTAAGAGATTTTGCAAACCAAGTTGCGGGTGGGTGGGTGGGATGTTTGCGCGAGCAGTGGAGTGGACAACTCACTGCGAACAGAAATTAGTTGCACCACATAGATCGCACCACATCGATTGCATCGCATAGATGGCGCACCGCATACATTGCACCACGTAGATAGCACAACATAGGTTCTCATTTCTATAAGAGAATCAGGAAATATCCCTCCAGGATTATCCGTTGCCCCTGGGGATGTGCAATTTACGTATGATTCTGCCCCAATTTCTACTTTCAATATGAGTGTCGATCTTTTAAACTTTTTAGGTTCCGTAATGGTTTCAAGATCGAGGCTCCAGAACCTTCCTAACAAACCAAAGGCTTCTCAGCATGATTGTTCAAACAAGTCCGCGCACGCTTCCTTGCGCATTGTCATGAAAAAACACATTTTTTCCCCCAACAGTCTCATCATTGTCATCACATGCGACCAAGCGGGCCTCGCGCGCGCATGTCGAAATCATTCGAACGCCTTTGTGCGCTTGCTGGGGGGGGCACGATCCATGTCAAATAATGCCCTGTGGGCTTGTCGCGCCCATTGGCCGCGCGCGCATGTCGAAGTCCATCCAACACCTTCATCACCGACACGTTAACGCCATTATCGTCATCAGCGTGATCAGCATCGGCGCCGTCATTGGCCTTGCCGTCGTCATCGTCATCGTCGTCACCCGCATCGCTACTATTACCAGCGTGTCTGCCGTTGCCAAAGTCGCTGTGATACCGTGCCCGCCCGAGTCACTGAGTCGCACTGAAGTGCCCGCGCGTCAGCGCGGCCTGCGAGACACGCTGGTGGGTCACCAGTGGTCAGCGCCATTTCGACCGCATCGGTCGCGCCAGAGTGGGTGGCCGCTCTGCTCGCGAGCCTGCGTGCGCTAGCGCGGCCGCAGCGATGCGCCAGCCAGCGCCAAGGAGTCACCGCAATCACCGCCGCATGTTGCGGGAGTGGGTGTGGATGATTGCGCGAGCACTGGGGTTGATATTTTCAGGCTCGTCAGGGCAAATTCTCCTTGCTAGAAAACAATAGATTCAACCACGCTCCCGAGGCCGGACTTTTCGGTCCCCCCTTGGGGATGTTGAATTTTCGTATGGTTCTGCCCCGTACCATCCCAGCCGACCCAGTATCGCCCCCCCCCGCCATCTCCTGCAACAGAATATCATGCACGCGCATTTGTTTATCCCAAATAAGCAGTTTCCGAGAATCCCTTGCAGCAGATGTGACGAAGTGCGCACGCGCGCGTCGCCGCGCGCATGCCCGAATCCTCATAAAACCTTCGGCTTTGTAGCGGTTTCAAAGTCGTGTGTCAACAAGCATATTGTAATATAGGGGTTCGCGACCTGGGTTTCAAAAACTGCTTGCGCGCGCTCTTGTGAATTCGTTTAGAAAACCCCAGGTTTTCCGTCCTGTTCAGAAAGTTCTACCGGCAGGGCTTCGCGCGCGCGCATGTCGAAATCGTTCGAATGCCTTTGCGCGCGTACCGTCGCGAGAATTTTTTGCAGCAGAAGGTAGGATGAAATACACGCGCGCGTTGTCGCGCGCGCATGCCGAAACCCGTCAATTTCAAAACCGAGTGTTCGAAACACATACAACACATGGTTTCGCAACATCAGTTTTCAAACAAACGTGCGTTCTCGCTCTTGCGAACTTTTGATGAGAGAACCATCGGTTGTTCAACATTCTCGTGATATTCTGCCAAACGGTCTGTGGCGCCACATGCCGACATCATTCGCACGGTTTTGCGCGCGTGCTGGGGGGGACGATCCGGCTCCAATCATACCATGTGGGTAACTCGCGCGTCGGCCGCGCGCGCATGTCGAATTCTTTCTAACACTTTCCTCACCGACGTGAGGACGCCGTCATAGTCGTCGGCGTGATCAGCATCGGCGCCCGCACTGGCCGCGCCGTCGTCGTAGTCAACATCGTCACCAGCATCGCTATTATCATCATCGCGTCTACCGTTGTCGACGTCGCCATAATACCGTGCCCGCCCAAGTCGCTGACTCGCACTGAAGTGCC
>CAUYUJ010001963.1:27500-40000 GCA_963575745.1 Prorocentrum cordatum | reverse complement strand
CGAAAGGGCTTGCGAAGCGAGCCGACGGGGCCCGCTCGAAGCTGTCTTCGTTCGACGAGGTGGCTGAGTGACAGCATGTGTGGATAGTGGCAAGGGTCGCTCTAATGCTCCCAGAACGAAGCGCAAGAGGAGGGTGCAAGGGTGCAAGGACATAGGCGATGAATCCGCGGAGAGCGAGGGAGAGATAGAGAAGAGAGAGGGAGATGAATAACGAAATTGGAGGTTGAGATGAAAGGTGAAAGATGGGAGAGAGAGTAGTGGAGTGGACGCCATGACGAGGTCATCTGAGGGAAGAGCGACGATGGACGAGGAAGACGAAGGATGAGGGAGGAGGGAGGAGGGGGAGCGAGGGGAGGGGGGAGGGGGAGGGAGAAGCAGAAAAGAGCAGGAGGGAGGTGGTACCGTTTCTAACTGGTTGTCGAAATAACCCTTCTTGTCGTGGCTTCCGGATGTCGGGCCCGATCGGCGGGTCCAATCTCTCCGTCACGACGCCCGTCTGGCTACACACTTGTCTGTATTGCACCCTCCTTCGAAGCCCATGCCTAAGTCTGTTTCCTCCTCCTCCTCCTCCTCCTCCTCCTCCTCCTCCTCCTCCTCCTCCTCCTCCCCCCCACCCGTTTGCCAGGCCCCTCGCAGTTTCCTCTTTTGCAGAGGAGCCCCCTTCGGCGTCTCTGCCCGCGTCGCTGGCCTGGGCGGCATCGTCGCCAGAGGGCCGCAGAGGAGGATGAGGAGGATGAGGAGGATGAAGCGATGGAGGTGGAGGAGGAGGAGGAGGACGAGTAGGAGGAGGAGGAGGAGGATGCTGATGCTGATGCTGATGCTGATGATGTCGATGGTGATGGTGATGGTGATGGTGATGGTGTTGGTGACGGTGTTGTTGTTGTTGTTGTTGTTGTGGTAGTTGTTGTTGAACATTATTAATTCTAAAGAATAATTATTGTTGGGCCCCCTGGTGCGCGCCCCCCCCGCCGCGCCTAGGCCGCAGCCACGTTTTCATCATTTTCGTGAGGAAGCCTCAGGTAATTCGATGTGATCAAGATCCGGTTGTTTTGTTGTAATCCGCTTTCCCTTGCAAAAAACACTATAAAATGAAATTTCTTGTTCAAATATAATCAAATTTCAAGAATCCCTTGCAAAAAATAAGGTAAAGTGGACATTCGCGCGCGCAAGACGAAATCCTTCCAAAAGCTTAGTGTTCGGAGCGATTTTAACATAAAAACATCAAAAAACCAATGGTTTTTCAACAAAAAAATGTCAAAATCTCATCCCGCGCGCTCTTGCGGATTCGTAGGAAACCCAACACTTTTTAAACATTTCTGTCAAACGGGCTTTTGCGAGCAACTTTTTCGAACTTCTGCGACAACGGTTGCGCACCTGCCAGGGCCATCATCCCTGTCAAATAATACCATGCGGGACACATTCGTTTTTTCTTCGCGCGCGCACGCCGAAATCTCCAAAAACCATTGGGCTTCTTAAGAATTTTAGCACCGCGCATGTATCATATGCATCATATGCAACAGATGTTCTGTGGAAGGCTTAACAACTTCTGTGGGTTAACAAGGCTTAACAACTTCTGTGGGTGTACGAACGTAGGCTTCACAACTTCTGTGGGTGTGTACCCCACGCCAGTGTAGTAGCCACGGTCGTCCGCACGCCACGAAGTGAAGTGTCCCAACGTCATAGGGCGGGAAGCTGGGTTTGGGTGGTCGCGAAGAGTCGTTTGGATATTTGGTAGAGCTTGTAATGCCCCCCCACGAAGTGGGGGTATTGCCTGGTGTCGTATGAAAACCCTGGCACTGGGGAGAACACCACGCGTTCGGGTAAAATGATTGTTGTTGTTGTTGTTGTTATTGGTGGTGGTGATGATGATGACGAGGAGGAGGTGGATGAGTATGACATGGGATGCTGAGGAGGATGATGAGGATGATGGGGATGATGTGTAATAGATGCTTGATGGTGGATCGTGGATGATGCCGCATGCTGGATGCTGGATGCTGGATGATGGATGTTGGGTGATGGATAGTGATAAGGATGATGTTGATGTTGGTGATGATGATGAGGAGGAGGAGATGGAAGAGGATGGTGATGATGTTTATGATGCTGTCGATTATGATGCGGCTGCTGCTGCTGATGATGATGATGGTGATGCTGATGGTTGTAATGCTGATGCTGCTGCTGATGATGATGGTGCTGATGACGACGACGATGATGATGGTGATGATGCTGCTGCTTGTGATGATGGTGATTATGCTGATGATGATGCTGATGACGATGATGATGATGATGATGATGATGATAATGATGCTGGTGATGATGGGGAGGTGGAGGAGGACCGTGATTCCGATTATGATGCTGCTGATGATGGTGCGGTTGAGGATGATGATGACGCTGATGATGATGAGGCTGATGATGCTGATGTTGTTCTTGCGTGGCGATGATGATACTGATGATGATGATGCTGATGATGGTGTTGGTGGTGATTATGATGATGATGATGATGATGATGATGATGATGATGATGATGATGATGGTGATCATGATGATTCGGTCGATGCTGCTGGTGCGGATGATGGTTATGCTTCTGATGTTTCTGGGGATTATGATCATGATGCTGCTGATGACGACGATGATGATGCTGCTGAGGATGATGATGTCGATGCTGTTGATTCTGATGCTGATGATGACGATGATGGTGCTGTTGCTGATGGTGATGATGATGCTGATGGTCATGATGACGATGATGATGCTGCTGTTGTTGTTGATGGTGTTGGTAATCATGATGCTGGTGGAGGTGGAGGTGGTGGTGGTATTGATGCTGGTGCTGATTCTTATGTTGACGATGACGATCAAGCTGCTGATGATGCGGCTGCTGATGCTGATGATGCTGACGATGATGACGAGGATATGCTGATTATGATGGTTATGCCGATGATGGTGATGATGATGATGATGGTGCTGATGCTGATCGTGATGCTGATGCTGATGATGCCGATTCTGATGCTGATGATGATGCTTATGATGATGCTGCTGCTGATGATGATGCTGCTGATGCTGCTGGTGCTGATGCTGATGATGATGATGATGATGATGATCATGACGATTCTGACGGCGATGATGATGGTGATGATGGTGGTGTTGCTGATGATACTGACGCTGACGATGACGATGACGATGATCTTGATGCTGCTGCTGATGATGATGCTGCTGATGATGATGCTGATGATGATGCTGATGCTGATGCTGCTGATTATGATGATGATGATGATGATTATGATGATGATGATGATGATGATGATGATGATGATGATGATGATGATGATGATGATGGTGCTGCTGCTGATGATGATGATGCTGATGATGATGCTGATGATGATGATGCTGATGATGATGATGCTGATGATGCTGATGATGCTGACGATGATGATGATGATGATGATGATGATGATGATGATGATGATGATGATGATGATGATGATGATGATGACGATGATGCTGTTGATTATGATGATGCTGATGATGCTGGTGGTGGTGGTGGTGGTGGTGATGGTTGAGGTGGTGGTGGTGGTGGTGAGGTGGAGGAGGAGGAGGAGGAAGAGGGGGAGGAGGAGGAGAGGGAGACGGAGGGGGAGGAGAAGGGGGATGAGGAGCAGGAGGAGGACGATCACGATGTTTGATGTTGTTTCTGTTGCGTGGCCTCCAGAGGCGCGGAGGAGGGAATGGGGAGGAGGCGGAGCTGAGGTGCCCGTGCACTTGCGCCTACTTCCTGTTCAGGAGGCCCCGTGAACGGGGGAAGACGCTGATCTCCCAGGCACCGTCGCTGCCGCCGCTGCCCCCCCGCCCTCGCCTCCCTCTCCTCCCTCCCCCACCGCCCGCCTGTCCCGCTCCCTCCTCTCCTCCCTCCTCCCTCCTCCCTCCTCCCTCCTCTCCTCTCCTCCCTCCTCCTCCTCCCTCCTCTCCTCTCCTCCTTTGCTCCTCCCTCCTCTCCTCCTTTGCTCAAGCCGCCGTTCTGGCCCGAGGCGGCGCGTGCACGGGCGCGGGGGGGTGCTCGCAACCGCGGGCGCGGCATCTGCGGCCAGGACGCGCGGGGGCCGCGTCGGCAGCGCTGTGCTCTGCTTGAGGGCCTGCCGTCTCGCTGGGTGAAGGCCAGGGGATCAGTCTGCTGTGAATGCCCTCAGCCTGCGGTGGTGGGGACGCCGCTGACGTACGCATCCGGGTGCCCATGGGCGCCGTCGTGGGCATCAGCATCACCGTGCGCGCCGCCCATCCCGTCGCCACCACCTCCAGGGGACCTGCGGCTTGGCCACCCGCGACAGGAGTGGACGGGGGCCGCGTGGTTCATGGCGGCTGGGGTATGCTCGCCTGGTGCGATGATGCAGCAGTCCACCTCCTACCAGTTCCAGCAGTACCAGTGCTACACTTCGAGTTGGTGGGGTCGGTTCCGGAGTGGGATAAGGTGAAGTTGCAGGGCAAGCAGGAGCAGTGTAAGAAGTACGTAGTACAGGAGTCCGCCAAGAAGAATGCCAAGGGCGGTAAGGGTGTGGTGCCAGACGTGTTGTCGGATCCGCCGAGGCGCCCTCTCACACCCCCGAGGCCTCCTCAGCCCAGGATGCAGGAGTGGGTGAAGATGGGGGCGGTGGAGGATACCATTCTTGATGCCGTGGAGACTTGGCGTACGTGGCAGCCTGCGGTCTCCTTTTCGGCGCGAAGGGCGGTAACGCCGCCGAGGAGGCACAGGAGCCAGTTCCAGCTCCTGGGCGAGTGGAAAGCGCGCAAGGTGGAGTTCGAGCCAGGAGAACATCTTCTTGGAGCAGGACCAGAGAGATATCGCTTGATCGACACAGAGGACCAGGATCTCGTTTTTTGCGGCCCGACCTTGCCTTGGGAGGACGGGGTTGGAGAAGAGCCTAGTGATCCTTGCGAGCCAGGACACATCAAGGTGGAGTTCAAGATGGCGCTCGTGTATCTGAAGGGGGTTCTGTGCGGAAGACGCTGGTGGATCCCTATCTTTCGTTGGCATGATCAGCCTTGGGCTATCGTGCGTGCTGCGCGACTTCATCCACGTCGGAGCCTGGCTCTTCGTGCAGGCCTGCTGGTGGCGGTGGCGGCGCGGTCTCTCCTCGTGATGGCTCTGACCTCGAGCTTGTGCTCACTGGTGCTCGCGCAGGTCTCTGGAGCTCGTTGTCGGCGAGGGGCTTCCAGAACTTGGCGAATAAAGGCTCTGTGTCCCCGAGGTCGGCTTTCCGTTCGATCTCGGGGCACGGCGGTATGGAGTTCCACTCGTTGGTGGACCAGTCTCGAGGTGACCGTCGAGCAGGAGATTTTGCTGAAGCAGCATCCGCCTTTACCGATTTCGACTTCCTCACCCTGAGAGCGCTCAAGGTCATACTCTTGGGCTCTTGCCGTATGTTTCTCCCAGTTTCTTGGTGAGCGCTTGTGCCTCTAAGAAATTTTAAAGTGCGTGTAGCGCTTGTGCTTTCACAGTTTGAGGGCGTGTGTCGCTTGTGTCTCTGAGGCTGACAGCTTGTGTGTAGTGCTTGTGTTTTTAAGGTTCAACTGCGTTTGTAGGGCTGGCGTCTCTAAGGTTTACGTGCGTGTAGCGTGTGTGTGTGTGTGTCCAAGGTGTGAGAGCGGTTTCGTTCGCCCCTCTCAGGGTTATGTGCGGGTCGCGATTGTCTCCCGAAGGTTGAAGCGCGTATAGTTCTTGTGCCTCTAAGGTTTCAGTGCAGTGCGCGTAGCCTTTGTGTCTGCAGGATGCCAGGGCGCACTGCGTGGGTTCAAACGGCACCGGGGGCGCCGAGCGCGCGAGCGGGCGCGCGCGCGCGGCGCACGGGCCGCGGGGAAGTGGCCCGGATTCCGGGGCAGGGCAGCCAGGAAGTGGCCCGCCTGCGCGGCCACTGGCCCAGTTCACCGGGGCCTGGGTTCTGTCCCAAGCACGGTGCGGCGCAGGGGGCCACATGCGAACCCCTACCCCTGCCCCCCACGATTTCCGAGGGGAAGGGTGGGGCTCACTTCGGGCTAGGGGTCGGGTTCGCATGTGGCCCCCTACTCCTGGAGCTGGTGTACGAACAGGAGACCACCAACAGCGGTGCGTCCATAGACGAGGTGGATGGGATCCGAGGTTCGGGGTGTACGTTCGGCGCCACCCAAGCATACCAATACTGTGTGTGTTTGGTTGTGTGGATGTGCGTGCGCGTCGCCCCCCACGGGCGACGCGCGCGCCGAGGAGTCTCTCGCCTCCTGCTCCGCTGCGGGTGCTTTCTCTCCGCGCCCGGGGCCCCGGGGCGCGGAGAGGTGCCATCCGTTCGCGCCCCGGGGCCCAGGGCCGCGGCACGGCACGGCATGCCAAAGCTGTATGTGTGTGGTTGTGTGTGTGTGTGTGTGCGCAGCCTGCAGGGGTAGGCCGGACCCCTGAGTCCCAGCTGCATCCTTCTTGTCTCACTTTCTGGTTCCGGATTGGGGTAGTTTGATCGCCACGTCCCGCCGCGCAGGTGGGGACGCTCGAGGGCAAAGTGTGTGTGTGTGTGTGTGTGTGTGTGGTTGTCATCTCTTCGCGTCCTGGGACCCAGGCGCGGCACGGCGCGGTGCGCCGCCCGCGTCGCCGGGAGCCCGGCGGCGCGGCGCGGCGCGCGCCGTGCCGCCCGCGGGCGCGGCGCGGAAGGCCGCGCCTTCCGGGGCCGAGGCGCGGCACGGGATGGGCGCGGCGCGCGGGCACGGGCGCGGCGCGGCGCGCACGTGGCCCATGCAGGTGCGATGCGTTGTCCAACGATAGCGCGCGCACGTACAGAGACAGAGAGAGAGGCAGGGAGAGAACGGATGAGCGAAACAGAGAGAGAGAGAGAGAGAGAGAGACGAAGAGAGAGAAAGAGGGGGGAGAGAGAGAGAGAGAGAGATAGAGAGTAGGAGAGGAATCCACATATATGTATGTATGTATGCATGTCTGTCTGTCTGTCTGTCTGTCTGTATGTATGTATGCATGCATTTATGTATGTATATATGCATGCATGCATGTATGTATGTATCTACGTATGCACGTATGTATGCATGTATGTATGTATGTATGCATGCATGCATGCATGCATGCATGTATGTATGTATGTATGTATGTATGTATGCATGTATGTATGTATGTATGTATGTATGGAATGCATGTGTGTGTATGCATGTATGTATGTATGTATGTATGTATGTATGCATGCATGTATGCATGCATGCATGCATGCATGCATGCATGTATGTATGTATGTACGTATGTATGTATATATATATATATGTATGTATGTATGTATGTATGTATGTATGTATGTATGTATGTATGTATGTATATATGTATGTATGTTGTGTATGTATGTATATATGTACGTACGTACGTACGTACATACGTACGTATGTATGTATGTATGTACATATATATATATATATGTATGCATGTGTGTGAGTGTATATATATATATGTATACACACATATATATATATACATATATATATATATAAGTACACATGGCGGCGCACCGGGCTTGGTGGCCGAGGGCCGGAACCTCGACCGCAAATGTGGGTCCCGGGGCCTGGGCCCGCCTCCTGGGAGGCCCAAAAACGCCCTGAGGAGCCCCGAGACAGCAATCCCAGCGGCCCCAGACGGTCTCGAGACACCCCCAAAACGCCGTCCAGGGGTCTCTGGCGACGCACGATGCGTTTTAAACTGCCCCAGAGGCCCCCAAGACGCCCCAAGAGGCGTTTAAGATGCCGCCCAAGAGCGCCCCGAGAGGGCAAACTCGTTGATTTTCATGGTTTTTTGCATCCTGTTTCTGTTTCGTGTTTCCAGCGCTAAAGCAACGCCCAACAGGCTCCCCAAACCGTTCCAAGACGGCCCAAGAGGCTTCCAAGAGGGCCCCAAGACGGCCCAAGAGAGCCCCGAGACGGCCGCCCGAAACGGCGCAAGAGGATCCCAAGAGTGCCCCAGGAGGGAGCTGAAAAATCAAGCTCTCCGCCCCAAGATGCCCCCAAGAGGCCCCAAGAGGCCCCCAGGCAACCCCCAAGAGGCCTCCAAGAGGCCCCAAGAGGCCCCCAAGAAACCCCAAAGAGGCTCCAAGAGTCCCCAAGGCGGCCTCCGGACGGCCCAGAAGGCCCCCAAGATACCCAAGAGGCTTCCAAGAGGTCTCCCAGCAGAGCTCGAAGATGCCAAAACACATGTATGTTCCATAGGTTTTTGAACAATTTTGGTGTTTCCGCCTGTTCCGCTTTCTGACGCCGCAAAACGCTCCGTGAGGCTCCGAGGATCGCCCCCAGACGGCCCAACAGGCTTCACAAGCGCCGCAGGACGGCCCAATGGGCTTCCAAGGCGCCGACCGGTCGTCCAAGACCGCCCGACAGGGGCCCGACCGCGGGCCGGGATCGTGAACGCGAACCGGGAACCCGAGATCTTCGCCCCAGGAGACCCCCAGGAGGCTTTCACAGGTCCCCGAGAACCCCCAAAGAGGTCCAGAGAGCCCCGAGAGAGGCCCCGAGGGCACTCGAGGAGAACGGAATGTCCAACATTCTTTTCAGAGTTCGCCTGGCAGGCTCGCTACGCTTGTCAAAAGGGAAATGTCAGATTCCCTCCTCCTCCTCCTCCTCCTCCTCCTCCTCTTGTTCCTCCTCAGGTTCCTCCTCCTCTGCGGCCTCTTCCACCCTCTCCAACTCCTCCTCGTCCTCCTTCTCCTTCTCCCCCAGGGAAACCCTTCAACTTCCCTTTTCCTCCATCTGTCTCCGGCTACGTCCAACCGCGGCGAATAGAAGGGCCCCCGAAATGCTTTCTGAGCCTGTCTTAATCAAGACGTTGTGGGTAGACCGTAGGAAATCTTGGAAGCCGCTTCGGCCGTCTTCGTGGTTCTTGGCAGCGCCGGAGAAGAATTGTCATGCAATAGAGATCCCCAAGAGTTCGACCATCCAGCCTAGCTAGATTTTGAGCGCGCGCGATGGTTATAGTATGTCTGTCTGTCTGTCTGTCTGTCTGTCTGTCTGTCTGTCTGTCTGTCTGTCTGTATGTATGTATGTATGTATGTATGTATGTATGTGCTTGTTTGTATGTATGTATGTATGTACGTACGTATGTATGTATTTATGTATGTATTTATGTATGTATATCTGTGTGTGTATGTATGTATGTATGTATGCATGCATGCATGCATGCATGCATGTATGTATGTATGTACGTATGTATGTATGTATGTATGTATGTATGTATGTATGTATGTATGTGTGTGCGTGTATGTGTGTGTATGTATGTATTGTAATGTCATGTGTTGTAATGTGCTGTAATGTAATGTAATGTAATGCAATGTAATGTAATGTAGTGAATGTAATGTATTGTAATGCAATGTAATGTAATGCGATGTATTGTATTGTATTGTAATGTAATGTAATGTAAGGTAATGTAGTGTAATGTAATGTAATGTAATGTAATGTAATGTAATGCATGTATGTATGTATGTATGTATGTATGTATGTATGTATGTTTGTATGCATGCATGCATGCATGCATGCATGTATGTATGTGTGTATTTATGTACGTATGTATGTATGCATGCATGCATGCATGCATGCATGTATGTATGTATGTATGCATGCATGCATGCATGTATGTATTTATGTGTTTGTATGTATGTATGTACTCCAGATCCTTCAATAAGCACCGCCCCCGTGCCAACCTGTCCGACGCCCCTTGCCCGCCCCCCCACGCGCCCCGAGCCTACCCCCTCTCGCTCCCCAACCTTCCCACGCCCCCCGAAGGACAGCGGTTTCCCACCCCCCTACGCGATCCACGCCCCCACGCTTATTGAGAGACCTGAGTATGTATGTATGTATGTATGTGTATGTATGTATGTATGTATGTATGTACGTACGTACGTACGTACGTACGTAGTATGTATGTATGTGTATGTATGTCTGTGTGTGTATGTATGTATGTGTGTGTATGCATGCATGCATGCATGCATGCATGCATGCATGCATATGTTGTATGTATGTATGTATGTATGTATGTATGTATGTATGTATGTATGTATGTATGTATGTATGTATGTATGTATGTATGTATGTATGTATGTATGTATGTATGTATGTATATGTGTATGTAGGTGTGTATGTATATGTGTGTGTATGTGTGTATGTGTGTGTGTATGTGTATGTGTAGGTGTAGGTGTAGGTGTAGGTGTATGTGTATGTGTATGTGTATGTGTATGTGTATGTGTATGTGTATGTGTTTGTGTATGTGTATGTATATGTATGTATATGTATGTATGTATGTATGCAGGTAGGCAGGTAGGCAGGCAGGCAGGCAGGCAGGCAGGCAGGCATGTATGTACGTATGTATGCATGTATGTATGTATGTATGTATGTATGTATATATGTATGTATACATCTGCACATATATATATATATATATATATATATATAAACATAAATTAGAGCGTGATCCACCGCCGCTTTACTGTGGAAAATTGCCCACCCCCTCTTCCTCAGGAATCCGGGGGTCCCCCCCCCTTCGAAAATACCCCCCCCTGCTAGACATCCCCCCCCCCTCTCCCGGCACCCCCCCCCTAACCCCTCCCCCCCCCTCCGGAAAACCAGTGGGGGTCACTACCGGTTCGAACCCCCCATCACTGAAAGCTGGGGGGGTTCATTATTGGTTCGAACCCCCCCCTCACTGTCCCATTGTCCCCGCCACTGTCCCACTGTCCCCACACCACTGTCCCCACCACTGTCCCCACTGTACCCCTGTCCCACTGTCCCACCACCGTCCTCACCACCTCCATCACCACTGTCCCCACCACCACCGTCCCCACCACTGTCCCCACTGACCCCACTGTTCCCACCACTGTCCCACTGTCCCCACACCAGCGTCCCCACCACGACCGTCCCCACCAGTGTCCCACTGTCCCCACCATAAGCCCACCACTGTCCCAGTGTCCCCACTGTTCCCACCATTGTTCCCGCTGTCCCTACCAGTGCCCGCACCAGTGTCTCCCTTTCCCTTTGTCCCCACCATCGTCCCACCACGGTCCCACTCTCCCCATTGTTCCCACTGCCCCCACCACTGTCCCACTGTCCCCACTGTTCCCACCACTGTCCCACTGTCCCCACTGTCCATGCCGCTGTCCCACTGTCCCCAGTCCCCACCACTGTCCCACTGTCCCCACTGTCCCCACCCCTCTCCCCACTGTACCACTGTCCCACCACCGTCCTCACCACCGCCTTCACCACTGTCCCCACCACCACCGTCCCCACCACTGTCCCACTGTCCCCACTGTCCCCAGCAGTGTCCCGCTGTCCCCTCACCACTGTCTCCACCACCGCCGTCCCCACCACTGTCCCATTGTCCCCGCCACTGTCCCACTGTCCCCACACCACTGTCCCCACCACCACTGTCCCCACCACTGTCCCACTGTCCCGAGGAGCGAGAATCGTTTGCTGGCGGGGAGTGGGGGGGGGAGGGGCTCGAACCGGTAGTGACCCCCCCTTTTCATGATGGACGGGGGGGGGGGGGGAGGGGCGGGGTTCGAACCGGTAGTGACCCCCGCTGGTTTTGAAGGGGGGGGGTGACGGGTTGGGACCCCCCCGTGGCCCCCTCAGGTTTCCGCCAGCAGCGGTAGAACACGCTCTTTCACACACACACACACACACATATATATATTATATATATATATATATATATTATATATATATATATATTATATATATATATCCGTAAGGGCTTCGCCCCCTGCCGCCGGTCCCCTCTCTCGGAGAATGGGCCATGGAAGAGCTAAGTCATGAGGCTTTGGCGCTGTCGTGCAGCAGTATCGGAACTTCATGGAGGCCGATTCGCAATCGGCAAAACCAACTGATCACAAGAGGGGTTACCACACAGGCGATTGGTAAGACGTGTATGGTTTACGAGCTTGGTTACCACACCTTGGGATTAAAGGGCCGAGGGAGTACTCGCAGTTTGGGTTACCACGCCTTGCGATGGATGTGCGTGAGGGGTGGCACCGAATTTCAGAAATGTGGCAAATCCCTGTGTTTTTGGACCCTGACCCCGCGGATCTGCGTGAGGGGTGGCACCGAATTTCAGAAATGTGGCAAATCCCATGTGTTTTTGGACCCTGACCCCGCGGATCTGCGTGAGGGGTGGCACCGAATTTCAGAAATGTGGCAAATCCCTTGTGTTTTTGGACCCTGACCCCGCGGATCTGCGTGAGGGGTGGCACCGAATTTCAGAAATGTGGCAAATCCTCTGTGTTTTTGGACCCTAACCCCGCGGATCTGCGTGAGGGGTGGCACCGAATTTCAGAAATGTGGCAAATCCTATGTGTTTTTGGACCCTGACCCCGCGGATCTGCGTGAGGGGTGGCACCGAATTCCAGAAATGTGGCACATCCCCTGTGTTTTTGGACCCTGACCCTGCGGATCTGCGTGAGGGGTGGCACCGAATTCCAGAAATGTGGCACATCCCCTGTGTTTTTGGACCCTGACCCCGCGGATCT
>CAUYUJ010001963.1:15000-22500 GCA_963575745.1 Prorocentrum cordatum | reverse complement strand
GCCGCGGCTCGATGGCGCGCCGTCGAGGCCGGCCTGGGCGACGTCCGCATGGTTCTAGGCCTCCTCGATGCAGGGCTCGTTTCGATTCCTCCGATTGGATTCGACTCGATTTCGATGGATACCGATTCCGATTCGGTTCGGCTCGGGATTCCGATGTGGGTTCCGACTTTTTTTAGAGGCAAACAAGGCTGCCGATGTCCGCCGATTCGGGTTTTTCCAGTTCGGCTGCCGACTTCCATGGTTCTAGGCCTCCTCCAGGCGGGTTTCTGCCCCCCCCCCCCCAAAAGAAAACTCCAACAAGATATCAAGAGTAGTCAGAACATCGTCCCGGGACCACGTTTCAATGATCTATATTTGAATATTCCTCCTGGAGAGGGACATGCCCGACTCAACCATTAGAGGCCTCCTAGATAGGGGCCCGAGCAGATGGGGTCGGAGGATCGTGCCGCATCGCCGATGCATCGACGATGCGGCTCGATGCGGAGCCCGATTTTCCCCACGCCGGCGTCGTTGATACATCGCCGACGTCGACGCCTCATCGCCGGTGCATCGCCGATGCATCGCCGATGCATCGCCGATGTATCGCCGATGTATGGGCGATTCGGCGCGGTCCTCCGACCCCATCTACTCCGACCCCATCTAGGAGGCCTCTAATGGTTGAGTCGGGCATGTCCCTCTACGGGAGGAAAATTCAAAGATAGATAGTTGAAACGTAGTCCCGGGACGATTTTCTGACTACCCTTGATATCTTGTTGGAGTTTTTTTGGGGGAGGGGGCAGAACCCCGCCTGGAGGAGGGCTTTGTCCGACCTGACCCTATGGGGAGGACCTTCGGGGCAGGCTTCCGCCGGGCGGGTCCTTCTCCAGAGGTGCGGCGACGCCGTCGGCGGTGGCTTGGCGGACCTCGGCGCCCGGCTCTCTGGGGCCTCCTGGTGGCGAGGCCTGGCCGGTGCCCCCCATCTTGGGGGCCTCGCCCAATCGAGCCCCCGCCGCTGTGCTCGTCGAGACCAACAAGGGAGCTCTCGGCCGCAGGGTCCTCGCCCTCGCCCACAGCGCGGAGCTGCCTGCCAGCTTCGGGATGTCCTGCGAGAGGTTGCCCCGCGGCCTCCGCGCGAGCGTTGGCTGGCCCCCGCCCGGAAGGATCCCGCGGGCCGTGCGTCCGGGGGCCGCCGCTGCACGTCGGGCTGCAGGACGACCGAGGGCAGCTCTCTGCTGCCGGCGCTGGGCACCGTGCTGCAGGCCCCCGTCGCCGACCTCTGGTCGTCCCTGGCTTGCCTGACCCCCATGCGGGGGGGCCCTCTGCCACCAGGCGCGGACCTCGGCGCCGCCCTCGGGGGTCCCTCGGTGGCCGCCGCGGGGCGTCCCTCGGCGGCGGCCGCGGCTGCGAGGAGGGCCCGATGCAGGCCGTTGGCGCTCAATGCGGAGCACCATCCCAAGCTCGCCTCAGCTCGCGCGCCATCGTGACCACCCGGACCCGACAATCGGCGTTTACTAAACGGCCCTGGGCGCTTACTCAACAGCCCGGCCCTGTTCGATTCCTTCTTTGGGCGCGTTTACTGAACGGCTTCGCGTGTTTGGATGATTATAATGGGGGTGGGTTTTCTGCCCTCTACATCGGGGCCGCTCGGTCGCGTGCGCCACTCGCTGGGGATACAGTGGAGGCCCATGCCATGAAACACCCTGCTCGCCTCCAGGGTACACTGGGTTTCTTGGGTTTCGATGGCCTTGCCGTGGAGAGCGTGACGTGCCCACAGCAAAAGCCAAGGGACCTCCTGGGGTCTCAGGGTTGGGCTTTTTGCCCGAAGGTTTCTTGTGGACTGGCCTCCGCTGCAAAGGGAGTGGACCTTCTGCCCTCCACGTCGGGGCCGCTCGGTCGCGGGCGCCACTCGCTGGGGCTACGCCGGGCAGGCGCGCGCGTGCTCCTGGACGCTGGCGGTGGGGTCGAGGGTGGGCCAGGCCTCGCTCGACCGCGGGCCCCGGGCCGCGCCCCGGCGTCGCGCGTGGGCGAGCTTGTCTTCCAGGGAGGGAGGGAGGGAGGAGGGAGGGGGAGGAGGAGGAGGAGGAGGAGGAGGAGGAGGAGGAGAGGAGGAGGGGGAGGGGGAGGAGGAGGAGGAGGAGGAGGGGGAGGAGGAGGAGGAGGAGGAGGCGGAGGAGGAGGAGGAGGAGGAGGAGCAGGAGCAGGAGGAGGAGGGGGGGCGTGGTCGGCAAGAGCTTGGCGGCGGTGAAGTACTTCTAGGCCTCTTAGGTTCGAAGAAGAATAACGCCATAAACATACACTTTTGGTTTTTTTTTCTTCTAGGGTCGGCAAGATCTGGGCGGTGGTGAAGTATTTGTAGGCCTCCTAGATGCGGTCGGAGTAGACGGGGTCGGAGGAGAGGGCCGCACCGCCGATGCCTCGGCGATGCGGCTCAATGTGGATCCCGATTTTCTCCACGCCGACGTCGGCGAACGTCGCCGATGCATCGGCGATGCCGCGCGATTCCCCGACCCCATCCACTCGGACCCCATCTAGGAGCCCTACCAACGTCGTCGTCATCGGTGTCGTCCTCGCCGTCGTTTTGCGAGTCGCGTGTTGATACCGCATCGAGATCAATATGTCTTGGGTCATGGGTGGGTGGGACACGGTCAAGTGGACCCCGTCCACTCGGACCCCATCTCGGCGACTCCGACGGCGGGCGCAGCGGCCACCAGGGCGCGCCCGGGTCTCCGCGGGCCTGGGCGGGATGGGCGAAGGCGGTCCCCTGCAAGGCCCGCCGGCGCGTGCCGCGGGTGCCGGTCGCGGCCTTGGCGGGGTGCTTCTCGCGCGCGGCCTGATCGAGCATGCGATTGCCGTGCTCCTGTCTTTCTGCGCCTACAGTCGGGGCCCTGAAGAAGGAACCCTTTTCGTTGGGGAGGGGCTCCGTGTTCCTCAATTGTTTCGCAGCTTGCCTGGGATTTTCTTTAGGTTTTGGATACGAAATCGAAGTTCAACTTATGGAAGATCGAGGCCTCGTTCCTTATTTACCATTGATTTTTTGGTTACAGTACAGCTTTAATTGGTTTCTGAATTATTTCTGTAGTGCGCACTGTATACAATTACATCAATAATTGTGTCGGGAATTAATAATGTAGGCTCGAAATATTGCCAAGAGCATTTTGGTTATGCATTTCTATTGAGTTGGGAAGTTAGAAAGGAATTCGATAAGGAATTTCCTGAGTTAGAAAGGAATTTGAATACCAGAGATAGTTCTGAACCTCAAAGACAATCGAGTCCGAATTGCCCGAGGAAGCCAGGGCCAGGAAGGGAAAAAGGAGTTAGAAAGGAATTCGATAAGGAAATTCAAGAGTTAGAAAGGAATTTTGTTTTTTGGGTTGTTTTGGTGTTTTTTTACGACGCCGAGAGGTCTGAGCCAGGAAGGAAAAAACGAGTTAGAAAGGAATTTGATAAGGAAATTCAAGAGTTAGCAAGCAAGGAATTTCGTTTTGGGGGTTGTTTTTGTTGTTTTGTTTTTTTTTAAGACGCCGAGAGGTCTGGGCCAGGAAGGAAACATGAGTTAGAAAGGGATTTAATAAGGAATTTCAAGAGTTAGAAAGGAATTTCGTTTTTTGGGGTTGTTTTTCGTTTCGTTTTTTTCACGACGCCGAGAGGTTTGGGCCAGGACGGAAAAAAGGAGTTAGAAAGGAATTTAATTAGGAATTTCAAGGGTTAGAAAGGAATTTGTATTTTTTTTCTGTGCTGTTTTTTTTGTTTAGTTTTTTATTTACGACGCCGAGAGGTCTGGGCCAGGAAACAAAACAACAAACAATTAAAAAAACCGAAATTCTTTTCTAACTCTTGGAAATCCTTATTAAATTCCTTTCTAATTCCTGTTCCTTCCTGGCCCAGACCTCTCGGCGTCGTAAAAAACAAAACAAAAAAAACACCACCAAAAACGAAATTCCTTTCTAACTCTTGAAATTCCTTTATTAAATTCTTTTCTAACTCCTTTTTCCTGCCTGGCCCAAACCTCTCGGCGTTGTAAAAATGAAACAAAAACAACCCAAAAAACAAAATTTCTTTCTAACTCTTGAAATTCCTTGATAAATTCCTTTCTAACTCCTTTTTTCCTTCCTGGCCCTGACCTCCCGGCGTCGTAAAAAAAACAAAACAAAAAAACAGCCACCAAAAATGAATTTCTTTCTAACTCTTGAAATTCCTTATTAAATTCCTTTCTAACTCCTTTTTCCTTCCTGGCCCAGACCTCTCGGTGTCGTTTAAAAAAACAAAACAAAAATAATCCCAAAAAGCGAAAGTCCTTTCTAACTCTTGATATTCCTTATTAAATTCCTTTATAACTCCTTTTTTCTTTCCTGGCCCAGACCTCTCGGCGTCGTAAAAAAAACAAAACAAAAAAACAATTTCCAAAAAACGAAATTCCTTTCTAACTCTTGAAATTCCTTATTAAATTCCTTTCTAACTCCTTTTTCCTTCCTGGCCCAGACCTGTCGGCGTCGTAAAAAAACAAAACAAAAACCACCACCAAAAACGAAATTCCTTTCTAACTCTTGAAATTCCTTATTAAATTCATTTCTAACTCCTTTTTCCTTCCTGGCCCAGACCTCCCGGCGTCGTTTCTTTTTCGTTTAAAAACAACAACCAAAACGAAATTCCTTTCTAACTCTGGAAATTCCTTATCAATTTCCTTTCTAACTCCTTTTTTTCCTTCCTGGCCCAGACATCTCGGCGTCGTTGAAAAAAAACAAAAAACGACCCCAACAACGAAATTCCTTTCTAACTCTTGAAATTCCTTATCAAATTCCTTTCTAACTCCTTTTTCTTCCCCGGCCCAGACCTCCTGACGTCGTAAAAAAACAAATTTAACGCAAAAAACTGAATTCCTTTCTAACTTTTGAAATCCCTTATCAAATTCCTTTCTAACTCCTTTTTCCTTCCTGGCCCAGACCTCCCGGCGTCGTAAAAAACAGAAAAAAACGCCGCGCGAAAGCTTCGTCGCAGCTACAGCTACAGCTACAGCTACAGCATTAATTGCTCAGCGAATTATTTACTGTAGCACCCTACAGTACAGCTACAGCATTAATTGCTCAGCAAATTATTTCTGTTAGGGAAACAAATCAATAGTAGGGTTCCTTAGGTCAACGCCTCGACTGTACTTCAGGCCAGGCGAGTGCGGGGCTGGCAGTTCGGTAGCCCTCCTCGGCCTGGCGGGGTTCAAGCAGGCGGCCAGCTTTGGGGGCCCGGGGCGGGGGGCTCGACGATCTCGGCTTCATGCGCGACTGCCTTCAGACGCCGATGGCGAGGTGCCAGCGGCCCGACCGGGGGATTTGGACCAAGTCGGGCTTATTCCTCTGCAGGAGGAGTACTCAAAAATAGTTAGAAAAATGAATAACTCGTTACAGATGAGTGACTATTTGTAAGTTTTCTTCCAAACTCCGCCTGTAGGGGGTCATGCCCGACCGCGACGCGGCGGTGCAGCTCCACTGGGCGGCCGAGGCGCTCGGCGTGGCAGCGATGGGCATCGCCGCCTGCGGCCTTTCGTGATGGCGGCGCCTCCCGCGACCTGCTCAAAGCGGTGCGGCACGGTGGCGCGGACGCCGGCGGAGCTCCACGCGGCGCCCAGGCCCCTCGTGGAACACGGCCGCCACGAGGATCCTCCGAAAGCTCGGCGCCATCGGCCCTGGCGAGGAACGCCCTGCGAGCAGCAACAAGACGTTCCAAACGGACGGCTGGACCTGCGAGCTCTGGGTGACGAGGTTGGTCGAGCGCGCCTTGCGCAAGATCCGGGGCGAGGGCCGCCAGCCGCCCTTCGGCATCCGCCAGATGTCGTCCGCGCGGCTGGCCGCCATCTTCGAGGGCGGTGCGCCGCTCCACGGGCGCCGTGGCTGGCGCCAGCCCGCGTCTGATTGATGGGGGGGTGGGGCGGGGGCGGCCAAGAGGGGCGTGATGACTGGGGGCTGTGGATGTGATGGCGTGGGCCATGATTCTTCCTTCGGTTCCATGGCGCCTCTTCTCATCTCGATGCGTCCCTGGCCCCCCTCCAGGACCGCGCGCGCGCCGCCGGCCATGATTCGTGCCCCCTGCTCTTGGACGCCCCCTTACTGGCCACCCCTTAGGGGGTGGGGGTCAGGTTGCGCCGAGTCTTGAGGCGGGCGTTGCGCTCCGCCGATTTTTGCCGACATGAAGAAGTCTTATTCTAATGCTTTGCAAGTGGGGCTCGAGTGTTTTGAGCCATGCAAGTCATCCGCGCGACCCTGTCAGGACGGATCACCAGTGGCGGGGCGGTTTCAGTGCGGATGGGTGCCCCGCGTTGCGCTTGGCCCCAGGCGCGGCGCGGTCGTCCAGGCTGTAGCTGGTGCCTCCTGCGTAGCAGCTCTCACATTCAGGGCTCCCCCAACCTCGGTGCTCGAACTTCGGATGGTTGTGAACGGGGGAACTGTTCAACTCAAGTTTTGTTTGCTGGTGGCGCGGGCTTGTTTCAGGGTCCAGAACGTAGAGGCCATCGAGACCCAGGAACTGGAGGCTATGGTAGACCCCTCCCTTGCATCGGCTTTCTAGACGATCCGACAGCCACCGTTGCATTGCCGATGTCTACAGTTCTGGAGGCGGGTGATGCACGAAGATTCGCGTCCTGGTCAGGGTCGCAGGTTCTCGGACCCTGCCCCCGCCCGGCCGCGGGCGCGAGGGCGTCTGTCGCTTCTCAGGGAAACCATGGGAAGCTCCACGTCGCGTTGACGGGAGTCGACAAAAAACTCGGGCACAATTGCGGGCCAGAGCTGCGGAAATTTGCCTGGTTCGTGTTGTTTTTGAAGAATGCTTTTGCCCAAGTTTCAGGATGATGCGTTGATTATATTCGCCTGTGCTGGCTCGGGCAAGTAGTAACAGAACGCGGCTGCTGGCAGAAACCGAACTGGGGGTCATAGTTCTTTTGATTTCCCTGTGCCCATCTTTCTCTCTGCCCTCTCCTCGCTGCCGTTGGCTGTTGTCGTTGTTGTTGTGGTTGTGGTTGTGGTTGTGGTTGTTGTTGTTGTTGTTGTTGTTGTTGTTGTTGTTGTTGTGGTTGTTGTTGTTGTTGGTGGTGGTGGTGATGGTGGTGTTGTTGTTGTTGTTGATGATGATGTTGTTGTTGTTGTTGTTGTTGTTGTTGTTGTTGTTGTTGTTGTTGTTGTTGTTGTTGTTGTTGTTGTTGTTGTTGTTGTTGTGGTTGTTGTTGTTGTGGTTGTGGTTGTTGTTGTTGTTGTTGTTGTTGTTGTTGTTGTTGTTGTTGTTGTTGTTGTTGTTGTTGTTGTTGTTGTTGTTGTTGTTTTGTTGTTGTTGTTGTTGTTGTTGTTGTTGTTGTTGTTGTTGTTGTTGTTGTTGTTGTTGTTGTTGTTGTTGTTGTTGTTGTTTTTGTTGTTGTTGTTGTTGTTGTTGTTGTTGTTGTTGTTGTTGTTGTTGTTGTTGTTGTTGCTGCTGCTGCTGCTGCTGTTGTTGTTGTTGTTGTTGTGGTTGTTGTTGTTGTTGTTGTTGTTGTTGTTGCTGCTGTTG
>CAUYUJ010001963.1:0-5000 GCA_963575745.1 Prorocentrum cordatum | reverse complement strand
AGGGGAGAGGACCGGGGGAGGAGGGGAGGAGGGGTGTGGCAGGATGGGTCGAGGCTGTCCGAACCTCCGCCGCAAGCAGAAACAGATGCGCACCGACGCCGGGCCTGGCCCACCGACCAGGCGCGCCTTGGGCCGGGCTCACGGCGCCCCTCGGGTTTTTCGCCCCTCGGGCAGCGCAGCGCGGAGACTTATGGCGACTGTCTCCGTGCTTTTCTCGGGGGCGTCCAGCCAGGGGGCGACGACGTTGGAGGTCTAGGCAGGTCCTCCTCCTCCTCCTCCTCCTCCTCCTCGATCCTCGATCCTCGATCCTCGATCCTCGATCCTCGATCCTCGATCCTCTCCCTCCTCCTCCTCGATCCTGGATCCTCGAGGGATGCTGGCCCCCGTGCCTCGGGCGGCCCAGCACGGGTGGCCCAATTCACCATCCTTCCCTTGTTTTGGGAGTCCTCTCGGGAATCCTCGTGTGGACATCGTGGCCGCGGCCATGACTTCGAGTAGGGGATCGACTACAGAAGTGATTTTAGTTGAACAAAAAGTGGCATAAACATAATTATCCCGGCAAAGCAACCTAACAGCGATATGTAGAAGCATATCTGAAAGCATTCCCCTTAAGATTCAGATGAAAATCCAGTTGTAGAATTCTGCTGTTCTCGCAGTCGTAGTCGCATTCGCGATGACAGTCGCCGCGGCAACGGCAGTCGCAGTCACAGCCTCAGCCTCAGCCTGCCTCAGCCTCAGCCTCAGCCTGCCTCAGCCTCAGCCTGCCTCAGCCTCAGCCTCAGCCTGCTTCAGCCTCAGCCTCAGTCTGCCTTCAGCCACGGCCACAGCCTCAGCCTGCCTCAGCCTCAGCCTGCATCAGCCTCAGCCTCAGCCTCAGCCTGCCTCAGCATCAGCCTGCCTCAGCCTCAGCCTGCCTCTGCCTCAGCCTCAGCCTGCTTCAGCCTCAGCCTCAGTCTGCCTTCAGCCTCGGCCTCAGCCTCAGCCTGCCTCCGCCTCAGCCTGCCTCAGCCTCAGCCTCAGCCTGCCTCAGCATTCAAAATGTGGCCCGGGAATGGAATTCTGGGAACTCGAAGAACACGAAGTGGCCTACAGTTGGCTCCGGGCATTCAAAATCATGCCCAGGAAAGGAGTTCTGGAACTCGAAGACCACGAAATGGCCTACAGTTGGTTCCGGGCATTCAAAATGTGGCCCGGGAATGGAGTTCTGGGAACTCGAAGAGCACGAAGTGGCCTACAGTTGGCTCCGGGCATTCAAAATGTGGCCCGGGAATGGAGTTCTGGTAACTCGAAGAGCACGAAGTGTCCTACAGTTGGCTCCGGGCACTCAAAAATGTACCCGGGGGGGGGGGGGGGGGGGGCCTGTATTTGGGGGGTCGGAAGAGCCACGAAAGTGTGTTGAGGTTGCCAACAAACGAACCCGGCTCTGTTCCCGGGTCTCCAGAATGTGGCCCGGGAATAAAGTTCTGGGAGGTCGAAGAGCACGAAATGTGTGACTGTTGGCGAAAAGCGAGCCCGGCTCTGTTCCCGGTTCTCCAGAATGTGGCCCGGGAATAAAGTTCTGGGAGGTCGAAGGTCACGAAGTGTGTGACTGTTGGCGAAAAACGATTCCCGGTTCTCCTCCCCGGCACCCGCCCAGACCCCCCTGAGGAGTCATGATGCTCTCTTTTGAGCCTACTAGAAACCTATCAGCAAACGCTGTTAGTAAAAACTCAGAGGGTCGCGCGGATTCTCGGACGGAGGGCGCCCCCTTCTGGCGCGCGGAGCGCGCAGAGGGCGGCGCCGGAGGCGCCGAGGTGGGCCCCAGCGCGATCGAGAAATCCGCGCGGACCTCCGAGATTTTAAGTTTGAGTCACCTTTTTTTGTTCCCTGGATCTGACCGAGCTGAATCTTCCGGTCGAGTCTGCGGCTGGCATGCATGGAATCATTCTCGCGATCAGCGGCGACCCATGGCCCGTTCTTGTAGGCCTCGAGGAGGACGGAGGAGGCGGAGGAGGCGGCGGCGGGGGAGGAGGCGCCGGAGGAGGAGGAGGTGGAGGCGGAGGAGGAGGGGAGGAGGAGGAGGAGGAGGAGGCGGAGGAGGAGGACGGAGGAGGCGGAGGCAGCGGCGGCGCGCTGGCGTATCGGTCATCGGGTGAGTCGATCCTGCACTCCGATCCCCTGCCCGACGACTGCCGGGACGACGGAAAGACGGCAGGCTCACACACTTTCGGGGCTCTGCGCTGCTGTCTTCGATCGGCGCTGGCTTCCCCTTGGCGGCCCCTCTTGCGCCGCCCCTGGCGCGCTCTGAGGAGGAGGAGGAGGAGGTGGAGGAGGAGGAGGAGGAGGAGGAGGAGGGGGAGGAGGAGGAGGAGGCCGCCCCTGGCGCGCTCTGCGCGCCAGGGAGTGGGGTTCAGCGCAGATCCAAGAGCTCCGCGCGGACCTCCAAGGGTTGTTTATGTGCATCCGCTATTTCTTCCCCGAGTGACTGCGGATGTTTCGGGTGTTGCCAGGACCAAGTCGGGCCTGCCCTTCTACAGGAGGAATATCCAAACATGGTCGAAACATAGCCTGGACAGTTTTTTGTTTTCTGTTTTTGGGCTTGTTTTCCTTGGAATTCGCCCCACGATTCGCCTGTAGAAGGACATGCCCGACCTGATGCTAGAAGTGCCCCTGGCCCAATGTGCCCCCAGGATTCTCGCGGTGGCCCAGACGGCCCCCAGAGCACTCCCTCACGAGCCAGGACCCCAGGTGCTCCAACATGGAGCGAGAAGCTGGGGGCACCTTGAGCCAGGGGCACCTGGAGCAGACCCCGACTGTTATGCACCCCTTCTATTCTTCTTCGAGTCCGTTCCCTGGCTCTCCCTCCCTCTCTCGTTGTTTGCGCACGTGCCTCGAGCCATGGTTCGCCAGAGCGCCCCACAAACCTGCCCCCCCCCCTCTCCCCCCCTGTGGCGCATCCGAGGCGCAGCATCCTTGCGGAGCACAACCGTCTCATGGCGGCATTCTTCGAGAGATGTCTTTGGAGATGCAGAGCTCATGCTCGATAATTCTGGCCATGTGCATGATACCGCGCGCGAGTGGGCCATACGGAGGGCCGAGAATATGCGGGCACTCGGGTTCGCACCTGCAAGCCACCACATATCGGAGTTTGCCGCGTGACCGCTGCGACTATTTTGATTGCGGGTGTGCCATTCAGTGGGATACTGCTTTCTGAAGAGTTACAATTTGCCGGGGGCCTTGTTCTTCCTCCGCCATGGTTCCTCCCTTGCAGCAGTAACCTCGTTCCTCAGCAGCAGGAGCAGCGACGCGGGGAGCGATCGGAATCAGACAGGCCAGTACCAGGGGAGGTCGTGGAGGATCAATGTTAGTGTGGGCTACCGTGTGTACACCATACCATGTGTTGGTGCCGCTGTGGGGGTGCATGGTGATGCGCATGCATCAGATCCATTCCAAGCGTGGGGGAGAACACCGCTTTAGTCTTTGCGGCGGCCTTGGCCAGCATGAACCAACGTTAGGCGTGCTGGGCCATTCATCCATGTGTCAATGTCACCCGCAACCATCTCCTTGCGACAGTCGGTTGTGCCGTGGGAGTGCCGTCCGTGGTCTTGCCGTATTCGCGACAAGGAGTTCGAATCCGCCATTCCAATGCTACGGCATTAGGCTTCGCACCTGCCCGAAACATTCCACACGGAGTTTGCATGTTTCACAACTTCTCTGACGAGTAGCCAGGCTGACCCACCATGGGCATCCTTTTTGAGTGGGGGTGCGGACGAATCTCCGAGGAATCAGCGCAGACCCGACAGCACCGGTGATGCGGATGGGATCCGTCGGTTGTTGTTCATGTTTGTGAAAATGCGCTTCCAGACGTATCAGGAAACACATTTGCGTTTGACGATTGTGCCCGTTTGGTTTCGGGCGGCGACGGACAGCGCGGTGGCGCACAGCGTGCACAAGGCGTGCGCGGTCCACGCGGGCCCCATGAAAATAATCAAGAGCGGTCACAACGAGGGCGACCCAGAACCATGGCCTTTCAGATCGTTTCTGTTGACCGAGACAAGCGTGCCAGACCACGTTGACCGGGCCGATCTCGAGAAGACGGGGGGCTTCTGTGCTGCCGCCGTCATCTGATCCGAGAGGCGGCCCAGCCAGCGAGGAGCTTCAAGAAACCGTACCACGCTGCTAGCTCCGTAAGGTGTGCAATTCCACTCAGACGACATGGTTCATTCGCGTGCGCAGAAGTCCATGTATTACTCGGTATCATCCTCATCGCGCACGTCCGGGGCGAACCGTGCAAGCAGAACTTCGGCCAGGTCACCCCAGGAACACTTGAGGGCCCGGCTCCTTTTCAAATGCCTCGACCTTGACTTGGGGGAAAAGGGCGCCCAGGGGTTTGGCTGAGCTCTCCGTCTGCCTTCGCGCGGATTGCCGGACGCGCCAGGTCGGGGGCGCCTGCTCGGCCTAGAGCCCGTGCCACTGCGCGGGCGGGCGTGGAATGGTTCTTCTCCTCCGGGGCTCAAACTTCCGTGGCTTCCTGCGCTCTCCGCCGCCGCCCATCCTCCCCCCTTCCCACGAGGCCCACAGTGCGGACCCGAGGCGGCGGCGGTGCGGGATGGCATTTGTCACCTCGCAGGCAGACGGCCAAAGGGGCTGGAAGCTTGCGGGGGGCTTGTCCACCCCAGTCGGGGGGAAGGGCCAAATTGTCCCTGGTTCAGAGTTCCTCGCTGCCGCGCTTGCCTTGGAGCCTGTCCAGCAAGCTATGCTGTCTGTCACAGACCGCGGCGTTTGCCAGGATTTGTGGTTCAGGATCAGTGTTGGCATCCACTCTCGGGCCACCGATGCAACACGCGGATGAGGCTCCCGAGGGAGCAGCCCAGGTGCACCTCTTTCTCGCTCCAGGCAGTGCCTTGGCTCACGATGATGCGGGCGCGGCGGCACAATGGGGGGTGGGAGGAGTTTTTCCGGCAAGGAAAGCCTCGTGCGGACCACTGGGATGCGGTGGCCACATTCTGGACGGGGCTAGG
>CAUYUJ010001962.1:35000-95088 GCA_963575745.1 Prorocentrum cordatum | reverse complement strand
GCGAGAGCGCGCCGATCGCCTGGAACTCCAAGCGCGTCCAGGGGCCACTGGAACTGCTGCAGCGCTACGTCGGCATCTGGGGTCGCGCCAGCAGGGGGCCGCCCGCGCCCATGCACGGTGGCCCGCAATTCTGGCGCGGCCAGGCGTGGCGCAAGAGCGGGAAGCGCTGGGGCAACCGTGGTGGTTCAGGCCCCAAGTCGGAGTGGTACGCCTCCAAATACGGCCGCGCGCCACCGCGCCGCTCGCTCCAGGACAGCGGCGGCGGCCCGTACCTCGCGCCGACGCCGCCGCCGCCACCGCCGCCACCGCCGCCCCCGCGGCCGACGGCCGCGAGTTCGGCGCCCGCGGCAAAGGCAGCGGCCGCGCGGCCGCCTCCACTGCCCCTGACGGTCAAGGCGATGCCTTCCAAGAACCGCGGGCTGCACCTCTGAGACTCGCGGGCCGCGGGCTTTGACAACCCCCTCGGAGGTCAGACGCCGACTGAAACATCCATGAGGGGCGGGGGGGCGTGAGAGCGGAGAGGTGATGGACGGTGAGCCAGGAGACAAATGGAAAGAGAGCGGAGTGGAAGTTTCAGTCGGCATCTGATTTTCCGATTTTCAGGTGCCGTTCTTCGCCGCTGGCGGCTGTCGCGGTAGGCGTGCGCCGCGCTCGCGGGACCGTTCGCGAATATCCTTTTGCGCGCGTCGCCAGCAAAAAATCGGCGGGGCACCGCCTGTCATGGGCTCTCGTCGGCGGCACTCCGCCTAACTTCGGCGGTGCACCGCCCGCGCGCGCTGGACTCCCAGCACTCCCCCCCATTCAGCTTCGGCGGTGTACCGCCTGTGCGTGCTCCACGCTCCCTGCACGCCTCCTCCATTCCTCTTATGATGTTTTCCGCAGCCGCAGGCTCCAGGCTGCGCTTGCGCCGCGCTTTTCCCGCGCGCGCCTTCGCGGGCGCCCATCCGCCGTCCTCGGCGCGCTCTCGCAGCCTTCGCGGCCGCCTCCCTTCGCGCCGTCTTTGGCGCGCTCTCGATCGCGGGCCTCCAGTGCGCCATCGAGCTCTTCTCTTCGCGAGATGCCCATGATCAGCGTCTTCGGGTGCACGTGCCCGTTGTCGGGGACCTGCTCGAAACGCGGGAGTTTCTTCAAGGGCGCGTCGCGAGATGAGGCCCTGTCGAGGCTCAAGACGCACTTGGTGAAGTCGAGCTACCACCTCCTCGAGGATGTCGACGCGGATCTTCAACTGGCCATCGCCGAGGTCGGCGCGCCCAAACGATTGCTTGCCCACGTCTTTCGGCGAACCTCGGTGGCGCTCGGCTCACCGAGGTCCGAGCGCCTTCGAGGTTCGACGAATGGCGCGAGCGATCGCGGGGCGCGCTTGAATGTCGAGGAGTGGGCTGAGGACACGGACGAGTGGGAGCGCTGGCAGAAGGCCAACGACGAGCAGTGGTGCAAGAACAACCGCCGCCGTGGCGCTCGCAGTGCGCCGTACCAGCCTCCCGAGCAGGTCGCCCCACTCAGCCAGAGTGCAGTGACGGCGGCCTTCCCGAAGGGCAGCGGCAAGGGCGGTCCGCTTCAGCTCAACATGAGCGGAGCGAGCTCGCCCGTCAGCGCCAACATCGCACCCGAGGCCACCGTGCAGCTGAACTCAGCGCAGGCGCAGGTGATCCTCGACAGCGTCACGAGGGCGAGGATGTGCTCGGCGGCCTGCCTGGCAGTGGCGGAGCGGTCGGCCGTGGCGTTCCGCGCCGAGCAGGCGGCCCTCGCCGACCTGCAGGAGACGCTGGCCAGCTGGCTCTCCAACAACGCGTCGTGAGGCCACGTTGGGGTCCTCCCGTCGCGGCGGCGTCGGCCGCCCCCTTCGGCCGCCTCGTCGGCCGCCCTCTTCGGCCGCCTCGTCGGCCTAGCAGCCCGCCGCGCCGCCCGCGCAGGGCTTGCATCGGCCGCGTAGGCCGCCTTGGGCCCCGCGGGGGTTCGACGCCGACTGACAGATCGGGGAGGGGCACGGTGAGGGAGGTGCGGAGGGAAGGGGCATGGAGAGGAGCATGGGAGGGGGGTGCGGCATGGGGAGGGGCATGAGAATCGGGGTGGGGCGGAAAGGCTGTCGGTCGGCTTCTGACCCCCGCAACTCTTCGGCGCATCCGCGCGGTCGCTCGCGCGCGCGCGGGCCGTGCGCGCACTCTTATTTTTGGCGGGTCCGCCATTCTTTCTTGGAAAACTGCGATCATCATCATCAACATCATCGTCATCAACATCATCATCATCATCATCATCATCATCATCATCATCATGAGTAGCATTGCCATTCTCATCCTCATCATTCCGATCACCCCCATAGGAGGAGAAGGAAGAGGAGGAGTGGTGGCGAGGAGAGGGCGAGGAAGAGGAGGAGGGGAAGGAGGAGGAGGAGGAGGAGGAGGAAGGGGGGGGGAGGAGTCCTTCCCCACCATTTTTCATCATCATTCTCACCATCATCATTCCGATCACCACCATCGGAGGAGGAGGGGGAGGAGGAGGAGGAGGAGCAGCAGGAGGAGGAGTGGTGAGGAAAGAGAATGAGGATGAGGAGGAGGAGAGGGAACGATCTCGGCGCGGCTGCGATGAGGGCTGGTTTCCTGCGCCGCGTATCGCGGCGTATCCTGGCGTATCCTGGCGTATCCTGGCGTGTCCTGGCGTATCGCGGCGTATCGCGCGACGGCGCGACGCGATGCGCCAGGATACGCCAAGATACGCCGCGATACGCCAGGATACGCCAGGATACGCCCGTATCCTGCCGTATCCTGGCGTATCCTGGCGCATCGCGGGGTGCCGCGGAGCGCGATACGCCAGGATACGCCAGGATACGCCGCGATACGGGCGTATCCTGGCGTATCGCGGCGTATCCTGGCGTATCCTGGCGCATCGCGGCGCGCCGTCGCGCGATGCGCCAGGATACGCCAGGATACGCCAGGATACGCCGCGATACGCGGCGCAGGAACGCAGCCCTCAGCGCAGCCGCGCCGAGCTCGTTCCGATTCGTCGGAATCGCCATCACCATCACCATCGCCATCTCGCCATCTCACCTTCACCACCACATCACCATCGCCACCTCGCCATCACCACCTCACCATCACCAGAAATCATCGTCAGCACCTCGCCACCACCATCATCGTCACCACCAGCATCATCGTCGTCACCACCATCAGCATCACAACCTTACCACCACGTAGTCGTCGGCGGCGCACCGCCCATCGGTTGGACTTGTCCGCTGTGCTCCGCCCTTTGTTTTGTTTGACGTTTCCGTCGGCGGTGCACCGCCCATTGCCTGGTTGCACAATTTCGTCGGCGGCGCACCGCCCATGGATCGTCGTTGTCGGCGGCGCACCGCCCATTGTATGATTAGACAATTTCGTCGGCGGTGCACCGCCCATCGGTTGGACTTGTCGGCGGCGCACCGCCCAATTTATGATTGGGCAATCTCGTCGGCGGTGCACCGCCAATCGGTCGTCGTTGTCGGCGGCGCAGCGCGCATTGCATGGTTGCACAATTTCGTCGGCGGCGCACCGCCCTTCGATCGTCGTTGTCGGCGGCACACCGCCCATTGCATGGTTAGACAAGTTCGTCGGCGGCGCACCGCCCATCGATCCTCGTCGTCGGCGGCGCACCGCCCATTGTTTGCATGTATATTCGTGAGCGCCACGCCGATCATTTGTTTTCCTTGTCGCGGCTGTCGCATCGCGCCGCGCGTTTTCGGCGGCGCACCGCCTGTTGTTCCAATTGTGTAGGCTGTGTTGCGCAGCCTTGTCCACTTCTCCAGAACCAACCTGCTCTCTCATCCGCCTTGCCCCTTGTTCCCTTTCATCCTCGCGCCGTGTTCTCGACAGCCGTTTTGTGCTGGCGCGCGGCCGCGGGGGCCGCGCGCGCGGCCGCGGGGGCCGCGGCGCCGCGGGCCATGGCGGCCGCCGAGGAGGAGTCGCCCGTGCCCCCCTTCTTGCACGAGGGCGTCAAGTCACCCGTGCCGTCCGAAGACAGCTCGCAGGAAGAAGGCTCGAGGCCGCAGGCAGCAGACTCGTTCAAGAACGAGCCGCAGGAAGCAGGCTCGAGGCCGCAGGAGCTTGGTTCTGCGAAGGCCGAGGAAGGCGACACCTCGGCGGAGGCCAGTGCAGCTCCGCCTTGGCCCAAGGCCTCCTCGCCTGCGACTCCGCAGGAGCCCCCGCAGCGCGCGCCTGAGGAGGTCGCGGCCGCTGCGAAACCAAAGGCGGGGAAGGCGGGGCGGCCTCTCCTCAGGCGCCCCGCCGCCGTGCCGCCCGCCAAGCAGCCCCCGTCGCAGCGCTCGCTTTCTCAGTTCTTGACCGCGAAGAAGGGCGGCGGCGCGCCGCCTGCGAAGGCAAAGGCGAGCGCGGAGCCCAAGGCAAAGGCCAAACAGAAAGCGAAGAAGAAGCCAGCAGCGGCGGCACCTTCGACGGCGGAGGACGCAGCAGCAGGGGCGGACGAGGCAGAGCCACAGCAGCAGGCCCAGACGCAGCACGACAAGAAGTCGGTTGCAGCCTCGCAAGCACCGCCGGCAGCGGAGGAGGATGCAGAGCCACAGCAGCAGCGTCAGGATGCAGCGCCGACGGAGGCAGAGGCGGCAGCAGAGGAGCCGCAGGCCGCGCCCTCAGACACGTTCGAGGCCGCCACGGACGAAGCAAAAGATGACTACGGCCGCTTCACGACGGGCTACGACCCACCCTGTCCAGGCCCGACGTGCGCCAAGTGCGGTCGGGATGCGGAGAGCGTCCGCTTCAGGCTCGCCCAGAAGAGCGCCAACACGTGGTGGTGTGGGAGCTGCAACAGCAAGAGTTCGATGGTGCAGCGCTGCTATGCGCACTGGCCACCGCGCTCGTTCGCTCTCATGCGCAAGGCGGACCAGCAGGCGTTCTGGCGCTCGATGGACGACCCTTCCATTGAGAACAACGCTCAGTTCGAAGAGGAGCTGGTGAGGGTCCTCAGCGTCTCGAGGAAGGAACGCCTCACGGAGACCAAGGGCGGGGATTGGAAGCCCTTGTCCGTCTGGGCCCAGGAGGGGTACGACGCGGACGCCGTCCGTGCCAACAACGACGTGAGGTACAATTCCGACTTGAAGCAGGATTGTTACCGCATCCGCATCGAGGGCAGCAGGCAGGAGAACATCGAAGAGACAGTGAGGCAGGAGCTCCGCCAGAACAGGAAGCCGCCGAGGCCATCCCCACCGAAGCATGAGAGAGCCGTGGAGCCACTCCCGCAAAAGACGCACCGCTCGCCGAGCGGTGGCTACGAGGGCCCCACAGGCGCTGGTCGCCGTTCGACGAGTCGGAGCGGCGACAGCGACTGTTCGCAGAACCGCCAGCTGAAGCGGGGCCACTCCAGCAGCGGCGACGGCGCGGACCGCTTCCCCAGCCGCGGCCGCAAGCGCAGCAGCCGCGGCCGCAGGGCGGACAGCCGCCAGAAGCACCGCTCTTCCAGAGGTTCCCGCAGAGCCGACGCGAAGGGCCGCCGCTCGAGGAGCCGCAGGGCGCACAGCAAGAAGGAGAAGGCCCGCTCGAGGAGCCGCAGGGCGCACAGCAAGAAGGACAAGGCCCGCTCGAGGAGCCGCAGGGCGCACAGCAAGAAGGACAGCCGCAAGACGGGTCGCTCCCAGTCTCGCGAGAAGCAGCGCTCGAGGAGCCGCAACGACCACGGCAAGAAAGGGAGGGACTCGCGCAGTCGCATCAGGAGGGAACGCAGCGAGCAGAAGCGTGTCCAGAAGGCCATCAAGGACCGCAAGGCGTTGGCGATGAAGACGCTGGAAAAGACGGGGTCCTGGGACGTGCAGCTCGCATCGCTCCTCGACGACGAGGACTGCTCCAGGGTGCCGACCTGGGCGGTGAAGAACGCGAAGGACAGCCACAAGGATCTCTCGAAGCTCAGGGAGGCCGCGAAGACCGCGCTCGAGGACCCCAGGGCGAGCTTGCCGTACGAGGCGAAGGCCTTGGAGGCAGCCCTCGCCGACGCAAAGACCGCTGTCGGTGGCCTGCGTTCGGCCATCGAGCACGCGAGCTGCTCAACGGCCTTTTCATCCATCGTGGATGGCGGTGCTCCGCCGATCGACCGCTCGACTGCCGATCGATCGATCGAAGATTTTGCTGATCGACCGCTCGACCCATCGAGGATTTCGCCGATCGACCGCCGACCGATCGCGTTCGGATCGGTCGACCGCCGATCGATCGATCGACCGCCGATCGAGCGCCGTTCGATCGCGATCGACCGCCGATCGATCGCGTTCGACCGCCGATCGATCGCGTTTGCGTCCCGATCATCCTTCTACAGGCCAAGAAGTACAGCAAGAAGAACACCTCGAGGGACTGAGCTCGGCGGCGGCTGCCCTGCTCAGTCCCCAGCCGCTGCGACGCGCGCTGGGGCGCGCTGGAGGCGCGCTGGAAGTCTGCCCCCGCCCGCGCAGACTTCCCTCGCTTAGACAAAAACTATATTCCTCCGTGGTCCGCCTCCCTTTCCTCGTGCACGGCGTCCTTGTAGCCATGCTCCTCTTATTTCTGGCGGTGCACCGCCCATGGGCAGCATCCGCCGACGGCGGTAGTTTGCCTCCTGTCCACACCCCGCACTCTTCTGGCGGTACACCGCCCGTTGCCAGCCATCCGCCGACGGCGGTACTCCGCCTCCTGTCCATGCCCCGCACTCTTCTGGCGGTGCACCGCCCGTGTGCAGCCATCCGTCGTCGGCGGTACTCCGCTTCCTGTCCATGCTCAGGAGTCTTCTGGCGGTGCACCGCCTGTTGTCAGCCATCCGTCGTCGGCGGTACCCCGCCATCCGTCATCCGTTGTCACCCATCCGTCATCCGTTGTCAACCTTTTCCACCGCCTCACCCACCCTACTTCAACGGCTCGAAGGGCGCCCGCGGCGGCGCGCCAGGCGGGGGCGGCGCCATGGCCGAGCGATGGCCCCCTGCCGAGCGTCAGAGGCTGCAGGGGGCAGCGCTTCTGCGCCCGCGGCGGCGCGCCAGGCGGGGGCGGCGCCATGGCCGAGCGATGGCCTCCTGGCAAGCGTCAGAGGCTGCAGGAGGCAGCGCTTCTGCGGGGCGTATCGCGGGCGGCGCTGGACAGGTGCACGGAATCCAAAAATCATCATGCGCAATGTGTTTGAAGGATGTTTTGTTTGGTCGGCTTTTTCTTTTCAAAATGCCCAACCGATCTCCACCCGCCTTCCCCGCGCAGGGTGGCTCGCGTCCTGCTGCAGGACGACGACGAGCACGTGGCGGCGGCGACCGTGGGCGCCGACGTGGCTCGCGCGGTGGCGCCGCTTCTGGATGTTATCGAATTGCCGCGCCGAGACGGTGGCCCAGCGTTCAGGTGGACTGTATGTTTGCCCGACAAGATCGTCCCCAAGCTGGCCCACGCGGCGGGGCCTTGGAGTGATCGGTTCTGGGCGGCGATGCGGGTGTTTCCTTCGTCGCCATCGCAACCGTGGCGGATGCTGCTCTACCACGACGACGTGGTCGTCGGCGCGCAGCTCAAAGCTGCAAACCGCAGGACGTCCATTGTTGTGTACATTAGTTTTTTGGAGCTGGGCACATACCTTCAAGAAGAGGGCGCCTGGCTCCCGCTGGGAGTCCTTCGGTCAGAGGACAAGAAGGATATCACCGCAGCGGGCGTGGTGAGGGCCATCCTGCGGCGCCTCTTCCTCGGGCCAGGAGGCGGCGGTTTCGACGTCGGCGCGTCTCGGTTGCATTTCAAGTGCCACAGGCTGATCATGGACGAAAGCGCGGGCAAGGACACCTTCTCGTACAAGGGCTCCAGCGGTTGGCGGCCCTGCTGCAACTGCAAGAACGTCGTGCTCGACCAGGGGACTGGCACCCTCAGCCGTTGGGACCCGTCTGGTTACCTGGTGGGTATCGCTTGCGTCGACGCCTCGAGGTTCGACCCGATGACTGCGGAGGCGTCGGGGGCGGGCAATGCGCGGCCGAAGCTCGGCGAGTCCAGAGAGTTCACGAACGGACTTCGCGAACTCCCTGGAATTCGCGAGCGGAGTTCGCTCGGCCGGCCCCCGCCAAGGAGTTCGCGAAGGGGCACGACGAACTCGTGGAACTTCAACGCACGGCGAGTGCAGTGGCCTTCCAGAATCTCCAATCCGCGCACGGCATCACTGTGAACGAGTTCTCGTTGATGGCCGACGTCGAACTCCGACGCGCTTGCTCGCTGGACATGTACACGCGCGACCCGATGCACATCACCCTGGCGAGCGGAGGCACGTTCCAGGTGGAGGTGTTCTGCCTGCGCAAAGCAGTGGCGCGCGTGATTCCAGACGTGTGGGATCGGTGGCGAACCGATTTCCAGCGCTGGGCTCCAGGCCGCGGCGGAGGGAAAGCTCCCGTGCATCTCTTCTCCCCTGCCAGGAAGAAAGCCTGCGTCGAGGCAGGGCATTTCGTCGGCTCCGCGTCGGACTGCCTCGCCGTCCTGCCGTTCCTCAGGAACTGGCTGCACGTGGATTTCTTGCCGCATCACGCGCCGTTCCTGCCCCAGGCGCGGTCCTTTGAGGCCATGTATGCCGTCCTGGAACTGTACCTGGCGGCGAAACGCGGCGGCTGCCCAGACACGTTCGATGTTGATTTCAAGCGCCATGTCGGGTTGGCGCTCAGGAAACACGTGCGGGCCTACACGGACGCGTGGATCGTGCCTAAGCATCATTATCTTTGGCACGCAGCTGTGCAGGCGGCGGAGGATGGGTTGATGCTCGACTGTTTCGTGCTCGAGCGAAAACACAAGCTCATCAAGGACACCGCGGAGCACTACGACCGCTTGGGCGGCATGGACAAGGATGTGATCACCCAAGTTGTGGCTACGTACTTGCACGAGTCCTCGGCCGCGCCGCGCCAGTCGCACAAATGGTGGCCGACCCCTGAGCTCGACGGGATCATCGGGCAGCGCGGTTGGGGCCAAATGGGCTTTGGTGCACGCGCGAGCCTCCGCGGGGGGCGCGCCTGCGGGGGCGCCTCTCGGGGCAACGCCGAGGCTCGCACGTGCACCAGGGCCTATCCAGGCACGGCGCAATCACTTGTCGTCGAGCTGCTGTCGGCGGCCTCGTCTACGGCAGCGGGGACGTGTGGCTCGAGGGCGACGCCGCGTTCCACGTCCACTGCGTGGCGGTGGCCGCGGGGCGCTCCTACCTCATCGTGGAGCCGCTGGACCTGGCGTCGCGGCCTGCGCCTGGGGAGTCCGCGTGGCGGCCACGAGGAGGACCGAGCTGTGCAAGGAGGAGGGAGGGGGAGGAGGGGAGGGAGGGGGAGGAGGAGGAACAGGGGGGCGAGGAGGAGGGGAGGAGGAGGGGGACGAGGAAGGAGAGGAGGAGGAGGAGGAGGAGGAGGAGGGGGACGAGGAGGATGGGATGGCCCACTACGCCGCCGCCCCATAGGATGCGGCGCGCTGGCTGCTGAGGACGCCCCGCGGGCGCCTGCGGCGTACACCCGCCGAGCCGAGGACGGGTCGGTCCGCGCGCTGGTGTAAAACGCGCGCGCGCGGCGGTGCACCGCCTGGCGGTGGGCCGCCTGTTGTAAAAAATCACGTTCGCGCGGCGGTAGCCCGCCTGGCGGCACCCCGCCCGGGGAAAAGGAGGGACGGAGAGGAGGGGAACGGGAGCGGGGCCCCGCAGGCTGCACGGATCGATGGCGACGCCGACGCGTTTTTGAAAGCGCCCCCGCCCCCCATTTTCCATACGAAAAAGCAGACTTATCGGACTTATAAATTAGATATAAGTTACATATAAGTAAGATATAAGTAAACTAGTTTTGATGAAGATGCTAGATATAAGTAAGAAGAAGTAACATACATGCAGCATGTAACATTCGTCAACGCCATCACCAAAGTAAGCGTCACGGTGAAGCACTCTGACCACTCCCGGAGGCACGGGAACACTTCCCTCGCCTCCTTCGCCGTGAATCCGGACAGGTCGGGGGGATACGCCGCTCCTTCGGCTGCGAGCATGGATGTCAGACACTGCAGAGCTTCCGCGCCTACCGGATGCGAATCATTTTCGGGCGTCCACCGCGACGCGTGTGACAAGCACGCAAGCATGGCGCCCGCGGGCCCCCTCTCGCGGCGGGCCTGGTCGTCACGCGCTCGCCGCGCAAGCCTTTGCGCCCCCTACAAATTGCCCTGTGCTACTTGCTATGCATGCCCGCGCGAATGCCAGGGCGCCGCGCGGGGCCATGGCCACGCCACTCGGGTGAAGCCCTCGCGGTGCATGGCCGCAATCGCGGCCGCCTTCGTGGCGGGCCGCGTAGGGGCGTCTGCCACGTTGAGCGCGGATGGCACATACCACGCGCTCAGGAGGCACCGCGCGGTCGCTGCTGCGAACCAAATATCTGCCACGAGCGCGTTATAATCTGCCTGGCGCGAGGTCCCGCGTAGGAGCACCCCGAGCGCGGCCTGGCGCGGTCAGCGGAGCATCGCACGGGCAGCTCGGCGACCCGCGCCCGGCCGCGCCTTCGAATCGACAAACAACACGATTTCCGCATCGCGCAGCGTCGCGAGCAAATGATGCAAGGCGCAAACGGCCGCGACGAGTTCCCATGCCGCGACCTTTCGCAACACGGCGGGCTGTCCGCCAGGCTACGCGTGGCCGGGGCGCCCCCGCCTGCGTCTTGCGGTGCTTCGTCCACCGCTTGATCGACGAAGGCACATCAGCCGCTGCATAGCGCTTACCGCTGGGCCCAATGATGACCCACGCGAGCCTGCGGAGGCGGGGCGGGCCGGGCAATGCGGGCGCCGTTCCAAACAGGCGCGCGCGTATGTCGCCTGCCGCCGCCCGTCGCGTCGGAATAGACGAGGTAGCGTGGCCGCTCCGGGGTCACCCGCAGGGGCACCGCTCGTTCCGGCGCGCTCCGGAGGAAGCGCAGCCACCATTCCAATGCCCCGCGGAGCCGCGACTTCAACCTCCATCCCCGCTGCTGCGCGTGCCAGAACAGCGGGGCGAGGTATACCCGGGCACCTGCCGTCGCTCTCGCGCGCGCGTCGCTCGCGCGCGGGAGCTTGGGCGTGCCTCTGCCGAACACCGCAGAGGAGCCCCATCCGAGTCTGCCGGCAAGTTTTGATGCCGCCGCCGGCGACATTCTCCCTGCCTCCAGCACCCACTCGATCTCTTGGATCCATTTGTGGCGCTTGTCGCCACCGATCGCGAATACTAACGAGAGCTCATCGCCCGATCCGCGCACTTCCGCGTCGACGCCGAGCACAGTGGCCCTCGGCTCGGCAACAACGCGTTTGCCGGCGTCCAGGCGCCAGCCCAAAAGGTCTTCGACGACCGCCCTCAGGACCTCTGCGGCATCGCGGGGACCGCCCGTGCCGGGCCCCCTGTCCGCGTCGGCCCGGAACAGATCGTCCACGAATCGGCCCGAAGCGAGCGAGAACAGCTTGGCAAGGATGGCCTGCCGCGCTCGCGGGGCGCTCGCCGTGCCGCCGCGGCGCTCGCGCCTCGCGCCTGGAGCGCCGCCCCAACGCGGTCCCAAGCGTATCCGCTGCCCACGGCGCCGAAGGGGCAGCTCAAGAGTTGCAGACAGTAGCCCTCGCGGGCTCCCTTGGCCCATACCGAATGGGCCAACGGGAGGTCGGCGCCTCGCACGGGCAACGTTTTGTAAGCACCGATGAAATCTTCTTTGCTCAGCACCGGCGTGCCGGCCGCGGCCGCGATCCGCGCCAGCTCGACCAGAGCATCGAGAGAATCCACCCTACGCGCGGTCGCGGCGACACGGGAGAGCGGACAGCGCGCGCGAGGGGCGGGGGGGGGGGAAAGGGCCCGCCTGCACCTCTCGGCTGCGGCGGCGCAGTCATTAACGCCCGTGGCAGTGAAATCGTCGATCGCGCGTACCTGGACGCGTTGGCTCCCGGCGCGGCGCCCAGGGGAGGGGACGGTGCATGCCGCGGCGAATGCGCCATTCCTTGCGCATCCATTCTTCCAACTTCCAGCGCCATCCCTCGTCTACAGGGAATCGCGGGTTTAACACCGCCCCGCGTGGCAGGTCGGACAACCGGGCCCACGCTGCCTGGCCCGCGGCCACCTGCGCGCTCGCGGACGTCGCAGCATGGGCGACTGTCCCCGCTGGCTTGCGCGGCGCGCGCCTCTTCGCATGCTTTATCATGCAAAATCTGGGTGACTTCCGCGTCGGTCCCCAGATCCCGAGACACGCGCTCGAGGGTGGCGGCGTTCAAAGTGTCCGCTCGGCTGCGCAACTCGGATGGGCATTCGGCTCCCTCGGGGGTCACGGGCGCGTTCATGCCCGAGCGCGGCAGGACCCCCACTAGCGGAAGCCCCGCTCCAAGTCACGCGTCAAATTCTCGTCGGACGCCTCAAGCACGGAGCCGCGCCCCGCTGTCGCGCGCGCGCTGCGTCGCTGGTCACCCCAGCAGCTTGCATCATTTCGGCCAAAAGCAACAAGTTCTTGTCAGGCCCAAGGACGGAGCGCACATGCCATGGTAACTTCGCATAGCGTGCCTCGCCCGACCGCGCTCTCCGCCGGTGCTTCGCGGTAGCGGCGTGCCGGGCGGCGCCTTCCATTCTGAAGCCGTCACACGTTTGCGCTCTCGCCAAAATTGCAACGCCGCCTCGCGCCTCTCTTGCAAGAGTGCGTCGCTCGTCTGGCTCGCCGCCACCGCCGCATCGCGCTCAGGTCCCGCAAGCGGCGCTATCTCGCGGACCCGCGGCAAGTGTGCCGCCCAGGCGGCGTGGCAAAGAGGGCTCATGCCCGCCCTCTTGTCTTCGTCGTCGAGCAACGCATCCACGGCGGCTTTGATCTGGCGCGCGCGCTTCGCGGCTCCGCCCCCGTAGAGTGGCGGGCAAGGGCCTCTTCAAATGCGCAGCCGGCATCGTGGATTTGCTGGGGGCAAAGGTCGCCGCCCCCGCCTTCGGCGCCGTCGTCGGAATCAACATCCGCGTCCTGCGCTGCGCTCGCCGCGGGCGGGGCGGTCTCGCGCGCGGCGCACTGGCGGCGCCTCCTGCCCCTCGGGCGACGGCCCGCGCCACACTGCGCCCTCACCGCTGTCGGCAGGGTGCAATGGGGAGGCCCCGTCGTCTGCATCACTGGCTGGCGCGGCGCCCCCGCGGGGGGGGCGCGCGCGCGCGCGCGCGGAGCGCGCCTCGGGCGGGCGAATAATTAGCATGCACAGCGCCGGCGCCCTGGCTTCACCACCGCCAGGACTCCTTTCGCTCAGGCTTGTGCCACGAGCTCCCCGCGTCCTTGGGAGCCCCGCCCTTGCCGGCCTTTCCGCTCCCCTTCTTGCTGAAGGTATCGCGGCGGGGGCTGCGCGAGCGCTGGCGGAGGACAGGGCTCACCGGGGTCCGTGGCTTCGCCGCCTCGCGCGCCGCGACGCGTGCTCGCGCTCGCGGGGCGCGCGCGCGCGGGCTCGCGCCTGGTCGCGCCGGTCGTTGCCGCCTTTCTTGCCCCCGCCCTTGGCGAACGCCGCCTGGCGGTCCGACTGCTGGACTCTCTCCTACAGCGCGCAGCGCGATGCACGATGCCAGGGCGGCGGCCACTCAAAAGCGCTGCGCTCCTTGGCGGCGCGCAGAATGTCCCACGACAACGCAGTGAACGAGGCCGTCGCATCCTCGTCGCCGTGTTCCAGGTCTTTCGCCACTTTCTGGCGGAGAAGCAAATCGTACGTGTAGGAAACCTGGACGCGGCGCGGGCTCCCGCGCGCGGCTCCCTGGGCATCGGGCCCGCCGCTCCGCGGACGCGCCTTGACGCCCCCGTGCTCCTCGCTCACGCGCGCGAGCTGGTGCATGTATCCCAATAGCACGACGGGATCAAACACTTTGGACAGGATGCAGCGAAGCCCCCACTCCATTACGTGGGCCTCGCGCCACGGGGCGCGCGTGGGCGCGCGCGCTGCGCTGCGTCGCGCGCGACCTGGAAGTGCGCATAACCGAGAAAATCCATTCGGTCCAGGGCCGCACCCGCGCGGTTCGCCGCGGTGACGGCCGACGCGCGATCGCGCCACGAGCCCGCCCCCGCTGGCACCGAGTCCAGCTTCGGCATTCGCGCCCATTGGGGCTTGCAGTGGTCCTGCGCGCGGAGCAATCGGCGAAACGGAAGCTTGTCATTGCGCGTGCCGCCGAGCAGGGAGCCTGCAGGCTCTCGCCCTCGGCGCTCCCAATGTATGAGCGGCCATGGGACTGGGCCGTCCGGCCCGCGGCCGCGAATTTGCGCATCGACTCCTCGGTCGGCAATCCCTCACGGGGGAACTTGCCGAGCCAGACCTCGCGCACACGGTCCTGCCGAGGCGCGTATCCCCGAACAATGCCGCCCGCGCATGCGAAAACGCGGCGCGCCTCCATGGCAAACGCCAGCGGCTTCTCCCGCTTTTCTTCGAGCAATTCCTTGCTGGCCTTCACGTATTCTTCCATTGCCGCCGCAATCCGCGTCGTCTCCTCCGCGGGCTTGGCGGCCGCCTCCGCCGGGGCCGATTGCTGACCCTCCTGGCGGCACGCCGTGCGGCGGCCCGCGTCCTCGCGCACCAACGGGGCGGGGGCCTTCCGCCCGAAGGCTTCCATCGCTCGCGACTGTGTCCGCAGCGCCATATTGATGTGGCACGGCTTAATCGCGAAATCGCGCCACTCCGCGGAAGAATCGCCCGCAAACGGCTTCGCGCCTGGCTTCAGGGCCGCAGTCGACATATCGCGCATGGCCGCGTCCGAGTAATCAATCGGGCGGACCGCCCCGATCGCTTCGGCCATCAGGCGCGCGACCGTGGTGCACAGCACCAGCTCGGGAGCTGGCGATGCGTCCCCCTCCGCCGCGTTGGCCGCTGCGACGAAGAGGACCCAATCGGCCTTGCGCGCCGCTGCGAGTGGGCTCATGCCCGCGGTAGACGCACAGAGACGCGCGCGCGCGCCCTGATGGCATTTCTGTCGGTGCCGAATGCGCCAGCAGGCAGATCGCCAAGCAACTCGACGATGTCTGAGCGAGCCAGCGCCATGGATGCTGCGCGCGCGTCGGAAAGCGCCGTGCACGTATCCCCCTCGGCGTCCTTATCGCGCGCTGGCGGTTGCACATGACATAACCCGCAGGCACCCAGCGCAAGAGGGCAGGCAAACGCACGCCGCAGGCATACTGCGCACCGGGGCTGACAGGCAGCATCCGCAGGCATACTGCGCACTGGGCCGGCATACGGCAACCGCAGGCGTACTGCGTACAAGGGCCGGCATACGGCACACACTTGCAGGCATACTGCAACGCACGCAGGCATACTGCGCTATTGGGGGGGGGGCCGGCATACGGCACTCGCAGGCATACTGCGCTTAATGGCCGGCATACGGCGCCCACTTGCAGGCATACAGCCGCACGCGCAGGCATACTGCGGAGAGGGGCTGACAGGCAGCAATCGCAGGCATACTGCGTACAGGGCCGGCATTCGGCATTCGCAGGCATACTGCGCACAATGGCCGGCATACGGCACACACTGCAGGCATACTGCACAGAGGAACGATTGCCGGCGTGCGGCATCCGCAGGCATACTGCGCACAAGGGACCAGCATACGGCGCGCACTTGCAGTACAGCGCAGGGGACAAGTGGCCGGCATACGGCATCCGCAAGCATACTGCGCACTGGGTCGGCATTCGGCCCAGGATGACCCGTACTCATGTGTGTCCTGACCTTCGAGCCGCAAAACCGACGAGGGACGTGGGTGCTCTCCACGAAGTAGACGCGCGGACCTGTGGGGGAGGAGGGGAGGGGAGGAACCTGCAACGGGCGAGAGAGGCGGCGGAGCGGCCAAGCGAACGCGCGCGCCGGAGGAGGGGCGAGGGGAGGAACCTGCGACGGGAGAGAGAGGCGGCGGAGCGGCCAAGCGAATGCGCGCGCGGGAGGAAGGGGGGGGGGGGGGAACCTGCGACGGGAGAGAGAGGCGGCGGAGCGGCCAAGCGACGCGCGCGCGGGAGGAGCAGGGGGGGGGGGAACCTGCGACGGGAGAAAGAGGCGGCGGAGCGGCCAAGCGAACGCGCGCGAAAAACGCATCCCGCCAGCGGGACGGCCACGCGTGAGACAAATCCCATTCACCTGCGACGAGAACGCGCTCGCGGGCGCGCAGGGTGGGGATCCGCCTCAGCCGTGAATAGCCGTCCCGCCGCAGTAGAGACAAGCAAGAAGATAGCCAATAGGGGCCACGACGCTCGCGCGACTTCTCCCCGCGCTCAAATGCTGCCCAGAGCGCCCATAAAAACGATAGCGCCAGGGATTATTGTAACCGAAAACAACTCAAAGTGCAAGCTGGCTGCCCGAACTCGGTCGGGAGGGGGAATCGCACTGCAAGTAAGCGCGAAAGGACAAAACACCTCTCCAGGCGGCGGAAGACGGAGGAGGGAGGAGGAAAAAGGACGCCCGCAAAAAACCCGAGTCTCCGTCGGCGAAGACGCCCCGGGCAGCTGCGGCCGCTCTCCCGGCAGGGACTTCCTCCAGGTGCCGCCGAAGCGGCGCAGTCGGAAGCCCTACGGATAGCCGCCGACAGCTGATAGAAGAGACGCGTCGCTCCGTCGCCCAGCTTCTCGCCCAGGCGCGCGTCACTGGCCCTGCTAAGCGGCGGAGCGTCTCGGCCCCCGTCGGGCCCCAGCCGCCCGTAGGCTCTGCGACCAAATGGACGAAGAGAACCCTCCATTGCCTGCAGAGGACCTCCACGTCGGGGCGGGTGCGCTTGACCACCTTGCGCGCGCCTGCGGCGCACCCAATCTGTTGGAAAGCCAACCCCCTGGCAGCCTGCCGGCGCGGAGAGGAAACCGCGAAGTCAAAGGTGGCAGGCGCGCCTGGTGCCAGCTTGGCATGTACACGTCGGTAGGGCGACGGCCGATGGTGCGGTCGTCGTCTGGGCGCGGTGGCAATAGCCCCGGCCTCCCCAGCTCTGGGTTGCAGCCGGCTGCGGCGGCGAATCGCCCTGCCAGGCTGCGCGCGGCGGTGTGTCGACATACTCGGTTTCCCGCGCCAGCGCAGAAGGCCAACGCGGCGCCCGCGCCGGTCGCAAGGCTCATCGCAGCAAGGGCAAGAATGGTCCGTGTTCGAGACCTAGAGCAAAAGCCGCCTCCGCAACTCGGTGAAGAACTCTTCCGGCTCGAAGGGCAACCCCAGCTCATCGCTGGGCGCGACCTCCAGGAAACTCGACGCGAAGGGGAACATCTCGGACAGGATGTCCGCGCGGTCGGCTGCCTCGAGGCTCTCGAAGAAGAGCTGGCGGCAGTCCCAGAGGCCCATCCAGCGTCATAATTATGGAAATGCTTTATTTTTGGAGTCATGCCACAAACGCAACTCCAAAATATAAAATATAGAGATATGCCGTGACCCCACAGTAAACTCCACCGAAGGCCCAGTGGCAGCGGTCGCATGCGTCTACGCCGCCAATTTCGTCACACCCCTCACGCGGTTCATGACCCCCCAATGGAGCTCCATCGAGGGCCCCAGTGGTGACGTTCGCATGCTTCCTCCATGTATTTCGGCACACCCCTCACGCGGTTTGTCATTGGCCTTGTCGCCGTTCCTTTCCGCAGCCGTTTTGGCTCAGCAAGATTCATGCCTCCACGACTTACTGGAAAAGAGATTTCTGATGTCGAAGCAAACCAATTCTTCGATTCGAACGTGAATGTTGGGAGCCCGCTGAAAGCAATATTTCAGTATGCGAAGGGAAGTCCAAATGACAAAAAAAAGAGCGTCGATTGGCCTGGAATCAAAAAGAATCGCCAAGCTCTCACCGACATATTTCAGCTAACGGGTGGACGCATGCTCAAACACAAAACATTCTGCCTTCAGTTGCACACTTATTACAATAAAAACAATGTGCGGGTCACCCACCCAGACTGTGAGGTAATATCGTACAGACTTCGTAACATGATGTCGCACCTGCGAGATTTCAAACGGGCTTCGACCAAATCTGGGAAGGAACCGCCGACAGCGTACAAGCCGTTATCGGCTCTGCTACAGACAATTGTTGTGGACGGAGATGACAGCGATAATGAGGAGAACGGCAGCAGCGACGTTGAGGCAGTATCACCACCCAGAAAGAAGAGGGCTCTTGCAATCTCTGTGTCCAGCACATGCGTTTCGCCCAGCTCTTGTTCGGGAACTAACATAGGGGAGATCGATTTCGAACAACTGGAAGCAGCTGTTTTCCCAAGGGCGCGTGCTTCGACCAGCGGCTCCAAGGAGGTTGCAGCCCATGGCGCAGGACATATCACACAGTCCAGTTCAGCTGCTGACGGGGCCGAAGGAAGTCCCATGAAGAAACCTGCTGCTGATGATGCCGAGGAACCCTGCGGAACGACGCCGAAAGGCAAAGTTGATCTGATGCAGGCTGCCCTTGACGTCAAACCGCAAAAGCCAGGTGCGAAGGTGGAGAAGGCTCGGAAAAGACCAGCAGCATGTTCACCTGGTGAGGAGATTTCCATCGATGAGTTGTTCGAGAGATACAAGCCCACGGAAAGCCAGCCCTACAAGACACAGTACAAGAGACTTCACTCGATTATCTGGCACAGAGAGAGAGATCGTTGCAGAAAAGCTGACATGGCTGATGACATGGTGAGTCAAAGAGCAAGCCAAGCTACTAAAACTGTGATGGATCGATTCAAAGGGAAATACGGAGGCGGTGATTGATTTCCAGACGCCTTGGCACTTTCATTGCTATGTCGATGCGTCTGCTACTATCTCCGCCAGCATTTAATACATACGCATTTCTTCGCAATATCGCTTGAGTTTTTTGCGGGCTCCGATGCGAGCCCACTCTGATCCAGATGGCATTGCCTCAGAGTGTTCCAGAGTGCCCTTCAAACAAAACAACAACCTCATACATGCAGAGCAAGCAGCAGATGTAGTGCCCGTCGGAGCTCCAAACAGCATGACTCTCAGGCGGCCTTTTCCCATGGTATCGCTCCTACTGATTCTGGCCTTCTCAGTACACATCCCTGTCTTGCCGAGCTTTTACAGCAAGTGCAAGCATTGTTTGCTCAGCACAGGGATTTTTGTTTAGCACGGGGATCCCTGGGGCTCTCTACAGGGGACCATCGAGGCTCTACGCAGTAACCTCCAGGCAAGGAAACAAACTAAGCATATCCGACTGCCCGCAAGGAGGGGGTGTCTCATTTGGGAGCCCCCTTTCTGAGGCCCATTCATACTCAGACTCACTGCAAACTAGACCCGTTCACGCACTCACTCATGCACGCACTTCCCCACACGTACACAACACGCGTTCCTATGCGCCGATGTGTCTAGACATGCTCTGATTCACTCATACTCCGACCAGCGGACTCAGACGACCTCCCGCATGGCGCATCAGTTTTCATCAGGTAGCGCAGCGAGCATCGCCATGCATCAAGAATGGCGTTCGGTCAGACTTTTCGTGCAGGGTCCTGTAGGAGGAGGAGGAAGAGGAGGAGGAGGAGGAGGAGGAGGAAAATTGTATGTAAAAGTTGTGCGGGCTCGGGCCCCATCAAGGCTCGCCTGGTTCTCTTGAGGACCCACTGCTGCCAGAGCTGTTTGGCTCAAGGCGCGATCGGGCTGCCAGTGCCCTCGGCGCCAGCAGAACATGTCTAGCCAACCAGACATCCCGTTTTACACAGGACGGGCGTTTCGCCTGGGCCCAGCTGGGGAAATTTCCCCACGAGATGGATCGGCAGTACACGACGTACCAGTGGTGGAGGATAGCCCTTCTCCACGCGGCAGCCATGAAGGGTTCGACTTTGGAGATGCGCTCGAGACCCTCGAGAACATGAAAACTGTTGCGGGAGGTTGGCTTGCTCGCATTCCAGCGCATCCACACACGAATGACCTCTTGAAAGGCATCGATGACCTCATCGTCATGATCACGTGCAACTTATCGAAGTTAGAACAGCTCCAGGCAGATAATCGTCGGTCGGACCCTAGCCTTGAAGTGGCAACGATCACCCAGCACTGCGCACGTGAGTTCGGCAGCTTGAAGAAGCTCGCAGCGAAATTCAACGAGACCTCCGACGAAGAGGACGAGGAACCAGAGAAGTCCGAGCCTCCGAAGAAGCGTCGCATCATCAAAAAGAGTAGCAGAAAGTGAGCCTCGCCAGCAGTCGCGCCGTCTCTCAGCTCATGTTCCCCCCCACTCTCTTCCAACGTATTGTTTGTTTGCTTCGGGCGGCGGACTGGACCAAGTGCTGTCTGCAAAGACACGCCATGTGTCCCATGCTCTCGTTCCCCCTTGTCCCCTGGCCATGCTTGCGCGAGCTGCCGATTTCAAGCGAGTTTGAGCTTGTCCAACTGGCAAGACCAGCGATGCAGCAGATTTCGACGTTCTGCGGGGAGGGTTGCGCAGGGCGTCTGCGACATCTACTAAGTCGGAAAATGAATTGCATGCTGCGGCTGTGCCTTCTCATTCCAGTCATTCCCAGGGTCAGCTTGAGTGAATCTGGCGATGAGGAGGAGGAGGAGGAGGAGGAGGAGGAGGAGGAGGCGGACAATTGTATGTAAAAGTTGTGCGGGCTCGGGCCCCATCAAGGCTCGCCTGGTTCTCTTGAGGAGGGGGGGGAGGAGGAGCGATCAGGAGCGATCAGATGAAAGGACAGCGTACGTCCACAAACGGCGCCATGGCCATCGGTGACCTGGCCCGCTTGAGGGTTAAAACTGAGGCCCCAGTTTGGCCTCAGTTTTAACCCTCGGAAGTGGCAACTGAGGCCCCGCAAGGTACAACAGAGGCCCCCAAAGCAGCCTTCGATAGACATTAAAACTAGCTCCAAGAGGCTCACTGGTGGGGAAAACGCGCAACCAGGAGTGTGGTATTTTTCGAGGCTGAGCTGGAAAGATGGAAAAACAAAGGCTCCCCAAAGGCTTCCCAAGATCCAGAAAACAACCACATTTGTCTCGCGCTCGTTCGAATAAGACGAACATAAAAAATGAAACTAAGACGAACATAAGACGAACGCATAACGAATTTAAAACGAAATCGCCCTCTACGGAATCGCTCGCCCCAACAACGAGGCCAACGCTGGCCCAAACGAAACCAGATCCACCCGCGTTGCTGGGACTCGACCCTGGGAACCCAGAGCGCGACCCCGATAACCCAAAGGGGGAAGTCAAAAAGTCAAAAAGTCAAAACGCCATTTTTTGACTTTTTGACTTTTTGACTGCCCAAATCCTCGAAACACTCACAAAAAAACAAAGTCAAAAAGTCAAAAAGTCAAAAAATGACTGTTTGACTTTTTGACTTTTTGACGTGCCCCTTCCGGTCCCCAGGGCCTGGTTCCGGCCCCCAGGGCCGGGCTGGTGTCGATTTCTCATTTGCGGTACGCCCAGGGGGCGCTAAGTGCAACGTGCAGACCTCTGGCGTCTAATGATGTCTCAAGGGGCCCATGAGGCCTCACGAGGCTCACGTCCGTAATCAATTTGGCTCAACTAGCCTGCACGAGGCGCACCTCCGTCGCACGCGCGCGCTAGCCAGCTCGCAGCGGCCACGCGCCATGGGCAAGCTTTCGGATGTGAAACCCTCTGCCCAGGAGGTGGAGGCGGCTAGAAAGATGATCGAGGATCAGAAAGGCCTGCGTTCCAAGATGGGCTGCATGGTCGCCTGGTTGAAAAAGAACCCTTCGGAGGACGACGACGGCGCGTCGAGCAGTCGCGGCGATGACCGCAAGCGTTTCTTGGTGAATTTCCTCGCTCTGCAGATGCGGGACAAGAAGGCGAAGAAGGAGCGGACCGTGGAGCGCCAGATGACCTCCGAGAAGCAGGATAACAGCTTGTTCTTCTGGTGGAGCTTGGAGACCATGGACAAGGAGCTGGGGGTCGAGAAAAGCAAGGCGTGGCGGCAGAGCGGCAAGCTCCTCACTAGGCCTGATCCGCTGACAGGCAGCAACGAGGACCCTCTGAAAGAATACAGAGTGCCTCGCGAGATGACGAGGTATGCGAAGGGTGACAAGACGGACGTCAGGGTCGGATCGACGGTAGAAGCGGCCAACTGCGACCTCGACGACTTGGCCGCCTTGGCAGACGGGGAGCCAGCCTCTTCAGCTAAGCCCGAGGGGGGGCAGGTCAAGATTGAGCCCAAGAGCAAGGCTGAGCTCACGAAGGAGAAGGTTGAGGAGATAAAGAACAACCCCCAACCAATCCTGAGGAAATTTCAGGACTTCGTCACCACCACCAAGTGCTTGATCAACAAAGCTGGAGATACCAAGTACGCGGAGAACCTTCATGACGCGATGAAGAAACACTTGTCCAGCTTGAACAAGGTTGTGAAGATCATCGACCAGATCGTCGGGGGGGGGGAGCCAGAGAGCGCGGGTTTGAAACAGCTCGTGGAGACAATGGCCAAGCTCGAGAAAGAGCAGCGTGACATCGAGGAGTGGGCGACCAAGTTCGGGCTGATCGAGAAGGCCGTCAAGCGCAGGCGCAAGAGTTGAGCAGGGTTGTTTTGCCACGGAGAATTTACATAGGTCGCTCGCCTGACGAGCGACTGAGGCATGCGTTTCGTTGTGTTGAGCTATTCTGGGTGTGATGTCGTGGCGAGCGCAGCGGTCCACCCTAGCGATGCGACGTTTTCACAAGTTCGATGCATCACGAGGCTTTCACGAGTACAAAAAAACGAACAAACGACATTGAATAGAACAACAAACAGGGCGTTTAGAATTGGAGTCCCAGGTGGGGGAAACATCAACACCAGGAGCGAGGTGCTTTTCGGGAGAGGCCCGGAACGAAGAAAAAACGAGCATCGCGCAAGTATCATTTCTTCCAGCCGAAAACATGCTCACGACCATAAACAAACATAAAAACGACTTTGCACGCAAACACTCTTCGACGAAACACATTTGATTAACGCTGCCAGTCATTGACACGATTGCGCTCCCAAGTGGGCTTCCGATCTGGCATTCGAATCTGGTCCATCTCCGTATCCATTTTGGCCCAAACCAGTTTGGCTCCAAACCAGTTCTAGCCCACACGTTGCTTACTCAATGTTTGGATGAAGCGTCGCATTTCTCAGCACTTGGAACGTGCAGATTTCGAGGGCCCCGACGAGGCCTCCACTGGCGTTTCCAGCACGAACTCCCTCCGAAGGAGGGTTCAGGAAGCATCGCATGACGATGCGTCTGAGGCGGCTCCGCTACCTTTTACTTCTGTTCTCAAGCGAGACTGGGCGACTGGAAAAATAAATTCGCGGCAAGTCCAAGACTATGCGATGAATGCTCGGGCTCAGGGCGCCGAAAAGTTAGATGCTTTAGCGGCGGCTGGAGCTTCTGGGCAAAGGCCTCAGCATATTCAACGAGCCTTGCTTGGACTCTTCGGGAAACCAGCTGGAGCTCCGAATATCGTGTATTACAACATCCCGACTACAAAGGGGATGGTACCACATCCATTCATCCTGCCTCATTCGCTTTTCTCGTGTCTGCATTCAGATCGGAGGGACATTTGGCACGCGTGCGTCGCTGGCCCGCCAGGTTCTTGCGAGGAGTACTGGCGAGCAGTCAGACACACGAGCTTTGTCCAGGAGCATCCAGATCTCAAGGACCCTTGCAGTCGTTTATCAGAATGCGCTAGCGGTCTTCATATCGTTGACCCCCTTCGCACCCGTCCTCGTTTCCTTCGCTCTTCCCCTCTTCACCCCCCCTCTCTCTTTTGTCCCTCCCCCTCCCGAGGAGGAAGACTGGGGTCGAACGATCCCACTCGGACTGCATGGAGACGCAGGGTCCTGCAACAAACAGGAATCTATTCTAGTGCTGTCCTGGAATAGTTTACTCGGCAGGGGCAATACCAGACGAAAGAGATTCATTTTCACGATTATTTCGAAAAGCCTTTACACGACAATGACGTTGGATGCCATCTGGGCTGTTTTCAGTTGGTCAATGAATTCACTGTTGTCTGGCGCGATGCCTGCGGTCGATTGGTCAGGAAACAAGCTTCTAAGTGATGGTGCCACTCGACCTCGTATAGCTGGCAAATGGCGCGGTTGTTTAGTACAAATAAGGGGTGATTGGCAATTTTACGCAGAGGTGCTGCACATTCCATCTTGGCAGGGGGCTGACCGAATGTGTTGGATGTGTAAGGCATCCAGCACAAACCCAGCTTTGTTTTGGACCGATTTTGGCCCTGGCGCGGGGTGGAGGGATACCAAGGAGACCCACCAAGGTTACCTGGATTACTTGACCGAGCAGGGGAAACCAATCCCAGTCTTGTTCAGACAAGTTGTAGGTCTAAAATTAAGTTGTGCGATGATAGACATATTACACGCGATGGACCTGGGTCTGCAGATGCATATCGCGGGAAATGTTTTCTGGGAGTGTATTCGACGACGCGTGTTTCACGGACGGAACATTGAAGAGAACACGGCGCGTTTGGCCCGTGACCTAGACGACTTTTACAAACGAGAAAAAATCACATCCAGGCTGAGGGGAAAACTAACTGCAACCAGAATTCGGGAGGATGGGCAATACCCAAAATTAAAAGCTAAAGGGGCGGGCGCTCGGCATCTTACACCTTACTTGGTAGACCTTTGCAGGCGTTTCAACACTGGCTCAACCCACGACGAAATGAGGCTCGCACTATGTAAGGAAGTATTGAAACTTTACGAGATCATGGCGAACAATCCAATGTTTTATCCTGATGATGTGAAAGATGAGCTTGCAGATGTGGGCCGTAAGATTGGCCTGTATTACCACTGGCTTCATAACGATGCTCTAGAAAATAACGAAAGGATGTGGAAATTGACCCCGAAAGCTCACCTAGTCGAGCATTCGTGCGAGTGGCAACAAGCCGAATGGGGGAATGCGTCTTACTACTGGTGCTATGGCGACGAGGACTTAGTTGGGCTGTGCACTGAATCGGCTGGAGCCCTCCATCCCAATACCATGTCTTCCGTGCTGTTAGTGAAGTGGCTTGTTCTTTGTTTCGAGGACGAGGGCCTCGAGTAGACGTGTGATAAAAATATGCGTATACCTAGTCTTGCGACCATCCGCCTTTCACACTCATCTGTAGAACCCGAAGGGGCCGATACAAACTTTTAGAGATAGTTATCTCCATAATCGTAGAAAGCACACCCATATCCTTATTATGGATACGCAACTCTATTTTTAAAGAGATATCACCATAAATTATAGAATAAGGAAATAGATTTTAGAGATTCTCCAAAATCCACCTCCTAAATCGTACATATGTGGAAGTTAACTCCAAAAAAAAAGAGAATCTCTATAATTATGACGATCGTGGGCCTCTGGGGTGGTCGTCGAACGCAGCAGAGAGGTCCTTCTGCCTCGCCGTCTCCACAGCGCCAGGGCGCAAGCTGGCGGACTGCGGGAGCTGCGCGTTGTACGCAGAGAGAAAGAGAGAAAGAGAGAGAGAGAGAGAGAGAGAGAGAGAGAGAGAGAGAGAGAGGGAGAGAGAGAGAGAGAGAGAGAGAGAGAGAGAGAGAGAGCAGCTCCAGCCCGCGCGCTTGCATCCTCTGGCGCCCAGGTGTACGCCGAGTCCAGCTCCGAGCAGAAACGCCGCGTGGCGGCGAGGCTGGCCAGGTACGCGCCCGCCGCGTGCGCCTCCAGCCGCCGCCCAGGCCGGCGCACGCCAGCCCCCCAGAGGCCTGGTGCCACTGGGCGTCCGTCAAGTCCGCGGCCAGCAGGCACCCGAGCGCGTCCCGCTGCGCGGCGTCGTAGCCTCGGAGGGCGTCAGCCTGCAGCTCTGGCGGCGCGGTGCGCGCGCTGTAGACGAGCTTCCCAAAGCTCGCGCAGCGCCGCGCCGGCGCAAGGTTTCCAACGTTGCCAGGGCCAGCCCCGCCTTGGCAGCGCGCTGCTCCGCGAAGGCCTCCGCGAAGGCCTGGTCCCCAATCGGTGCGCCGAGAAGCCGGAAGCCGCCTCTCAGGACTACTCGGCTGGCGCCAGTGTCTCAGGGTCTGTCAGCAGCGGCGCAGGGAACAGTCGATACAGGCCGTCTGGCGCCTGCCCGCCTGGGACCACGAGCTCGCTCTTACCCAGGTCGAATGCAAGCCCAAGCGCTTGGCAGCGGAGTTGCAAGGCAGCGAGCGCCCGCGCAACCGCCTCCGCTGCGCCTGCCAAGAAGCCGTCGTCCAGCTAGAAAGCTTTCAGGTCTAACTCCTGGTCTCTGGCCAGTTCCTCCAACACTGGGTGCACAGCCAGGGAGAAGAACGAGGGCCCCCTTGAATCGCCCTGCTGGACGCCAGCAATAGGAGGACACCATGTGCTTGCCGAACCGCCGGTGCGAGTGTTCCGCGTGCGCCCAGCGCGCCCACCGTTCCAGCTCGGGGAATCGGTCGCCGACGGCGCGCAACACCTCGCCACGCCGCAGCGTGTTGAAGGCGCTCGCGAAGTCCAGCTTGAGCAGAACCTTGTTGCGAGGGGTGCTGCTGCGCTCGCACCACTGGCGCACGGCGTGCGCGGTTGCCTCCGCACCCAGCGGGCTGCACCAGCCAGTCCGCAGTGGCCACAACGTCTGCCGGGCCCTGCCCTTCACGCGTTCACAAGGGACTTTGCTCGTGAGGCGGCGGAGCACCTCGATGACTGCGATCGGCCGGACACCGCCGTCCTCCTTTTCCAACGCCACCAAACTGGCCCCAGCAAGGTGCGGCGCCAGCTGCCAGGGCGCCTCCCCGTTCGCCACCAGGTGCCCGACGGCCGCGAGCTGCTCGCAGGCTGTCGCGCGGGCGGCGGGGGTGAGGGCGTCCAGCAGGTGCTGGGCTCGGAGTCCAGAAGTGCCCGGGGCGGTGCCTGTTGGGAAGGCGCGCGAAGCCTTGAGCACGGCGGTTGGCGCGAGCTCGGGCGCAGCCAAGAGCGTGTCCAAGCGCCCCATCAGCTCGGCGGGCTCCACATCGAGCCGCATCGGCGATGCATCGGCGATGTGGCGCGATCCTCCGACCCCATCTACTCGGACAAAATTTGGGAGGCCGAAACCTCAGGGTGGGGGTTTTGCCGGGGGTTTGGGGGGTCAGGGCCCGGGGGGGGGAGCTTGGGAGGTCTGCTTTTTGGGGGGAGGGCACGCGTGCCCCAGGTATGGCCCGCAGAGGCCCTCCAAGGCCACCCCCTTGCTTCAGAGATCTCTCTGCTCACCCTGGTTGCCGGCTCTGTTTCGCTACATGTGTCTCATCTTCCTTTTTCCAGTCAGCCCTCACGGGCAAGGTCTCGGAATGGGCTGGTGGGGATACTTTCTGATCGCGGCCGCGTCGAGGGAAGTCGGGCGGCGTCAGGGGCGCCACGAGCAAGCGGCGGCCTGAATTGGCTGGCGGGGATGCGCGAAGCGTGCAGAATTAGCCTGGCGACGGACCCGACCATATGCAATAGTGAACAACGCAAGTGTGAGCATCGTATTCGATAGAGCTCCCCAACCGGCCACGAAACGTTCGATGGGGCGTGCCGTAATGGGCGCAGGGGACGCATGCGATAACCGCCAGTGGGGCCGTCGGCGGGACCCCCTTTGGGGCCACGCAACGTGCGTGTGTGTGGTGTGTGCCAAAATGAGTGCGGGGGACGCATGCCAGAACCACCACTGGGGCCTTCGGTGGAGCTCCATGTGGGGCGAACTGTGAAGGGTGCGTCGGGCGGCGCATGCGAGACCCGCCACTCAATCCGTCGGTGGATCTCCCTGTGGGACCACGCAACGTGTGAGGCGTGTACTGAAATAGGTGCGGGGGACGCATGCGAAAACATCCACTGGGGCCGTCGGTGGAGCTCCCCATGGGGCCACGAAACGTGTGAGGGGTTAACCGAGATGGGCACGGGGGGCGCATGCGAGAACCGCCACTGGGGTCTTCGGTTGAGCTCCCTATAGGACCACGAAGCGTGTGCGGGGTGTGCCGAAATGAGCATGCGGAAGGCATAGACAAGGACTGGAGGAGGGAGGGGGCAGCGGGAGGGAAGGAAGGAGACGCAGGGCGCGGTCTCGTCGAACCGAGGACCCAACACCACAGGACACTTCGGAACAACAACATGAAAAAACATGGGCCTAGCGACAAGCACGTGGCCCCAAGGCGCGCACAATACGTGTCGGATGCCTGAAGGTGTCTCGGTCCTGACTGGTACGAGCTTATGTCTGCCATGCCCGCAGGACGCCCAGACGGTGCCAACCACGCTCGGAGGAATCGCAGCTGATCAGGCGCGCAACATCTGGGGGGGAGGCGGGGGACGAGGGGAGGGGAGGGGGGAGGAAAAGGGGGAGGGGAGGGAAGAACGGGATGGAAGGAGAGAGGGAAGGAAAGGGGGATGAGACCGAACGCAAAAAGGGGGGAAGGGAAGGAAACGAGAGGGAAGGAAGAAGGGGAAACGCGGGAAAGGGAAAGGGAAGAAAGCGGGGGAGGAAGGGGAAGGAAAGGAAAGGCATCGGGATGGGCGGAAGGATGGGCGGGAGAGGGCAAGTTGGGAGCGATTGCGCCGCATCTGACATCCTACCCCTCCCGCCCATCATGTCTCTTTGCGCGGCTTCCCCTCTTTGTCACCTCTTTGGGCTGGTAAACAAAATAGCATGAACATCCTCTTCTGTTCGCCGGGTCGGGTGATCGATCGGGATTTGATCCCTGAATGGGAATTCCAATGCTGCACGTGGCCCGTCGTTACAACGAAGGGGACTGGGGCAAGATGAGGCTCGGCAGCGAAAGTGGAAATCGGGCGACGGGTGGGATGGAAAAAACACCTGATCCACCAACGGCACACAAGAGACATGATCTGGGGAGGAGAAGGAAGAACAGGAGGAAGTGAGAGGTTGTTGGCATGAAGGCAACGGGTCCCGAGGGAAACGGGTCCAGGACCCATGGGCGTTCCTCTGGGACCAGCCGCTCTTCCGGAGTCGTCTTTGACCGTCCAGGGACCAGGGGGCGCCACAAGGAAACCAACCACGGCGGAAACCCTGCAGCACCCCGCTTCCCTCAAGATGCCCTCCTTCGCCGCACCTCGGCGCGCACGGCGCCCGAGGCCGAGGCCGTGGCCGGAATGCTGGCCCCTTGGGCGGAAGCGGGAGGAGGAGGAGGAGGAGGAGGAGGAGGAGGAGGAGGAGGAGGGAGTGCGGCCGCACACGCGCACTGGTTGGCCGGGAGCGGGCGAGCTCCTCGTCCGACTGCTATAGAAAGGGGAGGAGGAGAAGGCGGAGGGCGGCCGCGGGGGCCGCGGGAGGAGCCGCCGGGAGCGGAGGGGGCGGCCGGGCTGTGCCGAGCAACGCCCGGGTCGGGTCGGGCGAAAGGGGGGGATAGCAAAGGGGGGGGGCTTGAGAATCAGCTCACGTATAGCTGCTTTTCCCGGCGCCCCCCGGCGCCGGAGGCGGCCACGCATCGAGGAATGGGCCCCTCGGTGAGGCCGAAGCCAGCTGCATGCAGCAAATTTCGTACCCCCCCCCTTTCCCAATCCCCCCCTTTCGCCCGAGCAGCGCCCACGGGCCGAGCAGCAGAGGCCGCTGGGCGCCGGCGGCGCCGCTCCGAGCGGTGGCGGTGCAAGGGGGGAGCGGCAGGGCGGGCCCGCAGCAGCGAGAGCGGGAGCACCTCCTCCTCCTCCTCCTCCTTCTCCTCCTCCTCCTCCTCCTCCTCCTGCTCCTCCTCCTCCTCCCTCCCTCCTCCTCCTCCTCCTCCTCCTCCTCCTCCTCCCCCTCCTCCTCCTCCTCCTCCTCCTCCTCCGCCTCCTCCGACGTGCAGCCACAGGGGGTCGTCTCTGCTGCAGGGGGGCGGCGCGAGCGGGATGCGAGCGTCGCTGGAGCGACCACAATTAGGGGAGGCTGGGGACGCTGGGCCGTGCACAGCCACCGCGGCGAGCAGCTGGGCTCCGACACCTGACCGGCTGAGCTGCCACTGCTGAAGGGGGCCACCGCTGCGGAGCTGCGGCGACGGAACAGCCGAGCTCCGGCGAGGCAGCCCACATCCGCAGGGAAGCACCCCGGCGGGGCGCAAAATCAGGGGAGAAGAATTGAGCAGGGACCGACAGTCCCGGCATTCCTATAGGCCTACCACGAAATGCTCCCAGAATCCAGACGGTTTCCAATAACAAAAACAAATGTTCTTACAACAAAGACCAGATGTGTTAAACCAGGCAGGTCCCAGCCAGAATTGTCCTAAGCACATTTCGTGGAAACCACTGAAAAAGTTCTTAGAACATTGCTTGGTGGGCCTATAGGCACGCCAGGACGCTTCGCCACTGCTTGAGCAAGAGGGGCGGCCGACCCGGCCAGCGCACGCATGACAGCTGGGGGGCCAGGACCGCCCGGCCGCAGGACTGCGGCCAGGCGCGGGCGCACAGCTGCAGGAGCAGCGGGGCAAGCGGCCCGGCGACGCTGGGCGAAGGGCCTCCCAGCCTCACCGCCTCAACACCCTCCACTTGTGGTGGGGAGGGGGTGGCATCTACTTCCTTGGGCGGGAAGGGGCTCACACTCACCGCGGGCCGTCCTGGCAAGGGCCAGGGCGGCAAGCCATGCCACCTTTTCAGGATAGCACACGCCCCGATCTCCCTGCACCTCCACTGGCCACGGCCCGTCGCAGGCAGCCGCGATCTCCATAGCCTGCCGCAGCAACATCAACCATCACCGCGCGTGCCACCACCGCAGATGGCAAAAACCACCCCCAAGCGCGGTGAAACCCCCTTCCAAGCAGCCACCACTCCCGTGATCTGGGCACCCTACTCCTGCCTCGGCGGGGGAGGGTACCAGTCACGAGGATGGTGGCCGCTCAGGGGGGCTTCCTGTGCGCAGGGGGTGAGACCTCTCTGCCGTCTGCCTTGGCGAGCGTGGCCGGCACCGCCGCCACGCCGCCAATGGGGGAGGGCCCAAACCTCCCTCCGGTCCGGTGGGAACCCCCCAAAGCGGTCTAGAGGCCGGCCTGCTGGGAGCCCTACGCCTGTATGCAGGCGAGAGGGATCCCGCAGTCGGCCTCTAGGACGCCTGTGGGGGATTCCTGCGAGCAGAGGGAGAGGCCCTTGTGCCTTCCCCTCACAGCAAGCGGCACCCAAAGGGGCCCCGCTGAATGGTCTAGCCACCGCCACACACTCTTTCCACCTCAACTGTCGCGCCACTTTTCACCCACCTCAGCCTCCTCCATTCAATCGCCTCCCCCACCACCCCTATAGTCGCCGCTAGCCGCCAGGGCTATCCATGCTCACCGTCAGGGCTGAGCAGGGCTGCCACCACGCCTAGCCATCAGGGCTACACCGGACTCACTTCTATAGCGCTCACTTCTATAGTGCTCACTTTGAAATTGTGGTCCGGAAGGGGCCGCACATGCAGGCACATGCCGCACAGTCGCATGCACATGCCCAGGCAAATATACAAAAGCCTCAACAGCATTGCCGCACATGCGCGCACATGCCACACCGTCCGACGCACAGTCGAATGCACGGTCAAGCAAAACTCTGAAAGCATAGACGCACATGCCCGCACATGCCGCAGAGATGTCGCAGGCGATAGTGGCCTGACCACCTGAGCTCGGGGCATTTCGCAACCCAGAGTTCCGAGGATGTCTCAGGCAAGCGTGGCCGGATCACCATGGGGCAGGGCATCTTGGAAACCAGAGTGGCGAGGATGTCGCTGGTCAAGGTGACCAGACGACCATGGGGCAGGACACCTCCGAGGTCTGAGTTGTGAGGATGTCTCAAGCGAAAGTGGCCTGACCACCATGGGGCAAAAGATCTCTGAGGTCAGAGTTGCGAGGATGTCTCTGGGGAGAGTGGTCTGACCACCTCAGCCCAGGGCATCTCGGAGCCCAGAGTTGCGAGGATGTCTCAGGCAGGACTGGCCTGACCACCTGCTCAGGGCATCTCAGAACCCAGAGTTGCGAGGGTCTCAGGCGAAAAAGGCCGAGACACTATGGAGCAGGGCATCATTGAGGTCAGAGTTGCGAGGATGTCTCAGGCAAAAGTGGCCTGAACAGCTCAACTCAGGGCATCTCGGGCGAGGATGTCTAAAGCGAAAGTGGTCTAACCACCTCAGCTCAGGGCGTCTCGGAACCCAGAGTTCCGAGGATGTCTCAGGCGAAAGGGGCCGAGACACTATCGAGCAGGGCATCATTGAGATCAGGGTTGCGAGGATGTCTCAGGCGACAGTGGCTGACCACCTCAGCTCGGGGCATATCGGAATCGAGACTTGCGAGGATGTCTCAGGCGACCGTGGCCTGACCAGCATGGGGCAGGAGATCTCTGAGGTCAGAGTTGCGAGGATGTCTCAGGCGAAAGTGGTCTAACCACCTCAGCTCAGGGCGTCTCGAAACTCAGAGTCCCGAGGATGTCTCAAGCGAAAGTGGCCGGGCCACCATGGGGCAGGGCATCTCCGAGACCAGAGTTGCGAGGATGTCTCAGACGAAGGTGGCCAGATCACTCCATGTCAAAGCACGTCGGCCTCCAGATTGCCGACGACGTCTCACGCGGAACTGGCCGGACGCGAACGCGCCGGCGTCCGGAGACGAACGCCGGCCCCGGCATTCTTGCACGTCCCGCACATGCACTGCACAGGTACGCACAGTATTCGCACAGGCCGAGCTCGCCGGTGGCCGAGCCAGGCCAGCGATTCCGAGATTCCCTGAGCTCGGGCCGTCAAGCCACTTTCGCCTGAGACATCCTCGCAACTCTCACCTCCTCCTCCTCCTCCTCCTCCTCCCTCCTCCTCCTCCTCCTCCTCCTCCTCCTCCTCCTCCTCCTTCTCCTCTGGCCGAGCCGAACAGGCAGGCGGGCCGGCCGAGCCGGGGGCGCCCGCCTCCTCCGCCCCCCCCTCCTCCCCCCCCTTCCACCTCCCCCCCCCCGTCCCTGTTTCTCCGGCCGAGCTGAGAAGGCGCGCGGGAGAGTATTTTATTAGGCGGGCGCGCCACCGCCAGCTCACGAACCGGGCGAAGAACCGCCCCCGCCAGCAGCGGGCGAGTCTAAACGCACAACAAACTCTTTCAGGAAGCCCTGGCGCACCCCAGGTTTAGCTCTGCGAAGGCCAGGAAGCATTGGAGGCACAGGGGTCCCAGACAGCTCCTAGGGCATGAGCGTGCATGTGCATTGGGATGTGCACGCATGTGCGCCCGCGCGCTTCACCGCATGTGCGTGCATGTGCGGGCCCGCGCGGCCTCCCGAAGAGAGGTTGCACAGGCATGTGCGTGCATGTGCCGATGACAGATCTGCGATTCTCGAACACCTCCCGCATGTGCAGGCATGTGCGCGCATGTGCGTCGGACTGTGCGTGCATGTGCGTATGATGGATACATCAAAACACAGCGCACATGCCCCCGCACATGCCCGGGCACGACGTGCACAGTAGGAAGTCCATCCAAGAAGGACCGCACAGGCCTGGCACATGACTGGCACATGCCGCGCACATGCGCGCACATGACAGCGCAAAAACGGCCGCACATACACCCACCCAGGGGTATAGATGTGAGTGTGGTGTACAACCTGCCGCCACGAGCCTGGCTCAGCAGGTTCGCCGTCGTCGCCCTCCCTCACCACACGCCTCGAACCAACCAGGGCACCTCTACGGAGGGGGGCCCTAGGCACTCTCGAGGGCGGTGGCCCAAGAGGGCGACGCAACCCGAATGAGGGGGGACCTGTACACAGGCTCCAAGGCCAGCGTCCGCAGCTGCTGCCGCCACATGTTCAGCCTCTACCACCTTCCCACCTCTTCGTTACGATCTTATGAGATGATGTGGTTTGAACTTATGTCCCCTCGTTCTCTGCGGGGCCCGACCGGGCATCCCTTGGGGAAGCGGAAGGCGTCTGCCCACTCCATTGCCATCAGTGCCTCAGTGCCTAAGGAGGAGGAGGAGGAGGAGGAGGAGGAGGAGGAGGAGGAGGAGGAGGAGGGCCTCCCCTCCTCCCCCTCCTCCATCCTCCCCCGCCCTGACCATGGCAGTTGTGGTGAAAATCAGGCCCATCCAAAGGAGGGCAGCAGGGCGGGGGACGGAGGAGAGGAGGGCGGGGGCGGGACGCGACGGCTGCCAGGAGCGGCGCGGCGCGGCGCGGCGCGGCGTCGCCGCGCCGCGGCCGCCCGCCCGTGGCGCGGGGGCGCCTGGCTCACGCTCAGGCCGACGACCGCGAGCAGCACGCGCCCGCCGCCTGGGCCGCGGGGGGGCGCGCCCCGGGGGCAGGCAGGCTCGCACGCTGCGGAGGGAGAGGATGAAGGGGAACTGGGACACACAAATAAATACACACAAATAAAAGTATGTCCCATGTTTTCCCATATTTCCTGGGTTTTTGTCTTCCCCTCCACTTCCCATATTTTCTTATATTTTCTGGGAATCGCCGACTAATTGTGCCTGTGTGTTTTTTCCCCTCCTGAGAGAAGAGGGAGAGAGACTTCCGACGGTCCAGCCGAGACTCCCCACGGCACGGTCTCTCGCGCCAGCCGCACCGTGGGTCCGCGGCAGCCCCCCCCCCCCCCCAGAAAAATGATCCCGGCAGAGCAACCTGACAGCGATGTGTAGGAGCGTATCTGGAAGCATTCCCCTCAAGATTCAGATGAGAATCCAGTTGTAGAATTCTGCTGTTCTAGCAGTCGTAGTCGCATTCGCGATGACAGTCGCAGTGGCAACGGCAGTCGCAGTCACAGCCTCAGCCTGCATCAGCCACAGCCTCAGCCTGCCTCAGCCGCAGCCTGCCTCAGCCTCAGCCTCAGCCTGCTTCAGCCTCAGTATCAGTCTGCCTTCAGCCTCGGCCTCAGCCTCGGCCTCAGCCTCAGCCCGCCTCAGCCTCAGCCTGCATCAGCCTCAGCCTCAGCCTGAGCCTGCCTCAGCATCAGCCTGCCTCAGCCTCAGCCTCAGCCTCAGCCTGCCTCAGCCTCAGCCTGCCTCAGCCTCAGCCTGCCTCAGCATTCAAAATGTGGCCCGGGAATGGAGTTCTGGGAACTGGAAGAACACGAAGTGGCCTACAGTTGGCTCCGGGCATTCAAAATCATGCCCAGGAATGGAAATCTGGGGACTCGGCCTCAGCCTCAGCCTGCCTCAGCATTCAGCCTCGGCCTCAGCCTCAGCCTCGGCCTCAGCCTCGGCCGCAGTCTGCCGTCGGCCTCGGCCTCAGCCTGCCTCAGTCAGCCTCAGCATCAGCCTCAGCATCAGCCTGCCTGAGCCTCAGCCTCAGCCTCAGGCTGCCTCAGCCTCAGCCTCAGCCTGCTTCAGCCTCAGCCTCAGTCTGCCTGCAGCCTCGGCCTCAGCCTCAGCCTGCCTCAGCCTGAGCCTGCCTCAGCCTCAGCCTCAGCCTGCTTCAGCCTCAGCCTCACCCTCAGTCTGCCTTCAGCCTCGGCCTCAGCCTCAGCCTGCCTCAGCCTCAGCCTGCGTCAGCCTCAGCCTCAGCCTCAACCTGCCTCAGCATCAGCCTGCCTCAGCCTCAGCCTCAGCCTCAACCTCAGTCTGCTCTCAGCCTCGGCCTCAGCCTCAGCCTGCCTCAGCATCAGCCTGCCTCAGCCTCAGCCTGCCTCAGCATTCAAAATGTGGCCCGGGAATGGAGTTCTGGGAACTGGAAGAACACGAAGTGGCCTACAGTTGGCTCCGGGCATTCAAAATCATGCCCAGGAATGGAGCTCTGGGAACTCGAAGGCCACGAATGGGCCTACAGTTGGCTCCGGGCATTCAAAATCATGCCCAGGAATGGAGCTCTGGGAACTCGAAGACCACGAAGTGGCCTACGCTTGGCTCCGGGCATTCAAAATCATGCCCAGGAATGGAGCTCTGGGAACTCGAAGAACACGAAGTGGCCTACAGTTGGCTCCGGGCATTCAAAATCATGCCCAGGAATGGAGTTCTGGGAACTCGAAGGCCACGAAGCGGCCTACAGTTGGCTCCGGGCATTCAAAATCATGCCCAGGAATGGGGCTCTGGGAACTCGAAGAACACGAAGTGGCCTACAGTTGGCTCCGGGCATTCAAAATCATGCCCAGGAATGGAGCTCTGGGAACTCGAAGAACACGAAGTGGCCTACAGTTGGCTCCGGGCATTCAAAATCATGCCCAGGAATGGAGCTCTGGGAACTCGAAGACCACGAAGTGCGTTACTGCTTGCTAAAAAAGGAGTCCCCTGATCCCATGCGGATCCCGTCCGGATCCCGCCCAGACCCCCCTGAGGAGTCATGATGCTGTCTTTTGACCCCACGAGAAACCTATCAGTCTTCGCTGTTAGGCAAAAACACGCACCGCCCACCCCAAGGTCGAGCAGGTCCTCATGCCCCAGTTCCTTGAGTCGCGCCCCCAGGGGAGGGAGGGGGGAGGGAGAGGGGATGGGGAAGGGAGGAGATGGACCCGATCCGACTCGAGCACCACGGCGCGCTGCAGAATGTGGTGGGGAGAAGGAGGGCTCGGGAAGGGAAGGGGGGAAGCGGCCGCCTCGCGGCGCGGCGGGTCGACGTCGTCGTCATTCGGCTCGCCGCCGTTCAGCTCGCCGCCGCCGCCGGCATCGTCGTCGCCGCCGTCGTCGTCGTCGCCGTCGTTGCCGCCGTCGCCGTTGCCGTTGCCGTCGCCGTCGCCGTCGCCGTCGACGTCGTCGTCATCGACGTCGCCGTGAGCGTCTCCGTCGCCCAGGCTAGCTCCTGGCGCAGAATGGCGCCCCCGACTCGGCACTTGGCCGCGCCCACTTGAACTGGAGCCTCGGGGGCCCTGCTGACCTGATCCAATCTTTGCGCGGGCACCAAGGATGTATGTATGCATGCATGTATGTACGTGCGTTCGTCTGTATGTATGTACATATGTATATATTATCTATATATGTATGTATGTATTGATGTCTGTATGTGTGTATGTCTGTATGTCTGTATGTATGGATGTATGTATGGTCAGAGGGCTCCCAAGATCTACCTTTGAACTTCCCCGCTTGGTTGTGTTATCATTGTTGCGTTGTCTCTTTTCTTGTGTTGCCTGTCCGTGCGATCCTTTGCCAAGGATTTCGACTTGAACTTTCCGATGGCCGGCTTATTGAAAATTCCAACAACACCAGAAAACAGGGAAAAACGTAATAAAACCATAAAGCGCGAACAACAACAGACAAACAAGTGCGGAAACCTTGTGTTTTCACAGGGGTCACCTATCTTGGAAAAAAAGGGATCAATTGTTTGATCTTCAAACCATTATGTCCTTTGAATTGTACTGATTTCTTTAAAAACCCAAAAACACCAACAACAAACTGTAAAGCATGAGTGCGATCCTTGCGCAAACACTGGGATCACCTAATCGAAAGTGAGCCTGGTAACTCAAATAGGGCATATAGCCTGGCAAATTGCATCCATCGCTCTGCTGTGAAGGTACAGTATGAGGGGTGGATGGGTAAGATAGGATAAGATCGATGTAATGATCTTTCCAGCACATAGCGAACACTCGCGGTGTCCGGGCAAATAGGGCGCGCGTGCCTTGAGCCCAAGGCAGCGGCGCGCGAGCTATGCTCCCGATACTGTAACATCTCCCAAAGAGCTACCCTTAAAGTCGGGAGGGGAGGAGACGGAGAGCATAGTCGCACGCAAAGATCGCGCGCACGACTGTTTGCAAAGAAAAGAAAACAGTGCGTACAGTCTGGTCAAACACCAGACTGTAAGGCGAGTTTCCTCGCAAAGTATTTCACGCAAATACAGGACAGCCCCTTCAAACAATGAAGGGCTATCGGCTTAGTTAGAAGTAAGCCAAAATTAGGCCATACCTCACCAAGCAAATGTGTATTAAGGCAAAGAGCCTGAGTTGTACAAAGCCGGCTCGTTGCCAGGCGTGAAATATAAGGCTCGTTTCCGAGCATCTAAAGGGGCGCCTTTCTAGTAGGCGCCCGTGCTGGCAAACTGGACCGCGAGGGCAACAAGGACAGACTAAAATTGATCAGACTCAGGTTTGTCTCTGTCCTCAGGACCCCGAAAGGGAACAAATTGCTTCACGTCATACTTAAATGACTGAGTGCCTGACATCACTTCCAGAAGCAGCTCCCGATCGATGCTTCCCTTTGTATGCCCATCTGCGGTCATATCCCTAGTATCACACCATTGCACATTATGTACTATACCTATATCCATGAGCTCACGTATCCAGCTGATATGTCCAAGCAGAGTCCGTTCTGTAGGTATTTTGAGATCCCTGCTTGATAAAGATTTGTAGACGGACTCAGCGTCTATGGTAAGAGAGACTTTGATAGCAAGGCCTCCAACTTCACGCATGTCTCGTAGTTGTCGTGGAGTCAAAGCCCCTGCCTTAAGCTCGTGGAGAGTAATGAGCGTAGGGTAACACTCATCAAGGTTATGTGCGGCTGCAAGTGCCTCCGCAGCATAACTGGACCTCACCTGTAATCGGTGTGATTTGCATAGTCCGTCACAGAGGTGAACGACGGACTTGCCTTGAGGCGAGTTTCCTCGCCGTAGTACGTTGGCCCCGCGTATGCCGTAGCCCTTGGTCTCGTCATCCTCCTCCCCGGTAAGCTTCCGATACCCCGAATCGCTATGGATGTCAACTTCATTCGTCGGCTTCATCCGAGGGAAGGTGATACGTTTCGGGCTGCTGATCAGCTTTCGCGTCACAGCATTCAAACGTCTGACTTGCAAATTGGTGGGCTCTTGAATTTTCTGAAGAGAGACCACATATACCATGAGCCAGATTTGGGTAAGAAGGGCATAGGCGAGGGCTCCTCGCAGGCTGACGAACATGTCGGTAATGAGTTGCGTGGCTTTGGCGTCGGCCGCCGCTCCTGAAAGTTCTGGGTGCGTGATAGGACGTAGTTGTTTAATGTACTCGTCCTGGTCCATGATCACATCTCCCTGATCATTCTTAGTGTAGCGAACGGCGCAGTTCGTATATGTGTGCTTGTTGAGCTTGCATTTGCCAAACACCTTTTCGACGCGTTGTACATAGTCGTCTATATTTTTCTCTAGACCTGTCATATTAATATCATCGACATGTTTTGCCGTCAGAAGGTCTTGGCTGAATTCAAATTCAGGATCGTAGCTGGTCGGTGTAAGTCCTATAGCTCGTGTGGTCGTACGAAGTTTGAGAGAGAACGCTCTTGGAGCGTCCTTAGTACCCGTTCCTGGTTTGAGGCATCTAAGACAGTGTCGACTTTCGTCGTAGGATGAGAAGCCGGGTAATGTACGAAGTACCTGAGCGCTTCCTGGTGGAAGAGTAAAGCAAACCATGCGAGTTTCCTCGCCGGTGGCATGGGCAAGTTCCTCATAGGTCAAACCCTTGAGGAACGCCTTATCGATATCCATGGATGCTAAGATCCACTCTGGATGGCATGCCGCTTCACTTGCCAGGAGCCGTTGGGACTGCCTTCGGGCGGTTCCCGAGAATGTTTCCACATCAAAAGCCTCAGTATCCATAAATCCACGAAGGACCAGTCTGAGACGAATGGTTTTAACGTTCTCGGTACCCATCTTTACGAACTTCCACTTGTATACATATCTGGATGTCATGATGTTGGAAGCTTTGGATAAATCGTACATCTCAAAGCATCGATTATCAATCCAGATTTTGAGCTCAGTATATAAGGCTTCACTAACCTCCTTTGGATGTGCTGCTATGTCGGCTTTGGTTAGTAGATCATCTTCTTTGACAACCACAGCACGTTTAGCAGCAGAGGATACATATACTCTCATCGTTGCGACCATATCGGTATCGAGCTGTGCAAGTTGAGTCTGATCCAACACTATTTTAGACATTTCTGATGTAAAGCATAGTTCAACGTAAGGACCGTATTCATCACTGTCTAGAGAGTAGCTCTCGTCGGCTGTGTTTGAACAAAGAGAGACTAGACAGGACTCACATGATTTCGGCTCGTCTCCGAGCATATCTGATGATATAATATCATCTTCGTCCACAAATGCTGAAACCAAAACACACTGGTCGGGCAGCATAGTTGTTGGGACGCAATAGAGATAATCATCGGTAATCGTCGTAGGATGCAGGTCCATACGTAGCTCGTCGTACCACTCTTCCAGCATCATAGCTTCAATATTGTGTTCCTCATTTTCCTCGTAGATTGTCGACAGACGGCCTTCGCTCGGCGATGAAGCGTCTGGTGTGTCTGGAGAAGGCCTGTTTCCAGGCGACTCGTGTTCTCCAGACGTGTTGCTTGGATGCTGATATTTAGCCAAATCGTCGTGAAATCCTAAGGAAGGGACACGTGAAGTCAAGCATTGAATAAGTCTGGAGTGAGTGCTACCAGTGATCTGAGAAATGTTTAAGCCAGTGCCCACGCATTCGTAATAGTGGAACGCCGGGCTGATGTCGTTGTCATAGTGGATCAGCGTAGACCCGGTGGCGTACTTTACTGCAGGTAGGCTTGACACACTCTTAGCCAATCGAACTGCTACTACATGTTCTACTCGGAAGTAATTCCGTACGAGATACTGTAGTGCTAAGTGTACGCGCGGGTGAAACTTGCTGTCGTCTGACAGATTAAGGTTTCCCTTGTACTCGGGGATATACCCGAAAACTTTGGCAGGTTTCCCTGCGCTGAGGTGTGCCACATAAGCAAGGACGGTTTGCATGGCCACATTATCCATTCCAAGTTCCCGTGTGAGGAGACATTCGATGTATAGTGCGTGACGAGCATCAGGATACATCACAATTACCTCACGAGATCCTGCCTTGACAACAAGATGTCCTCTTTCAGGCACGTTTCGGATCACCGGGAATGGGCCGTTCCAGCCTCCATGGTCGTCCTTGGTGGCAGTAGGTCGGTGGTAGTCGACCAAATCCCCTGATGAGTAGAGGCGAGCACCATCAGGAGTCGTCTTAGCCCTAAGAGCCCGATTTGTCTTGGCTACAGCAGTAGCCTGAGTTATGGCTTCGAGGCTGACTTCCCTTACACGACGTTCTCGTTCGTGTCCTGAAGTCTCGGGTCCCTTGGGGAAGTCAAGGGCATCGAGATCAGGAAGGAAGGAGGGCTGACGTCCTGTGTGTGCCTGATATGGCGATACTCCGTTATAAAACGTAAACGCATTAGTAACGAAGATGCCTTCCGCCAATACTCTAGTGAATACAACAGGGATGTTGTGTCTATTCAATTCTTCCTCAATCATGTGGAGGACGCCTCTGAGAATGCCGTTTCGTGACTCAATTGAAATCGCGCGTTGGCCAGGAGCACGGATACGAAGTTCCGTGCCCTTATTGGCCATCATGGTTTTAGCGGCATCGTTATTCAGGGCGCCTTCTCCGTCTGAGTATAAAACTTTGAAGGGTCCGTGATAGGCAATCCAGCAATAGTGGTAGGCGTCGATGATAGTGTCACGTTCTCTGTCGGAAATCTCTAGGCCTGCTGCCAGGCGAATACAACGGTCCATAATATGAAATATGGTCCGTTTCTTGTAAAACATGAGGTCCATTTCCCCTTCATCGAGCCAGTTACCAGGGAGGCTTACCGATGGTAATGTTGAGTTTCCTGGACGTTCCCATGCTCTACATTCCCGACAGGTATCGCAGATTTCCTTGATCATGTTCAGTCGAACGTTATCAAGCCCCACCTTTTCGAGGATTAGCCTCATCTTTGGCTCCTTCGCATGATACCATCGCAGATGCAGTTTTCGGAGTTCCTTTTTCACAACATGGGGTTCGTGACTACGGAGACTCTGTAGACTGTGTTGGATGTCAAATCTCGTCCAGTCGGGTAGTCGTGGAGCCCCAGAGCCGGTGGAGGCAAGAGGGTTCCTTGTAGCTCTCCGTAGTTGATCCCCTGTGTTGACTGCGTCTGGAGGTGGTGGTACGCCTTGTAGACGTCCGCGGCGGGCCGCTACCTGTGGCGTGTCACTAGAAGACGCAGAAGGCGTGTTTCCACGCTCGGGGGCGTCTCGTAGTAGGTCGTAGCTGCTAGTACCAGATGTCGGATCGACGTTACCGAAGGATCGTGGTCGTGGTGGCCTGGCGTGTGCGCCTTGGCGGCCACCTGAAGCTGAAGCTTGGCCCTCACCAGGTTTAGGTAAGGGTTTCCACCAAGCTGGCACGGCTTTGCCTTCGGGGTCGTGGTCGTCTGGTAGTTTAAATGGTTCAGCAAAACGACATTTACCAGGTTCGGTATCAAGGTGGTTCTTAACCCCCTTGCTTCTCGTAAGATCCCTTTGACATGCTGGACATGGCCAATATACAGAGATGGAGTCATGATATTTGCACTGCGTAGGGTCTCTGTTATGGCTAGGACTGTCCTTTCGGACGTTGTCGATGCATGCCGGGCACGTAGCCACCTTTGGGATGATACGATCCCCGATGCGTCTCATACCTTCGCCTGGTTCAGCTTGCTCAGGAAGGTCGGCAGGATAAGCATGTGCAGAACTTATAGGCGCGTTTCCGCGCGTAGTGTCAATGGCTTTCGCCAGATAGACGGCTTCCACGAAGGCAGACTGCAGTCGTCGAGTATATCTTTGTGCTAGTGAAAGCTCGGTGTTGCACGGTTGTGCGTGCACATGCTGACCGTTGCACTTGAGTCGCTCAAAGGGTTTAAGAATTGTCTCGTCGTTGCTGGTGATATTTGTCGGCTTCTTAATATAGTCACCAGTCGTATCCTTAAGTCCCGTAGCGCATTGGTCAATGCGCACGGTTGTAATGTGTGGTCGGTTGGCAAGCTTCGTCCATGGAGAGATATCGTCCACCCATGTTCCTGTAGGTTGTTCGCGTATAAACCACCTCTGAGCGTCATCTTGGGTTACATCAATTTTACCACAGTAAATTATGTGTGGTAAGTCTTCTCTGTGGTGCTGTTCCCAAGTGTTATAGTTGACTTTGTAGTTATAGTAAGATGGTGGTCCTGTGGTGCGGCAGCTGGGTTGCAGAATGGCAACTCGTACGTAGCATATCTTGAAGTAATGATCTATAACCTGCTGCACCGAGGGGTCTCCCAGGTCGACGTATGTAGTCTTGTCCAAGTTGCCGCCGGATGAAAGTCCCCTTGAGAAGGCAAGCTCTGAGATGCCACCCTCACCGCCACAAAGCTCCAACATATCCACGCAGTTGTTATGGCCGTAGCATAGTGTAGCAACTATGCTGTATATGTTAGCGTGTGTGTCGGGCATAGATGTGGGGAGGGTAAGGAACAGGTCATCGTCCTCGTCGGAGCTTATCAGCTCAACAGGGACGTCAGTACTCCAGATTGCCATAAGATCCTGTCCGAGTCCTGACAAGTCGTCGCCGCAATCGTCATTTCCGTCTTCGACGTGCTTTTTAATGCGGCGAGGCTTGATGCCTGCTTCCTTTTCGGCTTTGAGCCTCTCCTTCTGTTTTATACGCGACTCAGTGGGTAAAGCTTGTTCGTCTTGTTCGTCGGTCTGTGTACTCATTGTCGTGGTTGAATGGGTACATGCGTCAATCGCCAGAGTCGGGAGGGGGAGAGAACAGTCATCTATGATGACGCGTCGATGTTTCTGTGGTGATTGAGTCGGCTCGTTTCCGAGCAAGACCGGTTCCTCGGGTTGCCAATACAACCGAGTACTGATGTTGGCAACCCCTGCAGGTAATGGTGCATGCCAATCATACCCTGTTGGTTGATCGGTAACTGAGATATCTTGAATAACCGCGTTGGTATCCAGGTTGATTGTTACACGTCGGATGACTTCAGACCATTTTGGTCCTCCCTTATGAGTCGTCACGTAGTGACGGGTATTATGGTCTGTACGTGTATACGTATTTAAGTATACGGGCACGTTTCCGTGCGCGGTGGTGCTCCCCAGGATTTTGTCGTTCAAGTGACGGATGAGTATAGTACGTGTCTGAGCCCGCCATTCAGCATGTCGTACTGTATGGCCGTACCAATCCAACACATGTTGTGGTATGGCCTGCTTACAGGTACATGTCCACAGCTTCGAGCTGATCGGTATAGATGATGCTACCTGCATATAGGTACCGCTTGGTGTACTGTCTTGCATATTGAACCGAATACCGAAATGACACAGACGCATCCGTATTACTGACAACTTTAGATCTTCCGGGGTATCACGTACTGGAGATAACTTCCAAACATATCCTGGGGGACCAAATTGTATAATCTTCATGCGGAGTTTCTTGGCTTTAATCAACAGGTTCTGGATACGTGACCAATGTGGGGCCACTCTCTTTCCTGGAGTTCGTACGTACCAGTCACCCGGAGTACTAATCCATATGAGAGTGTTAATCTCCACTGATCACCGCACCTAGGTAGTTTGTGCCCACGCTTGTCATAAGTTCGTTGTGGGAAATACGATCACAAATATAACCTCGTGTGCGGAGGTCGGCCAATGCCTCCCTCGTATCTTCGGTGACAAAAGCCCTCTTACTAAGGCAGGTTACCCCGCTGTCCTTGTTACCCCCCGGCTTTTCAGCCAACAGGCAAGGCGACGAGGGGGCGACGTCGCCCTGCCATCTTCAAGATGAAGAAGATGTGCCTACAATATCTGCCAGCATCTGGGCTTCCCTCAGATGCTGGAGCTCAGCACTGCAGCGCGCCGTGGCCTCAGAGGCGGATTGCTCCGCAAATGCTGTCAGCATCGATGGATTATCCATCAGCTGTTTCAGCACGCCTTTGGACCTAGCGTCGCTGACCGTATGCAATTCACGATTAGTGTATCCCATCACTATTTTACGGCGGGACTGCACAGCGTCCATGGGTACACTACCACCATGCAGGGCCAGTGTCCTGGCAACGAAACAATCGAACGTCTCGAGATCGTTGATGTTGTCGCCTCGCATGGTGGCCTTGGCGAGCGTCTCCATCAACCCCTGGGGCAGGTTTCCCTGCAATTGATTGCGCTCCTGCGCTGGGGTCGGCTCGCCTGTCAGCACTGTCTGGAAGGACGTGCTGCTTGAGCTCGAGGCGGGTTGCCCCGCAGCTCCAAAACAGTCACACCTGATCGACAGATGCCCTGACGGCAACTTTGTCGTCGGCATGATTTTGGAGCCTTCTGGGAGCTCCATTTTGACCTGCCCCTTACCAGGGAATATCAGCTTTTCCTGGCCTCGTTCAAGCACGATGATCGTGCGTTTGTCCTGCATACTATCGAGACCTAGGATGGCTGGCAGGTCCTTGCCACAGCCTGACACAATGTTCGTCTTGTATGAATCGAGTTGGGCCGACCCCTGGTACTCGCAGGCAATACTGAATGTGCCTACGGTATCCGCTGGGGCCGACCCTTCTCCCACTCCGTTGATATTCAAACGAGAGCGGGGCTCGAACGTACAAGTACGGCCATGTGCCTCGGCAGCCTGGACGAACTTACGGCTCGTGTTCTCGCCCATGATGTTGATCTTCGAACCGACGTCGATGAGTATGGAATTTCCACCATCATCCAAGAACGTCTTACTCGGCTGCTTGATGTGCACAATTTCTGAAGTGTCGGTTGTGTCGGTAGGCGGGTTTCCCCGCGGCACATTCGTACTCCCTGGCGGGTTACCCCGCACGACACTGGCATGCGACTCGCTCTCGGCCATGCGTGCCAGGTCAATGTACTGGAAGTACGACACGTGCTGGGCGTGATCACCACGCTCCTCCCGCCAGTTGGCATACTCATCACGTATGCTCATATACTGCTCGCGGGTAGTGCGCCTTATCAGCGTTAGGTACGAGTGAAGGGCGATGTCTTGCAGCCCCTCGTTCGTGACGTGATCCCGGTACCGCAGCCACTCCTCGAACTCCTCATTCGTCGCTGAGATGTTGACGGCCCTGGCTGCTGTTGCTGCTGACGCCGCTGAGGATTCTGATAGGTCTAACGACGGACTATCAGTTTCAGGATTATTGGCATCTAGCATAAATGTTGTGTGCGTATTATCCATCTGATTCTGGAAATGTCGCACACGCAACTCGCGCAGCTGATCAGGGTCCAGTGACATCTCAGCCTCGCCTCCACTCTGGGGAGACATCTGAGGAGTATCATGCAGGTTTCCCTGCTGAGGCGCCGTCATCGGGATAAGCTGATCAAAATATCCCGTTTCCATAGGCGGCCTTACCTCTTCAGGCAGGTATCCCTGCTGTTGTGACGGAACTGTCTGCATAGCTAGCATCCTGGACGTCATCTCCTCCACCATGCTCCTCAGCTCCCGCAGCTCTCTCGCTGACTGCTCAGGAGTCTGACTAAAGGAGCGGGTCCATGGGAAGGGTGATGCTATAATGCCAGGTGCTCGACAGATAGCACATGGTGGCTGCTGGGGATCTCCCTCACGCTGAGTTGCGACGTGGCCCACCACATTGGGATTCCAGCATCCCTCGTGGAATAGGTGATTGCACCTCAGGCGGTAGACGCTATCCCTGGGCTGAAACTCTTCGAGGCATACCGCACAGGTATCTTCCATCCCAGTGAAGACTTCTACGTCTGCTACCCTGGGATATACCCGCCGCTGCCTCTCCAATACCGTCTCGGAGGGCATGAAGGCTGATGGGGGTGTCCCCGTTGGATTCAGCACTTCCTGCACTTCGACATTTGGAATGGAAGTGGTAGGAGTCACGGCGGGCGAGTTTCCTCGCAAAGGTGAGCCTCTGTTCCTCACCACATCAAGTGCAGCTGCACGTGACTGATCCCGCACGCTTTGCACCGCCTGCCTCCTCCTGAAACATGCCTGCTGAGTGTGGTGTGTCTGTCTGATGTAGTCAGGCACGCCCCTACTGCCAGACGATATTGAATGGGCAGTGGGCTGAATAACCACCTCTGGTGATGTTGGTGAAGGCATAAAAGCCATGTGCGGGTACATGGAATGGTCGCTGCAACGCACATTAGTGAGGTTATGCATCTGATCCGCCAATTCACGAACAAATTTGTTCGGAACCCTTGACCCGTCAGGGTATAATGGCGAATTCATCTGCGTTGATGGTGGCCTCTGGCCCTGAGACATGCTCGGATGGGCGTTGAACGCCGGGATAAAGGCTCGTTGCCGAGCAGGGTCCCGTGGGTTGGGACCCTCAGGTTCCCAGGACCAGGCTGGCCTCCACCTCTGCCCACTTGGGTGAGGCAGATTATGGTTCTGCACCTGCTGCACCGCGGCCGCCACTCTTGAGCGATAGTCGTCAGGTACACCCGCCCTGTGGTGGCTTGGTGTACCAGGCAGGTTTCCCTGCTGACTCGTTGGCGTGCCGGGCGGCATCATGTTGAGGAGGGCTGTGCTGTGATCAGCCCTAGCCGCAGCTATCCTCTCCATGAGTGTGCCGTTTGCGGCAGGGCGGACAGGTGTCCCGAATGGGGATTGTGCCGGTGGTGTGCCCAATGGAGTCATGCCCCTTGGAGTGTGCATGCTCTGAGTAGGGCTTCCATGCATTGGTTCAAACCGAGCAGGTCCGCTTGTAGGCAGGTTTCCCTGCATGGCCTGACGATTTCTCGTAGCCATAGCGGACATTGCTCCCTGGCCTGCGGCCCAGGGATCCTGCTGGTATAACCTGTCCGCCAGCTGTTCTACCTGGTCAGGGTTCAGCGCGGCTGCGATCTGATCCAGGTCCGAGGTACTAATGGCCTGCCAAGACACGGCACTAGGCCCTTGGCTTGGGGCACGGCTTGGAGCCGCGCTCCCGGCCTCACTCTCGGTGATCATGAAGATCCGAAAGATCTCAGGCTGGTTTCCCAGCTGGGTAGGGCTGTAGTGGTCCCCAACTTCCCTGTGGGGGTAGACCATGGGGGGGTCGACGCCCTCCTGGTCTTGGGACCACTGGTACTTAACGCTGGAAGTACCAACGTCAGCCCACCTGTCAGGAGCAGACATCGTTGCGACAGAGACTCGCGCATGGCGGCTCCCCAAATACTCTGGATTACGCCATTGCCTTCCTGTGGTCAGATCCTCTACATGAGAGATGTAATACGGTTCAATGATACCGTTATCTCCCTCGGACAAGAGGACTCCGTTATCGGACCAACAGAACTTCATACCATCTTGTATGGCCTGACGCCAATCTACGAAGATGATGATGTTTGAATCTGGGTCCCACCCACTGTTCACGGCACGGCGGCGAACTGTCGGCACGAAGTGAATGTGCGAACGGCCTGTTCCCTTTTTCTTCGTGTCGTGCTCAGGTCTACAGGACAGGCCGCGCCACATAATACCTTCGAAAGCATGCCATCGAGTGCCATGCATGGCGACTTCAGGGCATGGGGCCGGTCTCCCGGCAGGTTGGTCGCACAGTACAATGTAGCTGTACAGCGACCATGGAGCTTTCAATGTCCATGAATGCCCCTGAGAGGCGCGGATGAAGATAGCGGGCTCGCCGGAGTCCCGCATTAACACCTTGAACTGTAGGCGCTGTTTTTCTTCTCCGTCTGGTTCACGGACATGAACAACTGCCATCATGATGGCTGCCAGTTGGTCAACCGAGCGCCTACATAGATGCTCGTTGATGACCTTGGCCTCGTCATACTTTGGGCTATACCCAGCATGTCTTGATTGACCTGTGTTCCACGGATAATGGTCAACGAGTTCCACTAGGTTAACCCAACCATCATGATCATCGAAAGATTCCAAGCGCCACACGGGACTGTGTTGCTTGTCTGGCGCATGTCTGCATATCCTGCTGAGAGCTTTGCTCAGCTGTTTGAGAATATCATTGGATGTGGGAAGGATTCCAGCTTTCCTGCATTCCTTCATGAATGTCTCATCCACCGAGCGTATCGGTGGGAGCTTCCGAAGCGCAAGTCTATCCCTGATCACATTTGGAGTCCCACTAGTGAAGGACGTGTCACCTGGGTGGTGCAGCTGAACCACTGGCGGGTTTCCCCGCATCGGAGCCTCTGTTGCTGAAGAGGCTGCGGCTCCAGAAGAGGAGGAAGCTGCGGCGGCAGCGCCTGGCGGGTTTCCCCGCGGAGATGCGCGACTGACGCTGCCCCTGATCTTCGGCACCCAGGTACCCCTCGACATAGCTCCTTCATCGGACCTCCTGGACCGAGCCGCCACAGGCGAAGCTGGCGCAGGTGCACACCCACTGCGCTCGAAAGCTGCCGCCCTTTTCGCAATGGAATTGCTGCGACTAAGCGGACGTCTTCGTTCCTCCATAGGGTCCTGAGGTTGCTGCTTGGGCACAGACGCTTGTGGAGGAGTTGCGCCAATCGGCGGCTTCGGCGTCGCAGATCGAGGCACCTCCATATGCACGTCTGGCCCAGGGCCCTGAGGGCTCGTCTTCGGTTTCGGCACCGGGGACGGCTTAGGTGTCGGGGGTTCACTCTTGGCCTTCGAAGTTAGTGGGAGTGGGGGCCTTGTAGCCCTCTTCATGTAGATCTTACTAGAATATTCCAACATCTTGCGAGTTGCCTCGCGAGTGCGGTCTTCTGCTGTCCGCATACGCTCCTCATCCTCCGCCACACGTTGAGCCTTTATCTCATCCTTGATTGTCGGTTCTGGTTGTTGGGACTGGCTAGAGACGCCAGGCGAGTTTCCTCGCATGCTAGGAAGACTGAAGAGCGCGTCTTTCTCTTCCTGGGTCATGGCTACCAGTCCCCTTGGAAGCGGGGTAGGCTTTTCTTCTTCTTTCGGATCCAAGTGGCCCAAGATCCCGAGACGATGATTCACTTCCGCGATCTCGTCTTGCGTCATCGGGATAAGTGGCGGATGGCCCTCTTTAGGAGGGGTTTTGCCCCTGCTGGGACTCAGGCCTTCGTTGTTGCCAACGGGGCATCCTGGCCTGTGATTCTGGAACGGCTGGGAACAAGGTCCGCATGCTGCGTGAGGCCTATACTGCTTGCGCGCCGCGATAATATCTCGTAACTGAGTCCGCACTTCTTGAATTTCAGGGCGGCGGATGTTTGTTGCAAGCTGATAGCCTCCGCGGATGGGCTTGCCATCACTGTCCCTATAGGCAGGGTTGCCCTGGCCAAAGGCCGAGTGTTCCCCTTTTCGGCGTCTTGGGTCGTTGTGCGGAAGTAGCTGGCCACCTCTCCTGAGAGCGTGTTCTGTTGGGCCAGCCTGTCTCCACTCACGAGGAAGTCGAGCCTGGGGATGTGGCTCTTCTCTGACGCGCGCATGGGAACGAGATCTTCTTGTGTTCTCATCAGAGGAAGCTGCCGATGCAGCAGGAGCGGCACCCGGTGGAGGTGCCTGAGGAGGCTCCTGTGCGATCCCAGATGGATCGTCCGATGGAGGCAGGTCTCCCTGCTGGGTGGAGCTTGGCGCAAGTGGCGCTTGTGCCGATGGTGATGATGATTCAGACTCATCAGGGTCGAAATCGACCTCTTCCTCACCATTCACGTCCATCATGAGGATGGTGACATCATCCACATCTAACCCGCAGCCATCGCCATCTACTTCTTCTGATGTCGAACTACCAATGATGATGGCCATTGGCGTATCTGGTACAGGCAGGTTTCCCTGCATAGCCGGCGTCTGGGCGTCGCTCGGCTGTCCCGGAGTAGGAGGCATTGTTGTCGGCTCAGGCTCGTCGCCGAGCATGGGCTGCCCAGCAATGTTACGCATGGCCGTATGGTTCGGCCTCATTCCCACCGCCTGGAGACCCCATCCTGGCGGAGGAAGATCATGACCGCGCATAGCCATCGCCATTTCCAGAGCACGACGCCATCTACCACGGGGGTATATCAAGTGTCTCTGAACTTCCTGAGGATACACGCTGTCAATGAGAGTCAGAGCTGCCAAAAGTAGCTCTGAACTACCGCAAGCATCATTATCCTGTCCTGTCATGATGCCAGCTTCGATGTGTTCTTGACTCTCAGGATAACCAATTGTAAGTATCTCATGCATCCTCATGAGGGTCTGCAAAAGGGTACGTGGTCCATATTCGCCTGGAGCAAGCGAACCAGGAGGTATGAACGGAATATCTGGTTCGTCTGCAATGAAGGCCTGAACAAATGCCTGAGACTCCATTTCAATTAAGTCTTCAGTGGTCTGGGGATATTCCCCCATCAAAGAAGGCCTGTTTCCAGGCGGGATTTCGGGCGGAGGTTCAAGGTTTCGTTGAACCTCGGAAGGCGAAGCCTCTATAGTGGTGTCCTCGTCGTCACTCTCGTAAGCCATGATGTTGCCTGGGTTCCCGAACATCCAGTCGAAGAATGAAAGAGGCTCGTTTCCAAGCGTACCGTGTTCCACGGGAGTGAGTTCGTTACTGCCCGTGACGAACCGGCGGACGTACTCGAGGTAGTACGCGTACAATCCATGACCATACCCCTCGAGCTCGTCGATGTTGTCCATGCCAACTACCCAAGTGAAAAATATATGTTCCATAGCCTCAAAGTCCTGGAGGCTCAGATATTCAATGGATGGTGCACTTGAGCCAAAATGGACTTCGGACGACATGCCCTTTCCATTTCCCTTCGCTGGACAATCTCGCACAAGATGATCGGAACTACCACATTCATGGCATGTGAGAACCTGGCCGTCTCTACCTCGCGGGTTTCCCCGCCTACCTTTACCTTTACCTGAGGTCTCTCTACGGCCTTTACCACGGCCTTTTCCCCCAAAGAATATCTCATCATGTTGTTCATCTGAGAGCCTCTGGAGAAATGCCGCGATACCTCGCCCGTTCAACCTCCGACGACCACGCTTGCCTTTACCCTTTCCTTTAAAACTTCTGCGTATCCTCCTTCTAACACGACGCACTGGTTTTCGTGTGAACCTCCTCCACCTTCGTTTGGCCTGTTGTAACAGCCAGAATAAATGCTCAGCACGCTGATTGTCGTTATCCATATTCATGATATCTGACCAATCTAGAGCTTCAACACCATCTGATGATATAGTGTCTGTATCGGTGCCGGAGTCGAAGTCTTCGTCTCCTAAATAGGTGGATACACCGTCGGTTAGGGGATTTGATTCCCCCCATAACGAGCGGTGTGGTTGTGGTTCTCTAGAAGGAGGGCTGGTTGCCCAGCTTGGTTGTGATCGATCCCCTGCTAATAAAGCAGTGGATTCTCCTGGGTCATCGGCCCATATGCTTGAGGGCCCGTTTCCAGGCTGGGCTTCAGTGGTCAAGGTAGTGTAGAAATTTCCACTACCAGATCCCCTTCCCCTTCCAAACACAGATCCTATGTTACCAGGAGACCGTTCGGATAGGTGTCCTATCGAACGCATCCTCTCCAGCAACTCATCGTACTGTTGTTGTGTTCGAGGCATTTGGTGGTTGAGTGGCTGTAGGAATTGCATGGCTTTCTGGTTGCCGACGCCTAAGGCGCGGAATAGGATAGTGGTTAGCAGTTGGAAGTTAGGAAGGTCGAATCCCACCGACTGTGCCTCAAGTCGGGCCATTTCGAATCGGGTAAGAGTGACATCGATTCGTTCCCCGTGAGGCACATGGAAGTCGATGAGTTGTGTGCCGGAAGTGAGCTGTCGCTCATCTTCCAGGCGTTCGAACTTCATGCTGAGGAGGAACATGATGTAAGTTACTGGGTCTGTGTGGACCCCATCAATATCAGCACCATAGTTTATAATGTCAGGCGGTACCCTCATGGCGAGTGTCCTCGCTAGGCCACCTAGGCCGCGTTGTATTGCGGCCGCTTGGGCCTGTGGCGTCATACGTCCGCTTGTAACGTTGAGCCATGCGTTGACCTCGTAGATGTACTCACGAAAAGGTACATTACCTTGAGGGTCCCAATATGGGCCATGTGTTTGCCCATCGGTGCTGTTATCTCCACGACGCATGTGTCCGATTGCTGCCCCCAGCGCGAACCATATGATAGCGAAAACGATTAGCCCGAGAATGTGTAACGAAGGACGGTTATGATGCGCGTTGTCGCGCTGGGGTAGCGCCTTGTCGAGTCTTCGAGGCGCTCTGTCTGGCGGGTCTCCCCGCCCTTGCTTCAAGTATTGCGCTGTTAGCTCGTTGCCGAGCGGTTGGTAGTAACGCAATGATGAAGCGTATATGGTACCGGTTTGGTCGTCTAGACGTCGTACCTCTCGTGTTGCTTCTTGCTCTTGAATAGATCCTCGTAAACGTACTGGGAGTGGTGGCGCAGGGTGGTAGGTGGTCACGAAGATCGTGCCGAAGAATATGAGGCTAAGAAGAGCAAGAGCTGACCACACGAGAGTGCGGCCAGCTCCGCTACCAAGTCGAAAGTGAGCCTGGTAACTCAAATAGGGCATATAGCCTGGCAAATTGCATCCATCGCTCTGCTGTGAAGGTACAGTATGAGGGGTGGATGGGTAAGATAGGATAAGATCGATGTAATGATCTTTCCAGCACGTAGCGAACACTCGCGGTGTCCGGGCAAATAGGGCGCGCGTGCCTTGAGCCAAAGGCAGCGGCGCGCGAGCTATGCTCCCGATACTGTAACATCTCCCAAAGAGCTACCCTTAAAGTCACCTGCCCCCTACTACCGCATATCCCTTGGATGAACTAATAACATGCAGCGAAAACCTTTTGTTTTTGAAGTACACCGATTGGTTGTAGTGTCCAAGACAGGTGGCCCCTGTGAAAACACGAGGCTCTCGCGCTTTTCTGTGTTGTTACTGTTGTGTTCTGGCTGTTCCGCTTTATCTGGATTTTCTGGCTTGTTGGATACCAAGATCCCAACAACCCCGAATAACAAAAAACCCTGACTGAAACACAACAAAAGCTCAACGAACACAGAAAACAATTGTTTTGGACTTGGACAGCGGAAATCAATGGTTTGACTTGAGAGCGCAAGGTCTTCTTTGCTTGTAACCAAAACTCAATGAACAATTGTAAGGCATGAGTGTGGTCCCTGTGCAGGCACAAAGACCACCCGTCCCCATTTTCTTGAAAGAACCATTACAATTCCAAACACACCATGTGTTTTCACTATCAAACCATTGGTTTTGAGTGTTCCGAAAATCATCCCTGTGAAAACATAAAATATCATCACTTGCTTATTGTGGTTCCGCGCGTTTGTGTTGTGTTCCCCAGCTGTTTCTCGTGTTTTCCGGTTTGGTGAAAACCACACTTCCAACAACACCAGACAATCAGACCAACATCACAAGCAGGAAAAACATGTAAAACAGAACAAATGAAGAAACCATACGTGTTCACAGTGATCACCTGCTCTGGACAGCGAGAATCAACAGCTTGACTGCAAGAACGCAAAACTTTCTCTACACTCATAACAAGTAAATTGGCAAGCGACAACAGAAAATGGAAGGCGGTATTGTGACCACTGTGCAGGCACAAGGACCACCTGTCCCCATCATCGCTTTTCTTGACAAACTATGAAAATTCAAAGAGCACATTGTGCTTTTGCCGTGGAACCATTGGTTTCCGTTGTCAAAAACACGTGCTCCCTGTGAAAACACATGACTTCCGCATTTGATTTCTGTTCTTTTATGTTTGATTATTCTGCTCTTTCTGGTGTATCGAGATTGTTTGAATTTTGGCTCGGAGACCTTCCCTCCCTCCCTCTTCTCCTCCTCCCTCCTTCCTCATTCCCCGTCAAACAGAATCAACTAATGGAGGGTCCTCCAAATAAGGAATCCATGTGTGGAGAATCCTCCACACAAGAGCTTCAATAGTTTGGGGGCTCTATGTGAAGGGCTCTCCACAAAAGGGATCAAAATTCACACCCTCCTCCTCCCTCCTTCTCCCTCCTTTTCCTCCTCCTTCCTTCCTCCTTCCCCTAGAGACGGAGCGTGCGTGCGTGTGTGTGTGCGTGCGTGCGTGCGTGCCGGTGTGTGTGTGTGTTGTGTGTGTGTTGTGTGTGTGCGTTTGTGTGTGCGTGTGGGTTCTTGCTCGTGTTCCTTTAAGAAACGAGTCACGAAATCACGGGATTCCGGCGGGTCCTGTCGCATGCGTACTGCTTCCGATGTGCGGTGGCATCTCAATAAGATGGACATGTGTCCATGTCGATGTCCACGGGTGGCACCGTGGATGCATGTTTTTTCTGGGCGAACGCACTCCACCAAACATCCACGAACCGAAGCAGCGACAACCCAAACAGTTGCAGCTCGGACAATACAGGGAGTCACCCAATTGGCGCTGAATCCGCCGACCCTGTCGGCGTGTGCGAGGGGCTTCTCCGTTCGACTTGTCGTCTCCGTCGTCTCCTCGTCGTCTTCGTCGTCGTCGCAGTCGTCTCCTCGCCGTATCCGTCGTCCCCCGTCCCTTTCCCTGGGCCCTCCTCAAGCGTGCCATCCAAAGCGAACTTGTACAACGTCGTACAGTCGGCCTCGATTGGACAGGACACGCGAGAGGACACAAGACCCTTCCGAGGACCACATCGCCATAAGAGTGCGAGAAGGCACGTGTCGCAAGGCACAGGACACACACAACGGTACCCTTGAGCTGGCAAGGTCGACCTACTAACCCGGGCCGACTATATTGGAATCGAAAGGAAGACGATCCCTTCCCCGTGATGGGGGGGGTCCCGGGAGGTGGTCCAGGGGCGGGGGGGGTCCCGGGGGGAGTCCCCGGGGGGTCGCCACCCAGATTCGTTTTCCCCCGGGCGGCCCCGACATATCGAACAGCCCCAAAAAGAACCCAGAATGTCGAAGATGACTCCCAAGATTGCCCACAAGAGCCCCGTGTCGCTCAAAGATCGGCCCAGCACGGGCAAGATGGCCCCAAGACGATCCAAGAAGCCTCCTAGACGTCCCAGGAGCTCTCCAAGAGCACCCCCACCAAGGCTCCAAGAGGCTCCTCTCCTCCTCCTCCTCCTCCTCCTCCTCCTCCTCCTCCTCCTCCTCCTCCTCCCCGCCCCTCCTCCCTCCTCCACCTCCTGCACCCCTGCCTCCCCCTCCTGCCACTCCTCCCCCTCCCCCGTGCACCCCTCCCCCCTCCCTTTCATCTTCGTCGTCTTCAGGGTCGGCGGCACGGCCGTAAGGCCTTCGAAATACAGCGAGAACGGACAGCTGTACAAATGTTCGATCGAGGACGGGTCGAACGAATGACGCTGATCTCAACATGTCATCGCAATATATGGCAGTTGCCTCACAGTAGAAGGACGCCCAAGTGGCGTTCAATACAGCAAGAACGGACGGCTGTACAAGTGTTCGATCAAGGACGGGTCGACCGAATAACGCTGATCTCTGTAACGAATGCATCGAACGCGTCTTTCGCATTTCTAGCAGGTGAATACCTCATCAGCGGCGCAATATTGTCAAGACCACGGCGAAGCTCGAGCAATCGACCTGGCTGCTTCACATGCATATCTATCAAGTCCTGCACCCAGTCCACACTATCGAGATCACCATATTTGTAAACTACCGCAAAGGAGCTGTAATCTACGGACTGCGATGGATGAGACGCATTCGTTGTTCTCCAAGCCCATGAAGTTTCGCGTGGTCCATATGCGTTGTGGCCGCCATCAAAGATGACAGGTACGCAGCCACTCAGAACTGCCACGTACAAGTGGGATCGAGTAAGCGTGTCCCCAGGTGGCTCTAAACAGAACACGCTATTTAGAGCTGTGTCAAAACCTTGGCTCAGTTCAAGCCCACATGTGTGTTGCGCGTCGGTCCTTGCATTGGGGTCCCTACAAACGTGCACATATGGGTTGGACTTTCCTATGTAACGTTCAAGCTTTCGATGTAAGGCTGGTCTGACAAGCTCCCCCCCATCTACGTCTCTGACCCAATCGCCCTCAAAATTAAGAATGATAGGACGCTCACGACTTGGAATCCGGATCGATCTCTAGATGTGAAGCGACCAGCATTGACAATCCCAACAGGATAAGGCAACGCCAGAAGAGTTGGTAGCCCGTTGAGCATTCTGTTGTAGTGGCGAGATCGCAACTCCGCTTCCAGACCCCCTATGACGATATGCTCTACGAATTCCTTGGGGAAGCCCCTGGATAGAACTGAAAGAACGTCTACCTCAAGAGGTCTGTCCCAAGTGTAGCTCGTATGCATTACGATCAGAGGCTTGCGACCAGATTTGGAGTACTGACTATAAATAGCGTTCCAATAATTGTATATGGATTTCTTGTGAGTGGCCTCCCAAAAAACATGCCACTTGTACCCGATCGCCTGATGGACATGTAGAATGAATGAAGGAACAATCAGGATGTCTTCATTACCAGCGCACGTACCCTTTTCAAGTGAGCAACACTTCCCTGAGTCCTGCCATTTGGAAAGCATCACTTGCTCCAACAAAAATTGATTGAACTTGCCCTTATGCATCGCCGTCCTCATTGAATATGTTTCAGACTGAGACAATACGGAAGACTGATAAGCCCAACCTGACGGTGCCCAATTCTTACTTGTGGGACCTTCCAAAGGACCGTAGAGTTCAGACATGCTGATGTTCTGGACCGAACTGTTCTGGGGCACTTGGAAACCATCGAACGCAAAGAAATCTAAAATCCGGCACGATGGCAACGAATTAGGTTTTACGTTCAAAGCCGTAAGACCACGAGACCACATCATCATACACAATACAGATAATGATACATGATTTCGTGATGGCATGGCTTGCTTGTTCCGCCTATAATTGCTAAAACTGAAGTGCAGAGAAATCGTTATGAAACAAACCGGCTGGGCGAAACATGCAAAAGCCAAAACGGCTACGGAGTAACGCACGGGGCACAATGAAAACAACGAGGGCAAGAAACATATATTATCGGAGCGACAAATCTATGAGAGACAACAAATCTGGAATATGTATCGCGCACCACTGCTTTTCCAGACTATCTGATTTCGTGTCATGCCTGCCTGCAGTGCTTTTGCCGAGACGCATTTCAGCAGCACGTTCAAACAATTCGGATGCCCTCGGCAACTGCGCCGCAGGTGAACCTTCATGCAAGCCAATCCAAACAGCCCTCCTCGCGGGCAGATCAACGTTCACACTATACGTAAGTCGGGCGTGTCCCCCTGAAGGGGGATTTCGGGCGACAAACAAGAAATACTCAACACACGCCCCCCCCCAGATGGTCAGAGACAGTCAAAGCATCATCCCCAGACTACTTTCTGACTACTCCGGATTCCACAATAAAGTGGTGGGGGTCACATTTGGGGGGGGGTCTGATTTGAGCTGTCTTGGAGGGTTCGGGGGGGGTCTGGGCAAAGGGCCGCTCTTTCGTGGATGGTTTGGGGTGTCTAAAACTTGAGGGTTGTGACCCCCTCCCCTTTCTTACGAAATCTGGAGTACCTCTGCATATCCTCCTGTGGAGGGACAGGCCCGACTTGACACCGCACACGTGCACAACAGCGAACACATCGCCCCCGCGGCAGGGGCTCTTTTGGGGGGGGCCACCAGGGCGGCGGGCCCCACGAGCTCCGGCCACGAGAGCGCTCCGAGACGGCCCGCTGCTGCTCGCAGGACGGCCCCAGGAGGCGCCCAGGACGCTCCAGGAGGGTTCCAAGAGGACCTCGGACGCACAAAACCATTGATCCTGCTCGTGGAGAGGTTCTTCGGGGGGGAGGAGGAGGGGGAGGAGGAGGAGGAGGAGGAGGAGGAGGAGGAGGAGGAGGAGGGAGGATGGAGGAGGAGGACTTCGCGAGGCCCGGAAGGCGCACGAAGCATCGATCCTGCTCGCGGAGAGGCTCCTTGGGGAGCCAGCTCTGGGGCGTCCGGGGGGCCTCGGGCCTCTCATTGGGGGCCTCCCCGAGGGCCTCATTGGAGGCCTCGCGCCTCGAGAGGTCGGTGCGCGGCCTCCCTCGGGGACCGCGCGGGGGCGCGCTGCGCAGGCCCTCTGTTGGTGGTCTCCAAACAAGGTGGTGAGACACCCGGTGGTGACCCCGATCCCCCCGAACAAAAATTCTTCGGGGATGGACAGACCTCCCTTTAGTAAAACGTGGTTTAGTGAAAACGACCTGAGGCCCAAACCTGGCGGGCGCAAGCCTGGAAAATAACGGCCACGGCGCCCTCTCGAGAACCGAAAACGGACAATTCACTAATCGACGTGTCACTGTTGGGGGTTCTGTCCACCCCCGAATTCTGGGTCACCACCGGGTTTGGGGACACGCGATCGCCACGAGGTTTTGCGTTTCCTGGGCCAGCCAGAGCTCGAGAACCATGACCCAAATCGCCCAAAACTCACCACCTGGTGTTCTCACCACCACGTTTGGGGACCACCAACTCTGGATCGGGGATCTTCTGACCAGGGTCGATCCAGACCCGGGTCAGCAGGAAACCAAAAAACTGCAATGCAGGAGGAACAAAAAAAAACTGCAGTGCAGGAGAAAAAAAAAAAAAAACTGCAGCGCAGGTCTTCGCAGACCAGGGTCAGTCAATGTGCGCGGCCGCCTCGCGGCCACTAGCGGCTCGCTCACCCGGGTCAGCCAGAGGGGGTCTTCGCAGGATCCTGCAAGATCCGGTGCCCTGGCTGACCTCCGTTTGCATTGACCCCCGTCTCTTGAGCCCCGACAGCCGTCTTGAGGCGCTCCAGGGCCCTCCAGTCGAACCTTCGGCTGAGGTCGGGCATGCCCCCCTACAGGCGGATTCTGAACGAACAACCGAAAATAGTGACCCCAAAATATCCCCCCCAAAAAAAGCAAAAAAAGAAGTCAAAGAGGAACAGCAGGTCGTCTCCCGACCATGTTTTGACTGTTTTGAATTTTCTTCCTGTGGAGGGGCAGGCCCGACTGAAACCTAGGCCAGCAGAACATCCTCCGCCAGCCAAGACACGCAAAACCTCCAAGGGTACTCCAGATTTCGTAATAAAGGGAGGGGGGTCTCATTTCGGGGGGGGGGTCTCTTCCAGGCTATCTTGGAGGGCCTGGGGGGGTCTGGGGACGATGTTTTGGAGGGTTCTCCCACGGGGGAGGTCTGACATGGCTTGTCTTGGAGGGTCCAGCCCCCCTCCCTTTTATTACGAAATCTGGAGTACCCTCCCAAGGATGCAAGCCCATGCAACAAGCAAGATGACCACGAGGGCGCCACCCCGAGCCGACCTCGATCCCATGCCCCGGTCCGGCTGTAGCCGCACCCTCCCGGGGGCGTCCTGCGCCGTCTCTGGGCGAGCTCGGGGGCCCCTGGGGCTAAGACGAAGCCAGGACGAGGAGAACATCGGTTGAGAATGAAGCCGAGAGTCTCTGAGATCCGGCGGCTCCGGAGGACGCGTCGGGCGCCGCGGCCTGCTCAGAGCTCTCTGGGACGCTCTGAGAGCGTCCCCGAACGCTCTGGAACGGATTTTCTCCTCGTCCCCGTTCCGTTCGAGTATCCGCACGCTCCTGGGGGCACCCTGCGCCGTCTGTGGGCGAGCTTGGGGGCCCCCGGGGCCGTCGTGTAGCGCGGGCATGCCGCAAAGGGAGGAGGAACTGGAGAATCATAGAAGAGTGTACGGCAAAAAACAAATGCGTTTGGTGTGTTGGCGCCCGCTTGAAATGCGTTTGTTTGGATGCCTGTTGGAATATCTCGCAGGCCTCTGGGGCCGACTGCAGGCGAACTTGAGCGATGTGGGGCTCATTGGATCGTTTGGGGAAGCTCCCGGGGTTCTCTTGGCTTGTCTGGGAAGCGGCTTGGGGGGCCTCGTAAGCCGCCGTCTACGGGCGCTCTGGGG